>JAVJGG010000021.1:27289418-27309029 GCA_035590195.1 Aviceda cuculoides | reverse complement strand
ACCCCCCCCTAACCCACACCCACCCCCCCCCACCAAGCCGGAGAGGGAATTTTCCAGCCGCTCATCCCAGCCAGATGTGCTGGGAAAGGCTCAGGGAGAGGGAGAGCATCACCCTTCCCAAATCGGAGGGTGTTTTTCGTTCGGAGGAACCCCCTCGGCCCCATCTTTGATCTGCCCAAGTGGCTGGAGCCGATTACAGCGAAAGGTCAGAGCTGTTATCTGCGGGTGCCCAACTTCCACATTTTCATAATGCAACTTTCGAGAGCTTGTATAAACTGCTTTGGTGGGGGCAGGGTGTTCCGCCAAGGGCACGGAGAATGACGGCTCCGTGGAAGGTGAGAATTTCCCTCCGTGGGTTTCCCACTCGGGGAAGGGACCGGCTCTCGTGTCCCCATCCAGGCTTTCGGGCTGTGCTCGGTGCCGTTCCCGTCCCTCCGGCGAGAGGCACGCTCAGGTCACTCGGCGTAAGCCCTGGGTGGTTTCAGCGCTGTGCACGCTAAGAACTGCAGTTACGCTTGTCTGGGATCACGATAAGAGAGAAGAAAAAAAAAAAAACAAAACTCAGAAAATCTCCGTTTTCAGATAACGCTTCAAACATTGCTCTTAGTAAACTTGAGTCATTCGTGGTTTAGTTTCCTGTGAGATACTAAAAATGCCATTGCTTGAAGCCCGGAGTGAACACACGGGAACTGTTTCTTTTGGGGATTAAATCAATTCGTCCCATGTCACACCTGATTTTTTATATGTTACATTTTCTCTTAGTTTACCCCGTTTTTTAAGAAATGATAATCCAAGCTCCTAGGTATATGGCATCCGGGTTTCAGCTACCGAGTTTTAGTAATCTTTATTTATTTCCCTACCTTGTGTTCTAGTGACTTAAGTGCTAGCTTAGAAATCTATGGACATCAGAAAGCTAATGCGTAAACCAGCAATTCTGTTCTGCGTAAACATCCGCCAGGCCGTTCCGGAGTTTAGGGCTTTCAGAGAAACCTGGCTCACGATTCCTGAACACTCTTAAGATGAGATATTTTGGGGTACATCTGAAGTTTCAAATAATGGATAGTAAAGGATAATAATGTGCATTTCCTTCTATTGGAAGGCTCTCAGAACTTGTCAGAGTGGAGCCCACCTGTTAGGAAAGGCAGTATGGGGCCCGAAAGAATAAACTTGGAAAAAACTAGGGCCTCATCACATACAGAGTTCCCCGTGATTTTAACAAAAACTCACAGGGTGGAGAGCTGGTAGGAGAGGGATGTCATGACACAACTTGCAGGGCACAGCGGTTTAAACTTGGAAGAGTGAAAACCAGAACGGAATATAATCAGATAATATCTTAGGGCTCAGCTTGCCTAAATAAAAACTGCAGAATCAGTTTCTCAGCACAGAAGTTCTTGACCAGTGGTCGTTTCTCCCTGCTGAAGAAAGTAATTTTTGCCCACAAAACTGCTGACCCAGTAAATAAGCAGTAGTAATATAATTTTTTCCTGTTGCCTGCTGGAAACTGGGAGCAGCCTGAGCCTCCTCCGTCAGCGTAGGTCTCCTCTGCCCCCACCAGCCTAAGGGAGGACAGACCGGTGACAGAAACAAAACGTTGAGGGACTCTGGGCTAGAGCGAAAACCCAATAAATAACGTTTGAAAAAATTCGGGGCTCCGCTCTACCAGACATTGAGAACCTGGGTCACCATCCAGCGAAGCATAAATGTGCAAACATACGCCTTCCTCGCCGCTAGCCACAGGTTTAAAATTAAGCAAGTGCTTAAAAGATTGATCCAATAGTTTTTTTATTAACTTCCCTGGGGTTTGCATGAGGCCCTCAGTGGCAGCACCAGGTCGCTGCAAACTTTGCAGAACTGAGGTCAGGCACCTTTCTTTTAATTTTTTTTTTGCTGCTCTTTTTTTTTTTTTTTTGGCAGAACTTGTGAAATTGCACAAAAAGGCAAAGAAGATAATTCCTTAAGAAAGTAGCTTTGAAGAAAATTCTTGCTTTATCCCCAGGTGTTACCAGAACCATCCTAGATTTCAGAGCTTTTTAAAAAGGGAGAAAATAAGGTGCATGAATAGTCAGTGCCAATATCGCAATAAAGATTTGTGCCTCTTTTCACACAGGGATGTGTAAATCCCAAATAATTGCTTGAGCTATGTTGGCATAGACGTATCCCAGGGGATTCATGTCCTTAGCTGAAGGAAAAAATAGCAGTCCTGCAGTTAAATGAGGCAAAATTCTGTCTCTATTAAAACCAGCAGCAAAACTTAAACCAGTTGGGCAACGGTCTCATCTGTTGTGTTTATTCATTTCATGCTGTTCAGGGAAATGACATCCCCAGACTTAGTCCTTAAATTTACATTTCCCAACGGAAAGTTGCCTGCCCGTGAAATCCCTCAGGTTCCTTTTCTCGTCCTTTAGCCCTTGGCGAGACAGAAATTCCCTTTGCTTCCAGCGGCACCGCAGCCAAAGCTCGCAAGCTCAGGTTCACGGTATGGGCTCATATATTTTTGGGTTCATGCACAGACGCTTTACGGGACTGCTGGGGTTCCTCGGTAATTTTTTTGGTAAATCCAGAGCTTATCTGTGTTGCTTAGGTCACTTACAGTTGTTTATAGGTAAATCTTTAAAACCTTGTCAGGAGAAATAGAGCATTTTTTTAAATGGAAATGAAAGCATTGCTAGGTGTTGTGGACAGACCAGGATTGTTTGAAAATGTGAAGAATATAATAAGAACTTTGTGGTTGTTGGCATTCGTCAGGCTGCACAGACGTAACCAGCCTTTCTATGAAGTGGTGAATCCAGGCAGCTTTTTGATGGCACTTTTGAAAAAGTACAATCTTTAATTATGGAAGAATCATGTTATGGGCAAGGTATTTCTTCTGTAAGAACTGCGTGGATTGAGACACATGGCTGAGCAATTCACGTTCTGTCCAGTAGAAGAAAAATGATGTATCTACACAGACACCAATGTCCTGGTAAAGTAGGATATGCCTTTCCAGTAATGAATACACACAGGTGATACAGAGATTGCCACGTTTATGCACTATTCTTTGAAGAAAAATTTAAAACATTAGTTAGCAAATTCTTGGATATTCTTATTGACTCCTTACATTTTAAGCTGTTCTTTTTTTTAAAAAAAGCAAAAGAAGAGCAAAGTCCCGCTCCCTCTCATGTCCGAAGGCCATAAATCATTTCCGTTGCCGGGAGAAAAAAATGAGGATGTAATCCCTGTCCCAACCTGACCGACCCCCCGTTCTGTTTCGTTTCGTTCTTCCTTCTCCTCCTTCTCGCGTGGATGCTTTCAGAGTACATTTTCCTCCTCCGACGATTCTTTCGTTCCCTCAGGGAGCCGGTGGATGAAGTCCTCCAAATCCCCCCTTCGCTGCTGACATGCGGCGGTTGCCAGCAGAGCATCGGGGACCGCTATTTCCTCAAGGCCATCGACCAGTACTGGCACGAAGACTGCCTCAGCTGCGACCTGTGCGGCTGCAGGCTGGGAGAAGTGGGGAGGCGGTTGTATTACAAACTGGGCAGAAAGCTCTGCAGAAGGGACTATCTCAGGTAACCACCCCCCCCTCGTTCTACCCTCCCTCCCCTTCGTTCTGGCCTGCCGGCTCCGCTTAGTCGTTTCGTTAGCGCAGCGGGCGAGCGGAGAGCCGTAAAGAATTCGGTTTTGGTTGCTCCGGGACGGAAAGCCTGCCAGCGGTCGCGGCCGTCACACGGCGCCGTTTGCAAGCTCGGGTTTTGGGATATGGGCTCATGTATTGCGGGGGGGGGGGGGGTGTGCACGGATGCTTTGTGGTACTTCGGTAAGTTAGAGATAAATCCAGAGGTTATCTGTGGTGGTTAGGTCGCTCGCGAGGTTATGGCTTGTTGGTTAGGTTGTTTATAGGTTAGATCTTAAAAATCTGTTGGGGGAAAAAAAGGGCATTTTTTAACAAAAACGAAAGCATTGCTACTTGTGGTGGACAACAGAGAATTATCTGAAAATGTGAAGAATATGGTAAGAATTCCTAGGACTTTGGGGTTGTTGGCATTCGTCAGTCTGCACGGACATAACCCGATAGTTCCAGGTGAACCACGCCGCGTCAGCGCGGGGTTCTGGCAAGGAGAAATTGGGAAAAGGTGATGAATTTCAGCTGGCTCCCCCTGAGCTGACAATGAACCGGTTCCCCCGACTGGTTTTAAGAAGTTCTGTGCTTCTCCAAGCATTGCCTTGGAGCTGAAAGGTATATAAAACCGGGTGCCAAGATCAGCAACCGATGAAAGATCATCTAGTTCTCTCGTTTAAGAACACGGTATCCAAGGTAACTGAATTCAATTCGTTTTCCTGATGCGGTAATATCAGCTCTGTAAGAGATGCTTGATCCCAGTAGCCAGCAGGGCTGCTGTACCTGCGTGGTGTCTGAAGTCTCTGCCTTTTATACTGGGATTGATCCCTGCCTCTTTCTGCACTGCTGGTGAAGTTATCTGGGACACTTCGAGCAGAAAGGCGCGACGTGCCGCATGTTTATTGCAGAGCTACAGCCAGGACAGGGAAGTTCGAGCGCACCAGTTTGGATCCAGGGGATTTTTTCGCGTTCTGACACCTGGTCCTGAATAGGCAAGAATTTGCACGTTGTGCTGAATCAGGTCCTGCAAGTACACTCGTTACAGCTAGTTTCATTAACGCCTCTCTGCCTGTTTTGCCCAAATTTGTAAGTAGAAGGATTAAATAGAGATTAAGGTATTTCACAAAAATTGATAACAAAGGATCGTTACATTCTTGATTACAATTAAAGTGGATTGATCTTTGCTGTGCTGGTTGTGTACCATTTCTTCTGATAGATCCCTAATGTGTCAGGAGGAACAGAATAACCATATTTGATATTTTTTCAGCTACTTTACTGAGGGCTAATTTACCTGCCAATAACAACTAAACCAAACTCTCAGTGGAGTTGCTAATTATGGTGTTCCTGAGCTGTACTGATGGGAATTTTGCTAAGCAGAAGCTAAGAACCGAGTTCTGCTAATGGGACCGCTTGTAAATGCTCTGCATACACGACAGTCCAGCAGTGATCCAGTAATTTTCCAAATTACTTTTCACTTTCGAATACTTTTCATCTTAAAATGGAAGCAACAGAAAGTGTGGCGATACAGTTAATGTATTTTCTCGCAATGAAATTCAGCGTTTTCATTTATTTAACAATGCAGCATATAGCATTTCCCTTCTTAATGAAAAATTTGGCAATCTTTGTGTAGCCTTAGTATTACTTTCGTTGGGCAGAAGTAAACACTGACATCTCCTGGCAGACGAAAGAAATGATGTCTTTTCCCCTTAAAGATCTCTCTTAATTTAGTAAGCATCCTTTTTCCAGTTCAGAAGATGATATGAAGCAGGCACAGCACACGTAAAAGAAGTGTTGGAGGTGGAAAAACTCTTTTTCCAGAATTAGTATGGAAACTTAGAAGTCAAACTCAATAGGTGTATACATTGAACAAGTAGCACGTAGCATTTCTCCCCTCTTTTAAGGAAAAAAAAAATAATTCATGTTTATTTATTAATGATTTGACTTACAAACTCTGTAGCCAGCAGACTGCATGAAAGGCTGGCGTTCACACATAGCTAAGTACGTCTTACTGCTCCAGCTGAACGGTAGAGCGTGCTGTGAGGGGAATACTTATCCAGTGCATTCATTATAACAAAATAAAATATTATTTTAACAGACAATACCATCATGATCTCAGCAGGGTTTCTCAGTGTGGATTAAAGAGCGGTCCACATCATAAAATTGTTTGGGCTAGCGTAACTATCTAGAAAGTCTTAGCCTGTATTCTTTGGAAAGCCAGCAGGAGTGACTTCATGGATATAGAAATGTTTGGGTTTGAAAGGTTCTCCGATGTGGAGGCAACGACGAGAGTCAGGGGAGTCTTAGACCATGGCTTGTGTCAACTCCTTTCCGTAAACTGCAACAGCAACAGCTGAAGATAGGCAAAATTTATCAACGGAAAGGTAATTTCTGTCGATGACAAAAGGGGAAGTATTAGCATGGCACAACTTTATGCCATGATCTGGGGAACCTTTACTCCTCCTGAAGCTGCTCAGCGTTTCAGGCTAAGGTCGTTGATCAGAGAAGTCAATTATATTGACAACAGCTGAGGACCTTGGACTTTCTACTTCAATTTTTGATATTGCAAGGTTTAGAGTTCTGCTCGGCAGCTTTCCATGTGACCTCTATCTAACTTGGCAATACTGTGACTAATGGATCAAGGCGCTGATGTTGTGTTCTTGTCTTGATTTGGTTTTTCCCAGCTCCCCAGCAAAGGAACTCCGCTTACTTCTCTGCTGTTGTCGTTTTAGGCTTTTTGGCCAAGATGGCCTCTGCGCCTCCTGCGACAAGCGAATCCGGGCTTACGAGATGACCATGCGGGTGAAGGACAAAGTGTATCACCTCGAATGCTTCAAATGTGCTGCCTGCCAGAAACATTTCTGTGTCGGGGACAGATACCTCCTCATCAACTCGGACATAGTGTGTGAACAGGACATCTATGAGTGGACTAAGATAAATGGAATGATCTAGCAAAGACATGCCTCAGCCTAGAAAAGACATCTCACGGGTGACACCGATGCATAGCTGCAGTGAGGAGATCATCACCTGAGCTGTGGGCTTTGTCTAAAACGGGGGGAAAATACCACGGAGTCGGCCCTTTGCAGGCAGTGCTACGTAGAATCTAAACTACATATAGGTGAAGAAGGGAGACCGAAGCAATAGTAGATAGACTGACTTCTGTTAACAAAGGTATACGGACAATAACTGACATCTGCCACGTAGGCAAGAGTTGGGGAACAAACACAATGCGATAACGAATTCTCGTAACTGGAAAAAGAGTAGGGACTTCTGTAAAGAGATGTTGACTTTGTCACCTGCAGACTAGGATTGTGCAATTGAATTTTCTTTTCGTCTTGTTTTAGTTGCTGAGTTTATACGACAGCTCCTAATGTAGACATGAGGAAGAACACTGAAAGAAACGGGCCATCGCTTATGTGGCCGTTCTATACGGCCTTACACTTTGCGTAGGAGAGAGAGCGGGAAGAGGGTGGGGGTTATTTTTGCATGGATTTTTTTTTTTTTTTGAGAATGAACAGTGCATCCTCTAGTCCCAAACTCTTCTTTAAAAAAATCCTGCTGAATAGTTGTTTTTGGGCACTGCTGTTTCAAGACGAGATGTTCCACAGATCATTTCTATACAAATATAAATCTAAAGAGTTGTTCAACTATTTTATTAACTTAGATTATATCGATAAAATATTTGTTGTGTGTAGTAAGACTCTGCAGCTTTAATAAAAATAACAGAAGATTTGAGTGTTGTTATTTCTTTTCTTTAGAGTTGGGCTGGATTTTCTCTTTGTATTATTTATTTTATTTTTTGTAGCAGGGTTCCCAAACTTTGTCTTTGGCGGATGCCTGCTCGATCCACTTAAGGCTGCTTTTCAAAGCAGTCACGTGAGAACACTGAGGTCTCAGTAAGCCTTCCAGAGTTCTTCGTGCTAAGGAGAAATTAGATAGTGTTGGGTGACACTGAGGCTCTTTGGTGTTTACGAGGATGTTTTGAGGCTGGTGGTCCACAGAGAAATACATTTGAGTGTTACTTTACAACAAAGACAGAGGCTACCTGATCTCAGAGGAGTCTCTGTAAGATTAGGGTCTCTTAGAAAGGTAGCTCATCCTGATTTTCCTCTGGATTACTGAATCCAGTATAGTATCACTACGGCAAATCAATACCTGCTAGTATTTAGAAAGAATTAAGTTCAGAGCCTTTCCTGCAAAGACTGTTGTCACTTGCTTCTTAAGCAAAAGAAGTTTCTTCGCATTATAGTAATACTAAGAACACAAGAAGTACCCTTGGTCAGGCAAAAGTGGACGTTCGATATCTTGCTCCCACGGAGACAAGTAGTAGATGTTCGGGTGAGCAGGGAGTGATTTCTGCATGAAGCCTTTCCAGCTTGTGGGGAAGTCCCGTGAGCTTTGTGGGAGCTTGGCTTCAGAGCCCTCCGCTGAACACCGACCCACAGACCCATCCTCCGTGAGTTTGCCTAGTCCCTTTTTTTTGACTCTTTGGCCTCCATAAAGTCCCAAAGCAATGATTTTCACCCTTTAATTCTATGCCGTGTTTGTTGCAAAACCTGTTGCCTGATAACTTCATTGGTTGACCACCGAATTGTGAGAGAGAATGAATAGTCATCTCCTATCGCCTTTTTTTTCACTGTTCTTGACTTTAAAGACCTGTATCATATTCCCTCCAACTTATTTTTTCTGAGATGAATAGTCTAAGTTCCTTCTTGCATGAAAGCTGTTTCACGCCTCTGATAATCTCTGTTTCTCATCTCTGTATGGTTTCTGGTTCTACATGACCATTTTCGAGAGCGTCACTAGAACTGCACATTGTGTTCAAATGTACTAAAAAAATAAAGCTTATAAAGCAGTTGAACAAGTCTGACAATCCTTTCAGAAGACATTTCGCATGCCCATTCACCCCATTGGTACTAACATGTAAGGAATGGCACCTAAGCATACGGATCTCTATTTGTCTGATCATTTTCCGTAAACCAAGGGATCTCTCATCCAAGTGGCAGTACTGACCAACGACAATATTTTGCATTTTACAATGGATATTCTGAAAGCTCTTTTTTCTTTGCTTTTGTTGTCACAACTAGCGTAGAGGACAAAGCCTTTAAATCTTATTACCAGTGAAATTGGAAACTGTACATAATGAGATCACACTCAAGAAGTATAGTTTGAGGGCTCTGTGATTTAGCTCAAGTGATATGCTGACCTCTGGAGGCCACAGGCAGCTGGTTATAATTACAATTCTTAGCCTAAAACGTATCCCTGCCAGCACAAGCAGGAAAGCTATGTACCCAGGGAAAATACAGCTATCAGCTCCACCTTCAGTGGCTCCTTGCAAATACTCGGTCGAGGTAGAAACGAAGTCTCAGCATCCCCGTCAGTTGACCCAGCTTGGCGGACGTACCCGGAATGCTAACGCAGGGCGGAGGTGCGCAACCGTTCTTCAGGTCGGGATGCGGGAGCGCATCCATACACACCGCGAGCTGCGCACCACCAGACAAGGTAGTACCAACAGCTTGGTGGCAGATGCCTTTAAAGCTTTCCAGGTCACCGTGCCTTGCCATGTCATTGCGATGTCCCTCTCAGAGCCCCTTCTCTTTCGCTCCCCTCTCCTTTCCCCGAAAAAACATACCTTGATAGCACTGTTGGACAAGCAGGGCAGAGGAATGCCTACGGCTTCCTGAGCATCTGCTAGTTGATGGCAAGAAAATTTTGCAGATGATGGCAATCAGCTATAAACCTGATTTTTCTCTAATCACGTGCTAATGACGGAGGCGAACAGGTATCACAGGGAGCGTCGTACGCCAGGGAGAGCGGGACTCGGCTCCGTGTCGCGGCGCTGCCAGGCGAAGGGTCTCCCGACGAAGACCACGTGTTTCAGATCGCAGGTAACCATCTGCTGATAGCCCTGACTGTTCCAGGGGCAGTGGGAGATAAAATGAGCTTCCCTCTGACAAAGTAAACCATGATTTTGACTTTTCAGAATCGCTATGAAGAGGTTTTGAGCCGCATCCTGATCTCGTACAGCGTGCTGGTGTAACGGACTCTAAAATAACTGCAATCACAGAGTTAGAGCAGCATAACGATAGCATCGATGTGCTCAGAATCAATGGGTATCATCAAAGGTGAGAGTTTTGACACTTGTTCCCTAAACCCTTTCTAGTGAAATTTTTAACCTTAGGCATGCTGCAGAGCTGATTTCCATGGTTCCACCCGGCAAAGAGCTTTGACTGAAAATTTAATGTAAGGGGCCTTGTTAACATCTGGGTAGAGGTTAGGTAAGAGTGTCCATAGTTCAGGGAGGCTTTGCAGCAATGCGAGCAAGATCCGTGCTTTGTTCCCACCTCAGAAATTATTTCTCGTGCCACTTGTGGCAAGGTAATTAAATATTCTGCTTCTCGGTTTCCTGCCTGTAAGATGGAGGTGCTATAATTTATTCTGTAAAATATCATTTAAAACTTCCTAATGGAAATGCACTTATTATTTTGTGTAATGACAATTTGTGCCAGAAGACGAGCCTCCACTTGAGCAGCGGTAGTATTACTCTACCTGTACAGTTATACCGGTCTCTTGGTGGACTTTTCCCTGACAGATTCCTAACTCTTGCTCTCCGGATCCAGGAGGAGAGAACAGATGTCTCTTGGAATTAGCGTAACCAACACTTCACCTCCGTCCTCATCTCAAGTATGTAAGGATTCTCTCCTGAAATCACAAGAAATAAAATGTTCCAAAAACAACAGTGAAAATAAAAGCAAAGATGATTTAAAGTCATAAGAGAAAAGCACAAAAATCTGAATATGATATTCAAAGGCATTGTCCTTTATATGTTTTCAATATCAGCAGTATTTTAAAAGGCATATCATCCTTCAAGATTTCCCTTCTTTGTCCCCATTATTCAATGTCATGGTAGGAAGATGAGAGCATTACCATCGATATCACTTTTTTAATTCCATGCCCTTGAATAAGGGCAATAAGAAGCCTGCATAATAGAGTTTTCAGTGGAGAGAGTAAATGGGAATCGGTTGTTAATTCAATACAGGATACAGAAGCTGTCTCTCCCATCTCTTTTTCTCAAGGTAATACTGTGCCTCCAATTGTCATTATACCCAAGAATCAAATTATTTGAATTCTGGACACATCAGCACAAACCCGAAGACTCCCTGCCAATTTCGTAGCCTGCTTGGAAGAGAACATCAGAGAGCATCACTCATTTATACGACTGCCAGTCTGAGACTGTAAATTCAGAAAACAAGGCGGCCTCAGGTGCTGCACTTTAACATGTCTTTTGGCTCCTGAATCCCCCCCCTTAGCACCCCCATCACATGCGAGGTAACATTTTATCTCTGAAAGGCAAAGCTTTCAAGCATCTGCCGGGGCGAGCATGGACTCGGCATGGCCTGAATGTGAATTGAAAATGAGACTATTAAGTATATTAATTGATAACAGTCACTTGTGACTTTGAAGGAGATTCATGACACTTGGAAAAATAATCTATAAAGATTGTTGTTGCTCTAAAAAGACAGTGCAGCATCAGCTTATTTCACTTGCAGCAGGTTCATCTCTTTTATGGAGCATACTGCACTGCAGGCAAAGGGAATTTTAATGGACCCTGGAAAAAAAAAAGATCTATTCCTCTGTCCCATGACAAAAAAGGAACCATAAAAAGACACAGAACAGAGAGACTGAGATATGATATCAGAAAACATTTAAGGAACTCTAATTAAATTAAGATTCAGAAGTCTGTCAGTGAGATGAAGATTAAACTGGCAGAAAGTTGAACCTCATTTGAAGCAACTTGTTCCCTCCTGCTGTGGGTCATTTTCTACCAGGCTAATGAGAAGGCACATCTCCGAAATGTTCCTAATAAACCAGCAGATCTCTGATGGTTAATTAATACACATATTTTGCAGGACTGTACCATGTTCCGTTTAACACTTTTCAAGTGCCTTGCAAGCATTAATGTGTTAATGCGTTTCTCCTTCCCTTTTTAAGCTACAAGCCTGGCTCCGTAGGTGGGGAAACTGAGGCACAAGATGAACGTGACCCGCTTAAAAATCACCAGGTAACTCAGCCAAACTTCTACAAGAGCAGAAGTTAGATGTCTCGGCTTGAGAGTGACCGTTCAACCGCGGACCATTCGGCAACCGCTGACGGAGCAGGTATGGGAACCACATGGCTTGACCTGCCCGAGAGTGGGGATCTCAGATGATACACTCTGAACATCAAAGAGCGGCCTCAAATAGCATTTTATATGGATACTGTCTATGAACTATGCCTGCCAGTGATATACATCCCTCCCTGTGTGACAGACAATCATCTCGTAAATAAAGCTCAGCCGTGTTTGCGGAATCGGGAGCTAACAGCCTGTGGGGACGTTTGGGCATGGGCGGTAAAAACCCATGAACTCCTGCTAAAATAAATGTATTTGATGACATCTATGGTTTATTCTTCAAATACAGAGAGCGAGCCACCATTTCACTCTCTGTAGCAATACTCAAGCAATGCTTGAAGCACCCTTGAGCCCCCTTATCTGTGTTCTTCACCAACAGCGAAGGGATGATCGAAAAGCTCCTGTTAAATTGTTTCTCTATTAAAGATTTAGTTTTCAAATATTTAATTTGGGGGGGGAGGGGTGAAAAACAGATCATGCATGAAAAACCTATTTAAGATTTTCAGGGAAGAGATTTTTCTTTTTTTAATGAAAAGGCTGAATACACTTTTTGCTGAATGCTTCCTGATCATTTCTGCTCTCTCTCTGGCATATTCTGGTTGCGTTTGTAGACCGGCGTAACGTGGCGAGGCCTGTAACCAAGGGTGAGCAGACGGCAAGAAGTTTGGTTTCTGCGGAAGTGCTGGAATATGGGGGCAATGAGGGATGCTGTAACAGGAATGACTGGTGGAAAGTAGCTGTTGTTCTGCAGTGTTGGGAGAGGAATAACCTTTTAAAGCCAGGACCCAAGGGAACGAACTCCTTTTGTAGTCCAGCAGCTCTGCGCCAGCTAGCTTTCACGCAATCCCTGAGATGTTTCCTCTTCACGGCTGTATCTTCTTGGGTTGGTTGGTAACAGCTCAGCCTAAGAAGCCTACGAAAGAAGCCTGAAAAGCAAGGAAGGGTTTTGTTTTCTTGCTTTGGTTAATCATAGCAGCCCTCTGTCTAAGAGATCAAAAAGTAAAAGCGTTTCTCTTGTGTGAAAGCTGCCACAAATGTTTGCCAGGCTACTCATGGCAAAAACCAGATCTGGAAGCAGTGGTGCAGCAGACCTGCAAACCAGCACCTGAGATACAAGCAAGGAGGCAAAAGCCCCTGGGTATAACAGCTGAGAGTTTAGAAGACTTTATTCGTAACCGACTGATGATCCTCATATTAGTGAAATACTGTATAATGACTCCTGCTCTCTGTGTGTAGCTTCCACAACATAAAGTGTCAGTGACAAGATGTATTTTCCCTTTCTATGGCAGTAGCTTTGGATGCTTGTTAGTACAGGGAGTAGCTTTTCAACCAGGACAGCCGAGCCCTTGACTTCAGCCTCCAGCCTTCTGACTTTTTTAGACCCCCCAATTCTGGGCTGGGATTAGGGGTTTGGTTTTCTTCTCTCCTCAGATATGTGTCTTGCATCTCGTGTCAGATAACTTTACCAATGTATTTCACAACAGCTGCGAACTGGTTTTGAGATACAGATGATGTACTTATTTACGTTTATTTTAAAGAGACGATCACAATAAAACCGAAATTCTTCTTCGATGAGACACACAGTCTTCAGTCTGACAATATCCCGAAGCATCTGGACAGCTACTGAAAACAACGCTTAGATATCACATTGGTATCTCATTAAAAAGGTGTAAGACCTGTAATCATCAACCCAAGGATGCTTTGCAACACCGGGAAATTCTCGGTCGGCTCCTAAGACAACACTCCATCACAACGTGGTTATGGGGTTTTTTTTGCAGTCGGTAGGTGCAAGCCGGCACCGAACGAGCTGTGGTGCAGTTGCCCTGGAATTCTTGGAGCTGGACCAGCAGTGAGTTTGACCCAACGTGCACGAGAAGCGTGTTGTTCAGCTGATAAGGAAACTGAGAACGTGCATCAGCAAATACAGTTTGTTTATCCCATAATAACTGTTTTTGAGTAGTACAAGCAAAAAGAGGCCAGGTCTGCACTAGACAGATAAGAGCTCTGACCAAAAGGACGACCAAAGGTCGCACCAAGCCTCCTGGAAACTTCAAAAGAGAAGCCTTCGGTGGGAATGGATGACTAAGGGAATTGCAAAGGGCTTCAGGAGCCTTTTATCTTTGTGCTACCTCTTCAAATCCAGCTCAACACTTCAGTCATTTATTGTTGCCATCGTCTGACGAACGTACGCTGGGCTCAGCCTCGTTCCTACTGCGCAGGTGTCTGTAGCCAACAAACCCCACCGCTGCGGCCGCGGCTAACTGGCCGCCTCATTAACGACCTCAGCTAATAAGCTAAAGAAAGAGTGTGTGGAGCTGAAAAGTGAGCTGCTATCTGGTTCGTCCAGATGGGGTTTTTTAGGTCAGGAAAAACTCAATAGCAGCAGAATTTTCTCTAGGGGTGCCTCATTATTCTTCGTGTTCCTCGGGTAAAGAAAGACCTTCTGAGCTCCCGCACAAAACAACCAGGGTCCCAGCGCTTTCCACGAGACTCTGAAATATTCCTCCAATCCTTGCTTTCAGCGGGGTCTTTCACACATCCCTTAGGCTGTGAGTCGTTGTCAGTGCGTCGTGAATCACACCCAGTGAAAATGCTGTAACTGCATGAAATTATAAATATTCCTGAGGCTTTACTACTGCCCTTTTTGACCAAGTGAAGTTTACAATTAGCAGTCTCGGTCTCCTGCAAACTTCATCAGTGCTGTTCTCTGTCAGTGTTAATCCAGCATGCACAAAGTATATGTACACAACGAGAAAGCAGGTATTAGCATTGCTGGCCTGTGATGAAGGCACCTACTAATTATCCACTGCACTGAATTTCTCTTCTACGCTGTCTGCTTCATTTAATGTGTTAGCTCTTGGAGGTGAGAATCATGCCTTTCTACGCTTTTCATGCCCTGTAAAATAAGTAAACTTTATTTTTTATTCTTGCCCAGGTTAATGTTTACATTTGTAGCAGTATCTGATATTTGATTTGTGTGAAAGAGGATGATATGAAAGCAAAACCAACTCTGAGCTAAGCAACCCTGGGAAAGACTAAAACTTGAGCATGCCAGTTTCTTTCACAGAATCTTTCATCTGAAGAAAAAAAGCCCAGTCTATCAAAATTACTCTCTAAGCGGGATTCCAAACTGTGCAAGCATATATAAATATTTTAGATCCCTTTTGGAGTTACGAAGCTGAGACAAAAAGATTTGATAATACAGAAAGACAAGCCCGAAGTCACAGAGCACCTTGACTCAGAGCTGTGCCGCGCAGGATAGGGGAGGACCAGAGGTGGCTTTTTGACAACCTTAGGCAACCGCTGTAGATAAGAGCATCCATGTAGGGCCGTCAGACAATTCCAGATGGAGCGGCCACAGTTCTATTGCCACAGTTCTCCTTCCCTACCTCATCTCTGCATCAGTGAGGTTTAGAGGCACGAGGACATGAGGCTCAAACTCAGCTTGCGACCTTCCGCGCCAAGGGACCTGCCTGGATTACGGCACATGGGTACCTTGTAGGGTCGGGAAGGAAGAAAGCTGGGAGTAGACTCCAGCTACAGTTTCATCGAGTCTTTTACTGTAACCACTAGATAAAGTCCATTGGTTGAATTCTTGGTGATTCCTTTGACTTCATTTGACCTTGGAGCTGTCGAGGCTAATTCACCATCATGGGAGAGAGATTCAGGAGAGGCGTCGTTGTTGGCTGCGTCTACGTGGCAGTAACGAGGAAGGGATATTTTTTTTAAATTGTTGTTTCATTCTGTCAGAAGGCAGCCTGAAGCTGTACTCTGACAGATATCCCATTTGTTACTAAAATGTCCGACAAGCTCCTATGTAATATTTAGTTTATTCACGTACACATTTCACTGAAGTTCTGGCTCTGATCCCTTTAGCTACCTCCCTGTCATCTTTCAAATCTCATCTGAGATTCACTCCTGTGAAGCCTGAAAAAGTGATTTGGTTATCAGTTCATATGTAAATCCCCCACCTTCCAAAGGACCGCTGAACTATCTTTATGTTTATGTGATTCACTGGAGTCACTGCATGATCATACAGCTCCCGTTTTTAATTTTCTTCCCTCACTCCTTCCTTGCTCGTTATTACAGCCACCCGTTGTGTTCTGGTTAATTCTAGATGATCAGATTTCCAAGCAAAGGTCATTGCCTAGCTGTTCCTGTGAAGCCTGACCTTATTGCATCTTCGCTACAGTAAAGAACAAACCCAATAATAACAGCATAATAACAAAACAAATTTTCTGGACCTCAGCTTCTTTCTCACTACCAATTCCCCAAGCTATCTACTCCCCTCCAGGTCTCAGTTTTGCCCATTTATTATTGTCCATTTAGAGCACCAAGAAGCTGATCTTGTGAAACGTAGACCATCCCCTGTCCAAAAATCTTCACGCGTTAGGTAAATTTCAAGAGACACTCGGCACCCGGTGGTAAAGATCCCTAGTGTGTCATTTCATTAGATTTTCAATAAGTAAAAATAAATGAAGGATGCTAAAAGCCTCATCATCTTTCAAAGATTAAACATGGGATGTGCAAAGCAATTTGAGAAATTTTCAGCCTGAGGAATACCTCTGATATATTTAGCCATTTGGGCTCTAAGACCGGTGATAATGGAAGAAAAACTAGGCTCCATTATTAAAGTGGAAAAGAACCTTTATGTCTAGACTGAGGTGGAAAAACGCCATGATAACTTACCTGCTTCCACAGATTGTGCAGCTGTCAGTTTTTTGATGGAGAATGCAAAGCCTGCTATGAGTAAAACATTTAAATGCTACGATTTTAAGTGGTTTTTTATTTGCTTTTGGTTTGGTTTTTTGCGGGGGAGGCCGGGGTGTTTTATTTCTATTTTGCAAATTTTTTTTTCAGCTTCAGAAAGAGATATTTCTCTTTCACTGTGTGTTCTTCGCAATTGTTGGGATATCTGTTAGGAAAGCAAAACGACAGCTCTTCGATGCACACTTGAGGAGCCCCTATCCAGTGTGGATAATTAATATTTATAATTAACTTCTGCAGAACTATAGGCCACTCCATCTCCATCTTCACCGCTGCTTCCACTGTGGGAAGGGGGAGCGAGTGAGCAGCTGAGCGGTGCTCAGTTGCTGGCTGGGGTTAAACCCCGACAAGCTATTTTTCTGTAGCTTGGCACATACTTTCTGTGATGATTCCCCTTTCTTTAATCCCCAGATTTCCTTGGCGTTGTGAAGATTTGGAGGCATTTATGCTCATTGGCCATTTTGTGCAGCTATAGTTAAAAATTTAAGAGCAGTTATGAACTTTTGGAAGGCGATGCTACAAATTGCCCCTTTTTTTTGAATGGAAGATGATCATTGTGATACGTGATTATCAAATCTGATAACTTTGTAAATTGTTATGTGTTTTCTGCTTCCTTAGAAAAATCGTGAAGACACCTTTCTAGTTCTTTCTGTATTTCCTTCTGTAATAGTTTCTACTTTGTCCTCAAATCTCGATTATTTGGCTTCCTTTCCACCCACTGACTTATTTTATTTAAAAAATTCCAGAAGTGTTTTAATTGTTTAAGGTAATATATGCTTTATGTTATGCACAAAGGATAACGTATACAGGAAAAATATGACGTATGAATACTTTTTAGTCTGTCTGCTCTTGGTTTTCTGATTTTTTTCAGTCTGTATGATGTTTCATACTGCTCTGATAGGCAGATGTTTTTCAATACTGTGGGCTGTCATTCAGAAGCCAAAGGAAAATTCAGACAATGACGTTGCATTATACCAATAATAGAGGGATTTAAACAGTGAAATAGGAGCAAACAGCAAATGAGAAAGAAAGGTGTAAAGACGGAATTTGAGAAAGAAAGAAATACAAAGTGTAGTTTGTACAATTTTATAAATATCTAACTTGGCTGTTTGAGGGATGAAATCCTCCCCAAAATACACACACATTACATGGAAGTAATCTCATGTCAATTTACATGGAATTACGTTAAATCAAACAGACCACAATAGGAGCAGAGGAGGATGGATTCAGCCATTGAAGCAACACAAAAGAGTTCAAGTAGGTTTTCAAAATGAAAATAGAAAGTGTCACAAAGGAAAAGAAGTCCCCTCAAGACAATAGTAGAAAATTAAACAGTAGATTTTCACTATTTGCAAAAAAAGGTAACAATTGACAATTGACAACCAATGGAAGCCTTAGAACTACACAAATACTAAAAGCGATACTATCCAGGCTTTGGATCGATCTTTTGGCAAAACTTGACAGAAATAAAGAATTATGCAACTCTCTTAGCTCTGCATTGTTAGATTTTCACAGACCACAAAACCAAGAACACAAATACAAGAAATAGCATTTTAGTAACATTTTCAATATACTTTTACTATTGCATTTTCTTGTCTACAGGGAACTTTACAATTATATAAATTATAAAGGACAAAAATCTCCCCAAAAGCTAGCAAAGATGCAGTCATATAACCACTAGCTTGTTCCTTTTCAGTTCTTATTCGAGTGGTGTTGCTAGGACAATGAACTGTTTCAATAGCATACTACTAGTATCTGAAAAAGAAGAGAGAAAAAAGGATTACTAGAGTAAAATCATGCAGTAGAAACAATTCCTTCTTTTAAAAAGAATATTTAACTCACTAAAAGCGAGGGCCATAAAAAAAGTAGCTTTTATTTTTTTCTGCAGCTGTCACATATCGTCTGATTTTTTCCATATAAAATGTGATCTATTTAATATTTATCTGCCTCGGAGGATGCTTGTGAAGCTTAACTCAACATTCGTGAAATGCTTTGGGACTCTTAGTTTTACAGGGCTATCACATTATAAATTAGTTATTTTTGTGACTATATTATCCAATAGTTTTGCTGAGCAAACAGATTTTGCTTGTTGAGCTTGAAATGTTTCACCTGCAACATGTCTGGTTTGACACGCTTTTGCTCAACTCGAGATTTTTGCGGACTAGCTGATGGTCGGAAGCTGTCGGGTCTGTGGCTGGCAGGATGTGGCCATGGGTTTGGGTTCCTGAGGTTCCAGCAGCGACAACGCTTGACGATGCAGCCAAGTGTCTGCGACACCGGGTTTCTTCACACAGACCTGGGAGCTGGGAAGCACAAGACCTCAGGTTTGCAAAAATTTCTGGATTCCAATTGCAAAGCCAGGACTCAGAATCCTCCTTGAAAGTCTTAGTGGAAATCAGTTCTAGGGAGAGCTCTGGAAAAGGTGTTTTTTCTGAAATGATTTAAAATTAAATGAAAATACGCTTTCTCTGAAAACGTATTTCTTTTCAATAAAATGTGGAAGAAACTTAAAAAAGATCTGGTATTTGCAGATACCCTTAAGACGCAACACATTTTCTTATTGATATTCCTCTCAGTAAGTTTATTTTCCCACTTATGCGTACCACTACCTTTTTCATTTCAGTCCTAGTGGATTCTAATCATCCATTAGAATCACCCTACAGAGGCTGATTATATAAGCAGGATTGTATTTGTCTCATCAGTGCTATTCTAACATTAGCTCTCATCCCTGAGGTAAACAGAAAACTACAAAGCAATTGCAAGCCGTCTGATGTTGGAAGTAGTCAGTGCCCTCATCTTCCAGGGATGTCCGTGGTCTGATCCTACCAGCTCGTACCCACGTGAAGATTCGGTGGTCCAAGTATTCCAGCTGAACACAAATTATTTATCTGTTTCAGGAAAGCGAATTAAGAAGCATGACTTCTTGATACTCCTTAAAAGCAAAGCGGAGCCTCATGCGCACGTCTAAGTCCCAGACTGCCTCTGTGTGGTATGTCTAAATGTTTTGATGGTTTTAATATTTCGTACCAGCTGTGGAAACTGGTTTGCTGCTAGGTGACTGTAAAAGTGAGATTTGGTA
>JAVJGG010000021.1:27276811-27287675 GCA_035590195.1 Aviceda cuculoides | reverse complement strand
GGGGGGGCGGGTTGGGCTTTTTTTTTTTTTTTTTTAAGCAGAACGAAATGTTCCCTGTTTTTGTCTTCCCCTTTATACCTTGGTTTTGTTTGTAGCTAATTTACAATTCGGAGATGAACCAATACCTGAATTCGCGAAATCAATAATTCTCTGAAACCGTTGCATATCTATGGGGCAAACAAAGGGCGGTCTTGTTGCCTGTAAATATATTCGGTTATTTGTATGAGCTGTTGTTTGAGGGAAACCAAACGAAATAGGATGACTTTTCAGGCAGAAAAACATGAATGAAAGTTGCAAGCTCCTCTTGGACGCTTTGCTAGGTGGCTGAAGAGTTATGAGTCATACGGTGAAGACAAGAGTGTGTTTTTAGCAAAAACCTTAACAATGAAGTACAAGCACAGGCAGTGGTTCAAATCAAAGTATTTAATCAAAGAGGGAGGGAGGAATAAGCATGAATAAAGTAGAAGATGACCAAAATGATTTTTTGCTTGTTTGGTTCCCCCTCTTCCCTCCCCTCCCCCCAAAAAAATATTAGTCAAGAAAGCTAAAGACATCAGGGAGAATGCTATTAGCATAACAGCAAAAAAGAAATTAAACATCAGCAAAAATTATAACAATTGTTACAAGTCCAGTATGGACGATTTAGTGGTAGTTGCCAATGGTGTAGTAAAGGCACTCCGATTTTTGTTACGTATTTACCAAAAAGAAATGGATTTTGCTGTGCAAGGACAATTAAATACTGTGTAGGCTTCTTATTTATGGGGTCAGTAATGGCAGTTTTGCATAATTGGCTGTTTGTTGTACTCACAGTGTTAGTTGAGGAAATCTCCAGGTTGCTTACATTTGTTTTAGTGACATATATATATATACTCTGACCATCGCAAACGTTGCCGTTTCTCTAGTATTCCACGGGTTGGTCAGTCTGGTGGTGGCCCTTAAATAATGGGAAAGCTGACAGGTGACCAAATATTTATGTAATTAATGAGAATGGCTTAAACTGCATCTTTATCGTGTTTGAAGCCACGTGTTCCTGTGATGCCATGGTGACTTCTTTCCTACCAGAAACTACAGGCTTGATTGATAAACACCAATCTAATAGATTTCTGCAAGGGCTGCGACTTTTGGGATATTTCTGTTCCCCCACCCCCAAAAAAACCCACCCAAACAAAAAAAACTCCATGTCACGAATGAAGTTCTTACATAGCCAGATGTCAAGGTTTGAAGTGAATGTGTTTATGTCTTTGTGTCATTGCAGAGGGGAAGGGTAGTGGCAGGTAATAAAAAAGAATCACTTTACTTTGAGGTTGATTTTGAAATACTAATACAATTCTAGTTTAAACAGCTTATAATAGATATTGGGGTAAAAAAAAAAGATCGAACAGGTAAATATGAATAATTCTGTAGTCTCAGTGCAAGATGTTTTCACCAGTCCTGGACTCTGGCCGATTTTACTTACCAAAGACAAATTTGAGAGGCATCTTTATTTCAGTATGTACCTACATCCATTTATACTGGTGGTCTTTCTTACTTACCAATTTCTGAACTACACTGAAGAGAAGCCAGAAAGCAGTAAGTGGAAGCTTAAATTTGGTAGCCTCACTTGGGGTATTTAGATGTTAATCACAGCCATTAGAACACACATATTAACTGTTAGAACAAGCTACCAGAGGAAGTGATGTTGCCACGTCTAAATTGTTGGTATCTTTGGAGGAGTTTCTTTAAAGCATAAGTGATAATTCAGCTCAAACACAGAAGAGAAAAGATTTATTGTCTGGTGTTCAGGTTAGATTGAATCAGGCAATTGTTTCTTTTAAATTCTGTGAATCTTTGAATAACATGATCGTTCCCTGTATTACTGCTCTGTGCGTTGCTGATGCTTTGCCGCACATTCTTATTCATATAAATACACTGAAATGTCTTGCTGTCAATACCAGTTGTACGTTCCGGAAAACTTTATAACTGTAAAAGTAAATATGGGAACAGACTGTATTTGATGGCACCTCAATCGCTGCTTTTAAAGAGCAAGTTAGCAGGCATCAGGAGTATAGGTTAGTTTTTGCTATCTCCTTGCATCAAGCCAGGATCAACTTAAATGATTTCTGAGGACAGTTTTAGATCTATACCCTACTGGTTTTTTAATACTGCATTTGCAATAGTGCTGCATAGTGCAAGATATGATACTTTTAACTTCCTGAAGTAGCAATGTTACCTGTAATGTGATGGCAAGAGCTTATATATGGTCTTCATTACAGTGAGCTTGCAGTACTTCTTTCCATGTCTATTACCCTTTGTATTTTTCCTGTGTCTGTCTTTGTTTCTGGTCATGAAGTTAGTTATTTCAACAACTTAAAATGGAAACTTTGTAATACTCAAACTGTATAGTTTCTGTAGCTTAAAGTTTGAGCTTTTGGTAGAATGGAAACAGTGGAAAAGATAGGGTAGAGACTGACAATACAGGTAAGAAAGCAATTTAAATTGTAGTAACTAGCCTGTGCTACTGGAACGCTTACCGCTGGAGTGGAGTCACTCCGAAATCTTTCAGGCAATGTTTACGATGGCGTAAGTCTGCAGGATGACCTGCTTTACAAAATTACTTAATTGCTTACAGTTATTGAAGTGTGTAGAAAAGTAGTTCATGACTTACACAGCTGTAGTGAAGACTTTTAACTATTGAAAGCACAACTCTAAAAAGGACAGCTAACTAACTTTCAAATGCTGCATTTATTTCATGAGAATGCAATGTGTAATATACTGGTCAGTATTTATCCCTGTTTATTTTGCTACTTCTTTGCAATCAGATTTAATGATTTTATATTTGTAGTTGCTGCTATTTAAGTCGAAGATTAAATCAGCTATCGAGCCATGATCCATTGTGGAAAAGACACTGCAAGAAATACTGGCTTATTTCAGAGTAAGTGTCGTTGTTTTAAGCCTTTTTTCTATGAAGATGAGGCTTATGTTATTGTGCTGTCTCTATGTCCATGTTACTTCTAGTAACTCTTAAGATTGAAGTGGTATTCACCAGCTTCTCACCAGCTTCAAACTGATGAAAGGTTAGAGGTATCAAAAATGTTAATTTCCTAAAAAAGCTTCATGAAAGTACAAGTGTTAAGAAGTTTCATGGATGGGTAGAGAAGAGGTGCCCTGTTAATGCCTAGGCCGAAGGAGAAGCTGCAACTTGACCTTACCAGACACCAAATATTCTATAGAGGAAAGTAGTATCCCGAGTGCTGTAATTGAGGGGTACAACTGGATGGTTGTGTCAAGGGTAGCTGTTACTGGAATCACAGAATAGTTGAAATTGGAAGGGACCTTTTGAGGTCCTGTAGTCCAACTCCCCTGCTCATGCAGGGTCACCTAGAGCAGGTTGCTCAGGACTGTGTCCGGTGTCCTATCAGTGGGCACTGCTGAGAAGAGTCTGACTCCCATCTGTACTCCTTCCCATCAGGTAATTGTACGCATTGATAAGATCTCCCTGAGCCTTCTCCAGCTCACTCAGCCTCTCCTCATGTGAAAGATGCTCCAGTCCCATAATCATCTTTGAGGCCCTGCACTGGACTTGTTCCAGTATACCTGTATGTTTCTTGTAATGGGGAGCCTAGAACTGGATGCAATACTCCAGATGTGGCTTCACCAGTGCTGACTAGGAGGAACACCTCCCTTGACCTGCTGGCAACACTTTTGCTGTTGCAGCCTGGGATACTGTTGGCCTTTTTGGCTGCGAGGGTGCATTGCTGGCTCATGGTCAGGTTGGTGTCTACCAAGACCTCCAGGTTCTTCTTGGCTGGTTGGCTCCCAGCGTGTGCTGGTGTCTGGGGTTATTCCTCTCCAGGTGCAGGACTTTGCATTTCCCCTTGTTGAATTAAAGATTCTTCTCTGGTTGTTGAGGTCTCTCTGAATGGCCACACAACTGTCTGCTGTATCAACCACTCCTCACAGTTCTGTAGCGTCTGCAAACTTGTTGAGGGTGTACTGTCCCATCATCCAGGTCATTAATGAAGATATTAAATAGTATTGGCCCCAGTATGGAGCCCAGGGGAACACCACAAGTGACTTGCCTCCAAACGGTCACCCTTTGGGCCTGGTCGTTCAGCCGATTTTCAGGCCACCTCACTATCTACTTATCAAAGCCATGCCTTGTCAGCTTCTCTGTGATGTTATTAGCAGAGAGACAGTGTTGAAGGCTTTGCTAAATTTGAGGTAAACAACATCCGCTGCTCTCCCCTCACCCATCAAGCAAGTTGCCTCATTGTAGAAGGCTATCAGGTTGGTCAAGCATTATTTCCCCTTCATGAATCTATGCTGACTGCTCCTGATCACCTTCTTGTCTTTCCTGTGTTTGGAAGTGCTTTCCAGGAGGATTTTCCCAGGAAAGTCACATTGGGCTGCGTAGAAAGTGTTACATACATGGTTCTTGAGGTGTTGTGGTTTTTTTAAAAAGCTCATTTTCTGTTCACTTGCTTGCATTGAAATCAGAATGTCTGTTACATGGAAGCTAACTATAAAGGTAACAATCCTCATCTTTGCTGAAAAAGCATGTTTTTCTCGAGCTGAGAAAGCTTGTGGAGTTGACTGAAGTGAATTAGCAACCAGTTTTGTTATTTCTTATCCCCTCTGTGTCCTGTTTTCTAGACAATATCTTTTTATATTGTAAACTGTGAGGAGTATTAACTACTTCTGACTTCAATGATCAGATCCATATATTTTTCCATGATGCAGGTTATGCAGGTGCTCCTTGTATTACATGAGTAGCCTAAGGTAGCAGAACAGCTAGTGATAAGGAGTTAATATATATGCATAAGTGGGTGGAGAAGGTAATTTAGGAAAACATTTCCAAACTTGTAGTTTGTAATCTGTATTGTATCATACGGACTGTATTAAAAATTAACAGTGAGCAAAGCTGAATCCACTAAGATAAACATGCTGTGCACGTTCTAATTATATGCAGCTTATGAAGATACAACACAGCTTGTAAAATTTTGCCTTGAGATTCTCCACATAAGAATCCTAAGTGATGGTCCTACTAGAATCCAAACTAGAAAGGAAAATCTGGTGGGAGGTGGGGAAAGAAGGTAAGGAAGTGGGAAGTTCAAACTGAGTACCTGATGCTTTAGAAGAGGAACTTGTGCGTGTGGGTGAAGATGAGGGGGTTATAGGGCTTTGCTACGGAGAACTGGCTCTGGGGTTGGTCTCTCACATGCTGGCTTCTCTATAGCCGAGAAAAACTGAGTAATAAAGGCTGTGGGTAATTTCTACAAATAACATTTGGAGGGTGAAAATACGCTGAAACTTCTGTCAGCTGCTGAGACATAATTCACTTAGGGGTTTTTTGATTTTACCTCTTTGGTTTGACATTAGTTTATCTAATTTCCAAGATTAAACTTAATCTACTTTTCTCCCCCTCCACTCTTCTTCAAGAAGTAAGGTTCTTCTCTCCTTTTTAGAGCTAAAGGTGATCTTAAAGGTGATGCGAAGACTTCTGAATTGTTACATTTTTATTTAGGTGTATGAAGCTGTACTAAATCTTTCAGATTCAGCATGCTGGCTGGAGTTTGAGGAGTTGGAACATATCCTAACACAAAGATGCAAGGGCTGCTACAATTTGGCGTCAAGCATCCTTTGTCAGATGTTAGTCAGCACTTCTTTGGCAGCCTCTCTTCCCATAGCCTGCTGTTGCACCTGTGAGGAGAACTGAATGTGCAGTAATTCCTTAAGAAACTGACTTTCCGGATCAGTGCACAGAGTTCTCATTTAACTCTCTAGTTTGCTCCTTAATCCTTCTTATTGGGTAAATAAAGGAGTTTGTGACTAATGCAGTAGATCAAAACATGTGATTTTTTTTTTTTTTTTTAAAGGCCGCCTCTGTGTATGTGTGAAATGTGATGTGAATTAGCTATTCACCAGTTCTAAGATTTAATAATAGGCAGCAATCTGTTTAAAGGAATACTGTTCCTAAATTTTCCCCTCATACTAAGTACTCCAAATGTTTTCCAATTCTTTTCCAAGTAGCTGTTGAATAGATGTCGGAGTTAATTGAGTTTGTGTAGCTTCATGTGTCTTAAAGTGTTCCTGGCTTAATATTATGCATACTGTTTCTGCCAAATAGCAAATATTAACTTCTTGGGTTTAGAAGTCAAGCTTTTTGGGCTGGTATATGAACTTATTTTCTTCACGTCCACTTAGAGAGGAAAAAAGTCAACGAAATCAGAGCTGGAAAGCCATCTTCATCAGTACCTACTCTGACCTAGGAAGATATATCCGATACTATGCTACATTGAAGAAAGCCTGGGATGACCTAGAGAAATACTTAGGACAGCGATGTCCTCGGATGATTGGTTCTTTGAAAGGTAAGTACAACGCAATACCTGCTTTCTTTAGTAGGTTGGGTGATGTGACATTATCTGTTAATTAAGTTTCATCTTAGGTGTGTGCCTCAATTACTGGAGCCCTGAAAGTCAAGTAGATGTGCTTTCCCTTCCCCTCCAGTAAATAAGTAAATTGGACCACATATATAGTCCTTGCCTAATTACTAGTGATCCATAGATTCTCTGAAGATTTCTTTTTCAGAGAAGGAATCAAGTTTGGTTTTTTGGTTTTTTTTTTTGTTTGTTTGTTTGTTTTGGTTTTTTTTTTGTCTAGTGACCATTCTATCTTCTTTATCTCTGGATAATCAGGAAATGAATACACTTCTACTGCTTTTGTCTTTGGTTGCTATGACTGATTTGTTTGTTTATTATTATTTTTTAGTTTAATAATCCCATTACTTCAAGGACCTGGGACCTGTTGGTGTGATTTTATTTGTGAGAATTTTCTTAAGACCTAATTAAAACACTTTCACATGAAAGCAGGCATTTTAAACTAAAGCCAATCAAAAAGAAAGTTGGGTTTTTTTTTTCCTTCTGTAGGTCTTACTGTGTTCCTCTAATGAAGGTAAATTAGTGGCTGAACAAGAATTTTTACTTCCCCCCTCCCCCCAAAGATTCTGTTTTCAAATTAAGTTTGTGTTTTAATACTTCAAATACTTCCAGTGTTCTGGTTCATAAACATTGCACAGCAAGACATACAGCAAGTTTGGGCTTTTCCGGTATAGAGACAAAATAGCTTTTGCATTTCAACTGTACTTCCATTTTCTGTATGGAACTGAGTATTAGACCAAGATGTTTGATTTAACATGATCTGTGAAATTAGGAGAGGTCTGTAGACAATGATCTCTTTCCTATGTAAATTTTTCATGTTTCTTGGCTTGCTGGATAGTGCTGGATTCTTAATTTTTGCTAAGTATTTCTGAATATCAGAACATGGTTAGAACTTAATACTTACTGTTTTCTTTAAAATTTTCTTGTTTTGTTACTTTTGAGTGTTATTGAAGGAATGTCCTTTTTAGGAAAAGGCCGAAAGGGTTATATGTAGCCTGAACTCTGGTGTAACACGGGCCATAGTACTTGATGTAGAAATCCATGCCTTGATTTCTGTAACTTTCATGCTGCTTTATCAAAAATACAGACTTCACTCAAGTATACAGAACCACTGAATTGTCAGTCAAATATTTTGTTAATAGAATGGAAAGTATCTGTGTTGGAGATGTTAAAATGAACATATTGTACTGCAGTTTTACTTTCAAAATCCTCCCAAGAAGTTTGGTGCAGTAAAGCTTCTCTTTGTCTACAGAAAGACAAAATAAATTTGAAATTATCAATTTTCACACTGGTATAGTGATGGCAGGTTTCAGCAGGAGCTCTTCATAACTTACACCTTTTTAATACCATTTATACAGGATCTGGTTTCAATGAATTGTTAAATTATGCCATATAAAAGAAATGGATAATGAATATGAAAAGGGTTTTAAAAAAAAAAAAAAATCACCCAAAAAGCCTTGATTGGAACAGACCACAAAGGCCACTCAGTTGGTCTTTGCTAGAAGTGAGGGTGTGGAAACCCCCTGAAGCATGTGTGGAGGTCTAAGGGTAGTTACTCCCCACTCCCTTCCGTTGATGATGATACAAAATCCCCCTATTACAACCTATTTATTGCTTCAAATTCTAGGGGAGTGGTGACTGCAGCAAACGTTTCTTTGTTACTGATTGGACTGGAAACTGGAAGAACGATGAAAGAGTAAAATCAGTATTGCATAAAATTTTTAACTGAAACTCAGTCAGCTAATGACAATATTGGAGGGGAAAAGGTTCACTTCACTTTATAAAATAATTTCTGCTTAAGTCAGGCCTGTTGAGGTTTCATTGGATGGAGATTGGTGCTGTATTAAGTAATCATTTAATGTAATCGGCTTCCTTTCACATTTGTGTAGTATTTATTCTGTGCCACCTAGCATACAATAAAGTCACCAAATATTGACCTGAGTCCATGTTCATTTGATCAAGGCACTTACAAATTCCATGCTTTGTATTTAAAATACTTGATTTTTAGTGATTCTGGCCACTTGCATGATTTTAATCAGTGGAAGATTCTTGAGACCATGCTAGTAGACAGCTGCGTCCCAAAGTTGAACTGAATGTGTCTTGCTTTTGTATGTCTGTTAGTTCACTTTCTCTGAATTACAAGTGGCAAAATACTTTGAAATATGTATTCCTTTTGTGATAACATTAAAAAAAAAAATCCATAATGCCAAGGTTGCTGGGGCTACTTAAAATTGTCTTTGGCGGTTGAAAACATGCTGTTATGTCTAGAATGTAGCTAGTTTTTGCCTTGTTTCTAGCCATGCAACTCTGATGAAATGATATGAAATAAAGTTTTAAAGGAGAGGTCATAACACAAACTCTAATATTAATTCACCTTTGTCAGGAACAGCATACTGGGCACTTGGGGGCAGAGTAGCGAAGCAGCATTAAATTCAAGACTTTCATAGGAGCAGTGGTTCTTGATTCCCCTTCCAAAACTGCCACTTAATAGTCTGTTTTTTTTTTTTTACACAGAGAGCGTGCGGGAGGAAGATCTAGATGCGGTGGAAGCGCAAATAGGGTGCAAACTCCCTGATGACTATCGATGTTCATTTCGTATTCATAATGGACAGAAGCTAGTTGTTCCTGGGTAAGGAGCAAAAACTACATGCCAAGTTACTAATTTATTTTGTATTTCTTGGATAGTTATGTATGAAAAAGATAAAATGTCTGCTGAACAGGATAAATGTAGCATTTAAATGTATTGTAGCTGAGTGACTGCTTGAAGTGACACTTCTAGAATTGGCTATCTTCTAGTCTCAGAAGTAATAGAAAACACAGTGTAGATTTCTAATTGCTCAAATTACTCTTACACTTCAGTCCTTTTAATCATATCACTGCAAGTTGCTCCCCTGAAGTTTTGCTTTGTATTACATAAGTAAATTAGCCTCTTGCACTTTTCAGGCTTCATTATTTAATAACTTTTCTCTTTAAAATGGTTAGGGAATAACTTTCAAACCAGGTGGTCATTTTAAATAGAATCAAAATGTCAGTTCTGCAAATGAAGTTTTCTTAGTAGCAAATTTTACAGTTTTATGCGGTTTCAGCAATTAAGAACTCCTTTTACATTAAGGTTAGAAGGCAAATGACCAGACATAGTTTCCTATCTTCCAACTATAGAAAAAGTTAGCAGGTCAGCACTTAATGAAGTACTGCAAACATTAGCAAAAGATGGAAAGCTATGGCAAATCATTACAGTGTCTGTAGGGGGCAATGCATTCATGTTGCTCTACCAAAACCTTCACTAGTAAAGAAGGTGCAGTTTCTCCACTTCTAGTGTTGTATGTGCAGAAGGGATATAGGAAACAGTTTTATGCAACCGTAAGGATGAATTCTAGTTCTGTTTCTTTTCCAGGAGAGACTTTTTTTAGAGAGGAGATAGGTGCCCTAGTTCTGTAGACTTCAAATGGAGCTCTGCCACTTGTGCGCTTCCTGCTCTGCCTACTACTTTTTCACTCCCATGAAGCCCCTACTGTGAAGATGTGCCTGTGGAAGGGCTGCAGGAGCAGATGTATGCCTTTCAGCTTGAACAACTGCCAGTGGGCTGTGGTCGATTGCTGTGCCCTCAAAGTGAAGGCCTGAGCCTTACACACAGGTTGACAAACCTTGTCAGTGGGGCACTGACTGTGTGACGAGTTGGGTCTGACGTGTGGGACCCTGGAGCAAGAAAGGCTGCCACACTGCAAGTGGAAGGTGTGGTCTTACTGTTGGGGATAGGCTTGCTTTCTTGTGGGAGATGAATACTGCAAAGATCAGGTGTAGTGGAAGTCTGTGCAGCAAGTTGTTGGCATGTTAGATCAGAAACGAAGGAGATCTGGGACTAGCTGTCATTGTTAGAGTTTCAGATTTCTGTGTTTGGATGTTAGCATTGCTTTTTAAACTGTAGGACGTGCTAATTCCAGGCAAGATTATGTAAGGAAAGAGAGGAATGGAACTTGTTGCCCAAGATGGGAGCAGCTTGTATCATGCTGACATGTGGCAGCTTGCACCTGAGTCACTGCTTTCATAACACCAGTAAAAGCTTAGCATCTGCAAGAGTTTACATCTGAGAACATCATTGAAAGGCAAATTAGAAGGGAGTATGGGTGGGGAAGTGTACATTACAGGTTTGTGTACTCTAATTGCTAATCTGCTGTAGTGTGTGCCCTTGTAGTTGATTAATTTGATCATGTTACCCCTTTTTATCATTCTTCCATTGTTTGCCCCTTTATTACATTGAGTGTAGGTTGCTTGGGTTTTTTTTGTTTTGTTTTTTTTTTTTTACTTTCACCCTAGCTCTTACCTAGCCCAACATTCATATCAACATTAACTTTAGCTTCCGATGCTCACCTCCATTCCTAATCTGTTACATATTTCAGATTAGTACTACTTTTTTCCAAATGTATATATTCTTTTCTTATGTATAGAGA
>JAVJGG010000021.1:27265618-27276772 GCA_035590195.1 Aviceda cuculoides | reverse complement strand
AAAATAAAAAAAAATCCCATCCTTTGCTGTGATGCATACAAAAAGCTAGAGGAAAAAGTTAGAAAGACAGTTGATGGTCCTGCTGTGTCACGTTGATGCATATCGTCTCGTTCTTTCCTTGTATGTCTATTTACTTGTGTCTGTATGCCTTTAGTTTTTATACTGAGATTATAATTTCTCTGACTCAATGGTTATTTTCCTTGTTTACTTCTCAACCTTTTTTCCAAAGCATCACTCCTTGCCCACTGGAGTTTTAATCAATGACTATTACTATAGCAGCTTGGTATTCTAATTGAAAAATCATGGATGCTTTGATAGTATTGAAATGAACTTGCAGAAAACTTAGGAGATACAGAGCACTGGTTATTGTTACATTATGCCACTACAGGAAGCTGCGTCAGCTGTGAATGGCTTCTCTGAAGTAGTTGCAGACACGATGGGAATCACCAACACAGTTTAAAATGGTGCTTTCGGATGCACAAAACATACAAGGAAGTGTTTGTCTTGGAGCCATCTAGCCTCCCTATGTGAAGGTTGATGTTGCAAACCAATAACCTACTTCAGCACCTGGACTTGGACTTCATCTAAGTCTAGTGTCCATCTATAGCATTGATAGAATCTATGCTTAGAAAAGATTTAAAGCTATCTTTGCCTTGTGAGCAAGCCTTCTGTTTATCTTTCCTTTTATCGTTGTTGTCTGTTAAGTTTGATGGGAAGCATGGCATTGTCGAACCACTACCGCTCTGAAGACCTGTTGGATATCGACACAGCAGCTGGAGGTTTTCAGCAGAGGCTAGGTCTGAAGCAATGCCTTCCTCTTACTTTTTGCATTCATACTGGCCTGAGTCAATACATGGCCCTGGAGAGTGTGGAGGGACGAAATAAATATGAGATCTTCTATCAATGTCAAGTAAGGAATATATGTTTATAAGGAATATATGTTGTGAATGTACTTTTCTAATGATTGATGGTGTCCCTTTGCATGTTATCAGATACCTGAAATATTTTACATAGCAGAAAGTGAGTACTAAGGGATCATATAAGTTAGGTACTTGCCCCTCAGTTGCCACCTGGTTTTCATCAAAGCCGCTAAGTGGAATGATTAGTAAGGGAAAGAAATTTACGTGAAGTTGTTAATGGCTGTAGGTTCACGATGGTGGACAACATTCATCCTTACTGGAAGGTATTAATTTGTTTAAACTATGGCAGGTACATACTCTTGTCTCTCTTTCCGTAAGGAAGAAAAGCTTCTCCGTCATGAAAGATCAGCATCTGTATATATCTCATCCCTCAGATGCGTTAAATGTAAACTTACTACAATGAATGATACCCCCTGGTTTGTAAGCAAAACTTACTTCTCCAGTGAAAGAACAAATTGTTCTTGAACACCTCCTTTGTAGAACGTAATTATTTGAGTATTTTTCATAATTCCTATAGCTGTAGTATTTTAGGATAGGCATATTGTTGCTAGTGAAGCTTAAGGATATTATACCTAACAAGATTTTAGCCTTCTCTCTCCTTAACCATGCACTGATGACTTCCCTACCTGCTGCCCCCCCCAAAAAAGCGGGGTGAGTAAAGGCTCTTTTGGGGGGGGGTGTGCAGCCTGTTTCTTGAATGATGCATTAAATCTGATTTTATAAGCATGAGCCTTAGTGAATGTTCACGCTGTATATTCAGTGATCATGTGAGCACTCATGGGGACAGGCATGTGCTTTTTATATGTTTGAATATCTGACTGGGAGCATAATGATGTACTAAGCAGACAGATTTTAGGTTTAGAGAATACAGGGAAAGTGTTCCCTATGTTGTGTTTTAGGTGTTGAAGTTTAACCTTGAAAGTCTATGCTCTCCTAATACATCCATAAACTTCTTTCCCTTTTAGGACCAAATGGCTCGCAATCCATCTGCTATTGATATGTTCATTACAGGTAATGCTTTAGATAAAATATTCTGCAAAATGTTTTAACTGCACTGTTTAGAAAACGCACGTCAGTATGACTTGAACAAAGCATGCATTCTAAATTTTCTGTGCTACTTGTAAGACTCTAACCTACTTTAAAACATCAGTGGTTACTTAAAATGAGATGCAAGTTTTCTCTATTAAAGCTTGTCCTTCTGTGTGTCTTAGTACACTGAATGATTTGTATACAACATGTCTAACGATGAGCAAAACCTTTAAGTTAGCCATCATGGGTGTGATGTAAGCAGTTATTAAATACAACACCCAAGTGGAGAGAGATTCCTCCCCCAGTAGTTTTTGCAACCATGTTAGAAGTTGAAAATATTTTGTGTCCCATAATGAAATCTAATTACCTATAAAGATAGCTGCAGAAGAAGCAGCTGGATGTTTGATTTGCCTGATTTCTTTGTTCAGAGGATAAATCCATTTTGTGGATTAGTGGTAGAAAGGAGGATAATAAATTTGGAGTTCCATAGACTTCCAAAAGATCAAAGGACAGTACACATAGCTCTTGCTCAAAGGAGGAAGTGGTAAGTACACTTAATCTAACAGGAGTGGTAGTATTTGATAACATGCCAGTGAAGGTGAAGATAATGATTTCTTAGTATTTTAGCTTAAATTCAGTTTTGTATCAGTAATATTGACAAACAGTTGGAGAACTCTGTAGTTTTCTATTGAACTCTAGATTGCAATGCTTGGAAGATTTATGGCTGAGTAATTCATTTACGGAGAGCTGATATGTCTTGTATGAACCTCTCTTCTTAGAGAGTTAAATGTGACAGCTTGACTGTCTAACTAGAAATCAAGGTGTTCCTAAATAATGGCTGTAGGCGTATGAAAAGCTGTTTTCAGACAATGGCTGTAAATGTCTGAAAGTCCCAGGTTCTTCGGAACGACATACAGCCTTAGTCTTCTGGGTTGCTAACGGGAGTGCGGAATATATCTATGGCTTATCACTGTTTTAAAGGAGAGGGAAATTCTGCAACTTGCTAGCATGTTTCTTAGAAATTGTATTCATACAGAAACATGGACATCAAAACTAAGTCTATAAATCCACCAGCAGGCTTGCATGCCTCGCATAGGTAGAACAGCTGGAAATAGCTATACAAGTAGTATAGGCCACTATGTTTGTCTTTTTTTCCTAGTCACAGCTGAACAGGCATGAGAAGGAAACCTGATGATGAGAGACACCGGCATTTGAAGACCATGATTATAATGTGAAATTAGCTAAGAGATTCTTTGTTTGCTGTGTTATTTCTGAAGTATGCACCCTTAACTCTTAGTTCTTGCTTGGTTTCTCCAAATGATCTTTGTTGGTAGAATGGACTGGAATATTGAGTGACTCATCTAAGTAAGCCTGAGAGTTTATTTTAAATATATTCAAAGCTTTAAACTGTTTCCTTGAAGTATTTATTGTAATATTCTTGGTGGTAAATTTATCTGTCCTTGTGAATACTTTTCTTCTTTGTCATCTAGGTACATCTTACTTGGAATGGTTTACATCCTATGTAAACAAAGTTGTAACTGGTGGTTATCCTATCATCAGAGACCAGATTTTCAGGTATTGTGGCTGGGCTTTATAACCTCACTGCAAGGTTTTGATGCTTCTTTTAGAATGCTGACCTCTTTCCAAGTAGTTATGGGTATCTGATACAAAAGCTGATGGTGGGGAGAGGAGAAAGCATGTGAAAGTTGTTGAAGATAAAGCTGTAAAACAGAATGCTTAAAGAAACTTCTTTTTTTTTTTCACCAGAAGCTTCAGAGTTTGTAACTTTGCATTGCCAGAACCACAATTTTGCATCAAAACTGATCTGAAGTTTAGCTAACAGCATAATATTTATTCTGCTTGCCATGAGTGTACTGCTGCTGCAGGACTGTTCCAAGTTATTAAAAAACCAATTGTTTCAGCAAACTGGTCTCTACAATAACACTGTTGAATATGTAAATAAACAGGACTTGTTCTGGTGTTTGAATCTTCATGCACTTTTAATTTCTTCTAAATATAAAGAAGAGCCTTAATTCTGTCAAACTTGGATGGTATAGAACCAAGTTCCTGATCTGTAAATTAATTTGCTGTAGAAGTTTCTAGTTTTTGTTTTTAAATAGCATAATGACACGTCCTTATTAAACAAGTGTGTTTTCATTGACTTCAGATGAAATTATACGCTTAGCTTAATACAAGTGTTAATGGAGGTACAAAGAGATCCACAGCTGTATGAATTTTGGTGATGGGAAAGTATACATCATGAAGACACTGCATACATACATCCTTTATTTAACTGCCAAATGAGAAGTTAAGAATTACTTTTAATCTAGCACCACAGTGCTTTTATTAATAATTAACTAATCACTTTACGAGTTTAGTTTTCTGTGTTGAATGTACAGAGATGTTTGCAGAGTTGATGTTTTCCTTTCTGTAGGTATGTGCATGATAAAGAATGTGTTGCTACCACAGGAGATATTACTGTTTCTGTGTCCACATCTTTTCTACCTGAACTCAGTTCTGTACATCCACCGCATTATTTCTTCACTTACAGAATCAGGTAAAAATAACGACTGAATTAACTTGTATAACACAGGAAAGACCTATGTAACGTTCCAAACATCAGTTGTTGCAAACTTATGCACAGCATTCTAAAATGTTCTAAAATGAATAGGATGTCCACAACATGCTGTACTTATTAAAAAAAAAAAAACCCTAAATCATTACCTGGTCAGGGTTGCAAAGTACCGGTCAAATTGGTAATTGGTAAAGTACAGTGATGGGTAGGGGTAAGAAGTTACAAGTAGCTCTTGTGATTTAGAAAGATACTGAAGCAGAGGCATGGGCATGAATCCCAACACCTGATTCAGTATTCTTTACCTTAGGGGTTCGGGGTTTTTTGCGCAGTCTACTTGGAGAGAGATCCCAAGGATACTAAAGCATTTCTTAAAATGTATGAAAGTAGTTACATAACCATTAAATACACTGTTTGGCTTCTAGAATTGAAATGTCCAAAGATGCTCTTCCTGAGAAGGCTTGTCAGCTGGACAGTCGATACTGGAGAATAACAAATGCCAAAGGTGATGTAGAAGAAGTTCAGGGTCCTGGAGTAGTTGGTAAGTAAGAGATTGCTTTTATGAACCCATCAGAGAGAGTGTTTCTGTATTTAATGTACATATTACAAAAGTTACGTTATTAGCTGTTTATCATGGTGAGGGAGGGTAATAGTTGTATGGTTTGTTTGAAAATCATTTTGTTGCTTGAAAGAAAGGGATGTCTGAACATCCTGATAGTTAACCGCTCTTGAGACAGTTTTTTAGCGTCGGTAATTGCTGAGAATCCAGCGTCCACTGGAATATAAAATGATCTGCCTGAATATGTTGTGGAGTGCAAGTGCTTTAGCAAACTGTTCAGTTGTAGTTCTACCTCAGTCCTTACTACTGTGATCTAATGTTTTACCAACAGGGGAGTTTCCAATTATCAGTCCAGGGAGAGTCTATGAATATACCAGCTGTACTACGTTTTCCACAACATCTGGATATATGGAGGGGTATTACACCTTCCATTGCCTCTACTACAAGGACAAATTCTTTAACGTCACAATTCCCAGATTTCATATGGTGTGTCCAACATTCAAGGTGTCTACAGCACGAATGGTAAGCAGAGGTGTAGTTGCTTTTATCCTAGAGTTTTTTTCCCCCAACCTCCTGATTTCCAAGAACACTTGGATTAATTTTAATAGGACAGTGTAACTGTGTTGAAACGTCAGTGTCACCTCATTTTTCAGTTTAATTCTTTTCTTGAAAATCACTCTTTTTTTTCAGAACCATTTCTCAAAAAAACCCCACCCCACACTGGTCTGTTTTAGCTATAATAAATAGCGTATCTGCGTTCTTCAACAAGAAAAGTTTCAGTTAAGGACAACTTAAAAATGGTAGCAGTCTGTATGATGTTCATTAGTTCTCACTGAAAGTGCATTTCATAAAGTCACTTAATGACTTTGCAGATCAGTAGGATATTTAGCTTGCTCTTAATTATAATGTAGTTTTAGTTTGGAGATTGCAGGTTGACTATATAATTTATCCCTTTGGCACATTTAGAGAAGAACGCTTTATTTATTTTGTCACTAGCATAGCCCTTATTTAGTGACTAATTCAGATAGAACTTGGAAGTTTTTGTGCAAGCACTGAGTCTTTCCCTGGGGGTAGACATCTACTTGTACACTTTCTCATGTTTCCCCAGGGATTTGAGACGTTCTCGTTAGCAGTAGCCCTAACAGTAAGTGCCAGCAGATGTCATGCTTCTAACAGAAAATGGCATCTCCTAACTCCCGCTCACATTTATGGGAGTTGTAACCTCCTTCCATTCAGTTGACTGTAAAAATAATTTGCTTTTCTCTTTTGCTCTACCCCTGATTTTAAAGGTAGTAATGACCCTTTGTTTTTCAGCTGCTTTTAATAAAAGACATCATAAGCCACCAAGAAAATCGGTACAGCTAAGATACTGAATTGTGGCTCTACATAGCGGTACATATGAAATAATGAAGGTTAATGAATATTTACTGAGTTAAAGGTCAAGTGTTTGGCAAAATGATCTCTATTGCGAATTAAACTGCGTCATTGTAAGGAGCTGATTTTAGGACATAGAATACAATGTCTGTTTCAGCTAATTGACGTGGTAATACAGACTTCAGATTTTTCTAGGTAATTGTTAGTGCTTGCTTATAACTGGAACAAAACATTTTTAATTAAATATGGATGTGTTTTGTATTAGGAAACAAATCATAATGAATATGCAGTGGATGAAGACGAAGATTCCACAGACACCGATGAGTACGAAGATCGACGTAGAGTGTTGGACATTCCTGCACCTTCTGGACGCTGCCCACGTCATACCTGACGGGATTTTCATCACAACAAAATAAACTGTTTTCAGAAGCTGAACTCTTTGGGGCTAGTGCATAAGAATATTTCTGACTCTTGTAACTGAACTTTCTGTTGCACATCAGGGCAACTAGCATGAATGTTGGTGCCAGTTCTAATATTCATCACAGTGTAACTTTTTTTTTTTTTTTCCTTGGTTTGGAAGTGGGGAGGGGACTGGGGGGAGGGGGGAGGGAGGGGGAGGAAGAAAGGTGTTTGGGCTTTGTTCACTTTTTTCTGAAGTGTGGAACAGCTTGTTAGTTTGAGGTAATCATATCTTACATTTTTAAACTATTGCCTATTTATGATCATATTGCAAATATGGTGTGGGGATTTGTTTTTATACGAGCATTTAAAATTAGCAATAGACAAGATGGCAAAAAAGGCGTATACTGTTGTCCTTTCTGATGAGTTTCTACTCTTGATAACTCTTGCTAAGAATGAAACTTGCAGTTTGGTCTGTGGATGCCATTTGGGTGAGATCAGGTGCTCTTATGCTTTTTTTTTTTTTTTTTTTTTAATTAACATAGAAGTACCAGAAAATTCTGGTCATCACATGCATAAATTAGGAATGAAACTGGCCTTATTTTTAGACAATCTGTCTTTCAGCTTAATTTTATGCTAAGTGACTCCAATTGGATAATGCCTTTTGGAATGTAGTGTACATGCATAATCTGCCACTCGGTAACCAAGAAATTTCTCAATGACTACGAAGTATGAATTTGTAAATACATTTTGAGTTTTTTCTTTATATGATGTTTGCTGTTCAGACTTTGTCATAGGTGACAAATTTATGTTGAAGTATCATGTTTCCCTAAATCCTCTATGGATTTTTGTAACTACGCCTGAATAAAAAAAGAAAAGAAAAAAACCCAGGGGGGTGTGGGGTGGACGGGGGGGACGACGACCCTGACAGAACACCAGATGACTAGAAACTTTATATTTAAAGAGGTATCTGTTTGCTTTATCACTTTTGTTTCCATTGTCATTAATAAACAACTGCCTCCTTTGCTCCAAAGTGCTACATGGGACTCTTCTTGCCAAGACTTGAGCAATAATTGTGTGAGTAGCATCGCTATAATCAGTTCCTTTTTTTGACATCCAGAATTAGTAGCTCCTATGAGGAAAAGCAGTATATTGTGGTTCCAACTGAATGTTTCCATTATTGACTAGTGACTGCTCACACGGAAAGCCTGTTTTTTTACAAGTCATAGTACTGGATTCTCTGCGTGCTCACCTTTCTCTAGTGCCACGTAGCATTTGGGTCTTCCACAGTGGTACAAGGTAGAAAACCACATATTGAGTACGATCCCTCCAACAGTCGTTCAGGTGAAACATCTAGAGAAGCAAAAAAAAATTGTGTTGTCCCTCACAGAAGTCTGAACAGCAGTGTGATTTGCCGGAGTAGTTTAAAAACGTTTCCGTTCTGAGGATTCCTCAGTATTAACTGTGAGGGGAAAATGTGATGTTTGTGGCATAAAGCTTTTTCTTCACCAAAATTTCATCATCCGTTAAAAGGATCAGTGGAAAAAAAGGATTTAGTGGAACTAGAACTTACTCCAGTGCTCTAAGTCTTCTGCGTTTTTAAGGACAGATAACTGACGGCTCGGAGGCTCGCTCGGTGCTTTACCAGGATCTGTACGTTCTAGTTAAGTGATACCAGCCGAAGGTCATAAGGCTCTGCGGAAACTCTCCCAGCTCTGGGTGCTTCTCCTCTTCTCGGGGAGTGGTTCTCTCTCGGCTTGTTAAAGAGGAGCTATGATCACCGCTTGCTGTAGAAGAAGCCACGATGCAGGACAAGGCCGTTGTCAGCCGCTGAGCACTGCGACGTGAGGGTTTGAGGCCTCTGATCCAAGCACAACCGGCGGCCACAGGGCTCCCGTGAACGGTGCCTGTACGAAGCGGGAAGGTAACCGGGTAGGGGGAATGACGTTACTGTACAAAACGCGTACGTGTTTGTAACGGGAAAAAGGTTATTCCATTGCTTCAGGCAGCTATTTTGGCACGCCGGCACATTGCCCAAAGCTACCAGATGCAGTGTTCCTGCAAGTGTTGTAACTCTTCATTATGTGCATTTGAAGTAGAGCTTGTGCCAGTGGTTCTTCTCACCCCACCCAAAACTCTGAAGCTTATGCCAGATTGGTATGAGAAGTGAAGCGGCTGAGCCCACTGAAGAAAACGAGTAATTGGTTATGTTTGCCAGCATTGCTGAGCTGTAGAAATCTTCACTGAGGAAGTGGGGGAGAATTGACTCAAGGTCCCGCTTCCGAAGACGGCACTTCCCCAGTGCTCTGACTGATCCAGCAGGCAGGTGTTGGTGTTGAGCAGACCCAACTGCTGAATGCTTCCCATGGTGGTTACAATCCGTGCAATACGCACGCACAGGTTATAACGTATATATGTCCTTCGCTTTGGCCACCATCCTTCGGGTTCAGCCTGAAGTTCTATCAGCTGCTCCTGACTCGGATCCAGACTGACGCTTGGTTAGGACTTCCGTCGAGGTAAAATAAGCCTTGTTGAACACCAATGGGGAAAAGCCTGGCACATCCAACACAGATCTGTAACTCATCTGGTCCTTTTTTGGTATGTGGAAGAGGCCTGTGCCGACAGTCTCTTCGTAATTGCGCTGGAGGACTCCTTCAGCGTTTTTTGTGGGCTTTTGCTGGCTGGTTTGATGGAGAGAACCTTTGGCCACCATTTCCTTGCTGTGGCCGTGTTTTGGGTTTGTGTTGGCGGGGTTTTGGTAGCGGGGAGGGGTTGCAGGGGTGGCTCCTGTGAGAAGCTGCCCACTCGGGCAGCGGACTGCATCATGCGAGAGAAAAACAAGCGGTGTGCCAGCCTGGTGGGGGAAAAAAAAACAACCAAAAGTTGCTGTGCATGTTATTCCAGTGCTGGATTTTTTTTTCCTGTCATTGTTAAAAGTAATTTCGTATTGCTGGTGTGAAGAATGTAAGGTGGAAAATTCAGGTCAAGCTGGAAATGCCATTTATCTGTGAAGATACAGATAAATTTATCCTCTGTAGGAGAAACTGCATACAGATTTCAGGAAGGGAAAGTGGGTAAATGTTCACCTATGGCTGAAGTGAAGTTTGTTGTTCCCAGTTCCTCATTGCAAAATTTTCGAAGTGAATTAATAAATTCAGGATTTTTTTTTAATATCAAGTCTTAATTGAATGGATTCTCATTTAATAAGTTGAATATAGTAACACATAAGCATCTTGCTCTTACATCCCTTTGCTTTTATTTATGGCTTAAACAGAGGTAAAGTCTTAAAGACATTTATAAGATCATACACTGAGCTGACTGATAATCATCTTAACCCCTGGAACACACCAACAGAGTCTGATTTAAGTTCTGAGTGGTTTAGGGTTTACATTAGATTTAACAAATGAATTGGCAGTTGTGCTGCGGTAGCAAAAATAAATCCAGAATACTTTTTTTCAATACAACTGGTAGTTACAGGTATTTCATGCTGTACTCAAGTCAGCACTCAATTTTTTTTTTTTTACTGTATAGTGTTGATCTAAATCTCTTACAAAACCACCTTTGGTGTCCTCAACTGCGTTTCCGTTGCTCTCCCTCCATGTTTTTCTGGGTTGCGAATGTTTAGGTCTGTATTCCGCTACCTCTGGAGGAAACGCGCACTTTCTGTTCCTGGCTGGTTCCCTTGGTGCATTCTGAAACTCCTCCATCATTTTCCTATTTCTTAATTCATACCATTTATTTAACCGTACGTGCCGGTGCATGGCAGGCCGCCTTAGGACGAAAGCGTTTGAGGGTGATGTCTGATTGCAATCCAGCTCATCCCAGTTTCTCATTCCCTTCCTCTGGCCACCCAAGAACCCGGTGGACACCTCACCAATTTACCTGTGTATATCCCCCCCCCCCCCAAAAAAAAAAAAAAGAAAAATATTCCTGAGAACTGGTACGGTTATAGCCACCCACCTGTCGCTGTGTGGGTGCCTACCGCAGAGATGCATTCCTCAAAGTAGCAGCCCCCCCCCCCCCGGCGCACGATCGCCCACGGGCCCCCACGCCGCCTGGGTGTCGTCGTCGTCCCCCCCCCCCCGCTTCTCCCGGTCTCCCCCTCCCCGGGCCGGGCCAGGGCCGCTGCTCCGCCCCGGGGGCGGGGGGGTGTGGGGGGGATGGCACAGCCCATCGCGGTAGCGTTGTCACCGCCGGGCCCCCCCCGCGCCGTGTCCCCGTCCCGCTTCCAGCAGCCGGTGCGGGGCTGGTCGGTACCCGGTGCTCGGGGGTAGGTAACGGGGGGGGGGGGGGGGGGGGGT
>JAVJGG010000021.1:27210551-27255419 GCA_035590195.1 Aviceda cuculoides | reverse complement strand
TGAGGAGGCTGGCGGTGGTCTGCGGGAGGAGGAGGAGGAGGAGGAGGAGGAGGTGACCGGCTGCTTTGAGCAGGGCCCGGCCGCCCCACCGGCACCCCCGCAGGTGAGTGGGGCGGCGGGGTTTCGCCTGGCTGTGTTTTAGTCCTTTCTCGCCGCCGGCAGGCTTTGCCGCGCCTCTCTGGGCCCGTGCCCAGAGCCCCCTTGGGCCGCTGGCAGAGCAGGCCGTGCCCAGGGAGGTGGGGCGGGGGAGGGGAGGAAGGCTGCCGGCCAGCCCGGTCTCCCTGCCTTGTGCCCGGGTCTGAAGTGGGCCAAGAGGTGCTCCCCGCCCTGGGGCTTGCTGTGGTGAAGGCATTCAGCACGGGGAGCCCCGCCGAAAACGGGGGGTGGGTTGGTGTCTTGCACCTCCTGTCACAGGCTGCTGATAGCACTGCACTGCAGAAGCATCAAGCAGGGGGAACTGCATCCGGCTGCTCGGGTGGGAATGGCTAATTCTCTGCACCCCACGTGCACCTGCGCTTCACTGGGGGCTCTGCGCTGGTATCTTGTTTCTCCAGTGGTATACTGTTACAAATGAGTACTTCCCTCATGTATTATTTTTAAGAGGAAAATGCAGTCAGTGCTATTAAGAAATAGTGCTTATAGTAGACCAGTAGTAGCCATATAAATGTACTCCTATATTAACTTTACAGAATGCTTGTGGTTTCATTAACGTGGCTTCAGTGTTTGTGCTTCTTTGCTGCATGTCATATGTTCATGCAGTTTTTCTCCAAGGGCTTTTAAGTCATAGATGGCACAGAACATTTGAAAACAAGTTTAGCTTATTCAGCAGAAGAACCAACATCTTGGCAAGCCATCAGACAAGGATAAAAGCAAAAATGTGCAGATACAAGAAGAAAATAATTATATTAAAATGCTTTTGCTTCAGTATGTGTGTTTAAAGCACAAAATTGTTCTAGGAAATGGATTTAAAATAATAAAACCTTCCCTGAGTTTTCACACACTTCTGCTATTGTCTGCTTTTCTGCTGTAGTCTTTTGAAGAGAGGAGAAAGGGGACTGCCATTACCTTCCTTGGTAGTAAGAGGAGTGGAGTTCTGCCTCAGGGTTTTCTTCCATCGTCTGTATTTCTGCAAGAGAAGGAGGAAGGGTCCTACCTTAATAGCTTCATAGTGAGAACTCAAATGAGTGCTCTTTGAAGCCATTTTTTATATCCGAACAGTGTTGTAATAGATGTGTGGAAAGTTAGACAAACATGAGTACTTCTGTGGGAGTCAGCGGACCGTTTCTCTGCCTCGTAGTCATCCAAATACGTGTTTGTAACAATGCAGTTCAGTATTTTACCATGTAGATTGCTCACCCTCAAGCTATGGGATTTCTGTGACCGCTTCAGTATGAGCTGCTGCTGAAATCCGTCCTGTCCGCTGTTGTGTGCTCCTGAGTGCCCCTTGAGCTGGGTCCTGTGATATTTGACTTAAGTGGAGGAAGTAGGCCAGAAACTACCCAGATGAATAATATATGGTTAGTTTTTTTAGCTGGATTTGGCTGCAGCTAGTGCTGGGACAACAGAATGGATGAGTGTGAAGGCAAAGCTGCCAATGGGACTTCTTTTTTTGTAACATCCCGTTGTGATAAGAGCCAGAGCATCAGAAGGAACTTGTTTTGTAAAATTAAGTGGGCCTCTGTTGTATCTTGTGGAATTTGTGAAAGGTTTGAATATCCTGCTTGTTGTTCTTCAGTGAAGGAGAGATTAATGGAAATGAGTGCATAGTGGGTGACAAAGAATGGTCATCAACACAGTAGAATATGCAAGATGAAGAACAGGGTGAGGTACTGGCAGTGATGAAGCAATGTGAAACCTTGAAAGTGAGGGTGAGCAGTCTGAACTTACAGGGGAAAGAAATTATCTGTCACTCTGAAAACTTCAGAGAGGGTAGCCACAGATGATTTGGACTCCCTGCTTCTCTTATGCTTGATGCCTGATAGTGCTATGTCCAGGATATAGGCCTCCAAAGGAAGGAAAATGATGATAGAAAACTTAATTGAATTCTGTTTAGGTATACTGCAAGGAGAAGGGATCGAGTTGAGCAGTCCAGCGTTCAGATTGCAGCTTCACCAACTTTAGTGCTTTAACTTGCTGTCTGTACCCCAGTAGAAGAGCAAAACCCATTATTGGTTGATTTCATGCTGGGTAAGGAAAGTCTGTTCAGTTTCGTTTCCCAGCTTGATTTGGAAAATTCATCAATATTTAGTGTCCCTGATGTAAATAAAAATACATCAGAAAGTAGTGGTTAAGGTATTCAGGTAGGAATGCTGGCACATGAAGTGAGCAAAAGTATTGCATCAGTCGGAGCTGGAAATGAGCTAAAATATTCATAAATACAAATGCACTGTCACATTACATCTAGTGAGTCATTTTTGTCCTCTTTGTACCTGGGTAACCCTTTTATGTATCTGGAAATGAGCTTTTCAGTGAGAACAGATTTGATGTTATGGCTCTGGAGGAATTATGAGAGGGGTTTTTACTTACAAGTTCTGTAATTCCGATGCTCAAGCCCATGGCTCGTTTGTTGATTTTAATGTTAGAAAAGATTATTGGCATAATCCAGTTTGGCCTTGTAGATAACGTAGGCTGTGGATTGCAGTCTGTGATTCCTGGGTTTTGCTTCGAAGTGATAAACAGCTTTAAAAGCAGCCTCTGCTAGCATTCTGCATACTTTTTAAGATAAGCTATGTGCTAATGTTTATTGTAAACTGTTTTCCAAATTCAGGACTGATCTGTGTATGCATATTTCAAAAGTCTGTAATACAGATTAGAAAACACAGATTGTTTTCCTCTGGGTGTTGCTAGTTGAGAGTGAAAATTACGGAACAGGTAGAGCTTCTCTTCTCAGTTCAAGCTGCTCTGTGGATGGAATATCATCCAGAGGCAGAGCAGGATATGTTAGTCTGCTCTTAAGATTATCTCTCCGAGACACAATTTGGAATTTACTACATGGACTATTTTATAGACTTTGCCCATGTTTTTTTTCCTCAACCAAGTTTGTAGCTATTATTCAGTAAAGGTCTTAACCTTTGAGCTGCCTTGTACCTATGCAATCTTTAGGATTTTGCTTTTTAAAGCCTCGTTATGGCCTATACTTGTGTTTATTAGAAAGCTACAGCTTTCTATGATCAGAAAATGTAATCGTGTCTGGTACTTTGGTGCCATTTAGAAATTTGTGGTGCTTGACTGTGAGCAAAAGAAGCAAGGAATGCTTGCTGTTCCTGGGGTTTCAGATGCAGGCATCTTATATGCTGATCAGGGACCTCAAGTGTTGCAACACTCCTTGTATTTTTCAGATGTGCAGCAGTCACACAGCAATTAATGCAGTTTGATGCTCTTTAATGTTTTTAGTCCTTATGTATGATTTTACAGAAATATTCGTTGATATAATCCCTGTTATATTGCAGTGGCAGGCAGTGTTTAAGCTCAGGTTAAATATTAGCAGACTATATGTGGTTTGTGTCTTCTGTTTAAATGTGGGACAAGAAACTTTGCTGAACAATACTTTATGGCATTTACTCTTTAAAGACTTCTTTGGATTATTTTTGATAGTGTTGACATTTTACTGACTAGCAGCTTTTAGAAAAGGCATATTATGCATATTTTATACATAATTTCATTATTTCTCAACAACTAGTAATGTGGTGGAGATCAGAGGTGCTGTCAGAATTGAACAAACCAATTAGTTTTAAGCATTTTACAGTGAGATACGTAGAGAGAAGCACGAGTTAATTACAGTTATCTGAGAATCACTGATACTTACCGTGGTATTATTTCATTTATTTTTTCATAGCCATCGTGAAACTATGTGGAAATGGGGTAGTGGAGATGATTCTCCTTCCAAAACAGTAGTAAGTACTGAATTACTATTAAAGTAATATTTTCTTCAGAATTTCTGACTTGGAGGACCTTTAGTTGATGATATACTAATTGTGTGTATTTGCTCTTTCAGGAATAAGTTGCTTAACTATTTTTAGCATGACTCAGTTTTAGGACTCTCAGAGTCAGGTTGGGTTCTTGCTTCCTGTCTGCTTGGTGTTTAATCTCTTGTGCGTAACACAGCTGCTCTGTTCCTCTTCACTATGCTTCTCTTGCTTTAAGAAAACAAGCTTTATCCCAAGTGTATTTTTTGTGTTTAGTATGTTCGATATCAATATTGTGTTGCCAGGAGGTTCAGTAACACTACTACTGGTTGTTGTGATGCAGATCCAGTAAATGAGGAAATTCAGTTTTAGATACCTTTGATGGTTTTGCTGTATTTCAAATTAATATTCCTAAACCAGTTTCTAAGATTTATAATTTCATGTGTCTATCAAACTTGCTAAAAATGGACCGGTATAGGTACCTATGGTATATTTAAGTTTTAGTTTATTGCACTCTAATAAGATTTGCTGAATGTGTTTAAAAAAAAAAAATCCAAACAAACACCAAGTGAAGACTTTTTGCAGAAGCAGTGTTGTCTGCACCATTTTGTTTGTTCAAGATATACTTAATGTCTGCAGGCTGCAGGCTCACAAGATGCAAGAAGCATGTCGGTGACAGATTTGACTGAACAGCTGACTAGTACTGAACAGCTGGTAACACAGCTAAAGGAGCTTGTCAGAGAGAAGGATGCTGAGCTTCGAAATAAAGATCTTCAGTTAAAGGTACCATGCATGTATTCTTGTCAAAAAGAGTGTTCAAAAACCCCTTCAGTCCTGTTTAACATGAGCTGTTTTCATAGATACAGGCTTATAGTCAGTTATAGCAACTGTAGGAACACAAAAAGCATTGGTCACAAGTAGCTGTTATGGTTCCTGGATGTTACCGCTTTTTGCCAGTGTATCTTCTCTTCCAAAACTGTAACTGGGTTTGGGTATTACACAGGCAACATGTCTTCCTTGCATGAGCAGATGCACTTAATAATTGCAAGGGACGGACTGACTTGCCAAGAGCTAGAGGTGCATGGTCATTTTTGGCTAAATATGGGGAAAAACACCATCCAAATCGTTATTGGGTATTTAGTGAGATGTCAACTTACCTCACATTGAATTTCTGTGCATAATTTTTTATTTCTCCTTCCACTATAAATGTTTTTTTGTTGTATAATGATCTTACTGTTAATGCTACTATATATTATCCTCTGCTTTTGACTGACGTTAGGAAGGACGGAACTAGGAAGGATTTATATCTAACATCCAGAAGACTTTTGAGGGTTTGTTATTCTTACTAGTCATAAGGTTGGTCTGTTCCTGCAACAGACTTATTTTTACACTTTGAAAAAGATGTCTTCTGTGGATGCGAACAGCCAAGTGTTAAAATACTGTTAAAAAACTCAATTGTAAATTAAGTTGTCTCTTTAAAGAAAATGAAATATGCTTTTATAGTATTATGAAAGTGTCTTTCTTTTTGCATCAAGCACCCCCCCCCTTTTTGTTAAAAAATCAAACCCTGAATTGTATTGCTATCAACAAATAGGAAAATTTCTAATGTCATAACGCTCTGTATTCTATACAAGAATAATAATCATGTGCAGAGAGTTAAATAATGAAAGGAGGTTTGTTTCATATGTGTAGATCTGTTGCATGTGACATTATAAAGTCTCTTCAGGGGAAAGAGTTTTTTGGTAATCACTTCAGATTTCTCTCTCTCTCTCTTTTTTTAATGGAAGAATTGAAGGATGCATTTGTTCATGTAGCTAATTTAGTCCTTCATGACTCTGATGTTTGTAGGAGGAGAAGGAATCTGCTGATGCCAAACTTTCCAAGTTGAAGCTGCAAAACAAAGCCAAGGTTGCATCATTAACCTCACAGTTGGAAGAACTTAAGAAACAGTTATCAATATCAGGAGGCTTAGAGGCAAAAGCGGAACAAAAAAGGGTAAGTGTCCTTGCATTTTAAAGCAGACATAATTTGTGTAAGACTAGACAGTTTTGCATGCTGGACTCAAATGTGGAACTGAAGTTCACATTTTGAGCCGAGTCATTTTAGGATCAGGGTAGACTGGGGGCTGTCAGTCCAGCTGTATATTTCTATTTCATTCTTCTTTTATCTTTCTATAGAAATTTAGATAACTGTACATTCCTTTCAAATTGTTTTGGTAAAAAAAATCCATACTCACCTTCATCTTATTAGCAGATCAAAGTTTTAACACATGTGAATCGGCAAGTTAGGTTTTGTTTTCATTTCTTCTCAAAAACTTAACCTGTTAATTTAATATCCAAGACAAAAATGTAAATTAAGTGTAGGAATGTCTCATTTAAGTGACCAGTGTTTTACTGTTAACAAGGATTCTCAGATCCGTTTGTACTAGCGCAGTTGTGTGAATAGACTTGTGTTTCTTCAAAATAACATATTTTGACTTCATACACTTCTAAAACAACTTTAGTGAGGCTTTATTATTTCTAGGACATTTGTTTTTTAAAGGTATGCTGAAAGGGGACAGAAACAGATCAGTTTGTTGAAGTCCCTAGGTGTCTTCAAAGACATGCAGTATTTATGCTTCTGATCTGTTTTGCTAATAGAACATATTCTTAGCACTTGCACTCTATTTCTTTTGTAATGGCAAATAATTTCTATTACCCAGTAGTTATACATACTGAAATTCTGATGGGAACATTATGCTTAGGAACAGTTTAGTTTACACCTTTCCTTGTCTCCTCCCACAATGGTCCTTTTTTCCCTCTGAGTTATATGGACTACATTTGCCAGATTATATGGGTTAGAATTCCTAAAGGAAATGAATGCCCTTATTGCATGTTTTAGTCCACTTTGCAGCAAAAATTATCATTAATAATTTAAATACAAAGATTTTTACAAGCTTGATGTAAATTATGTGCCTGCTTTGTCTAGCTCCTACATGGAATATGTAATATATAAGAGAACTGAAACACAAACCACGAGTAAAGTCCACTTTTTCTCACCAGTATTATCTGAATAGTTGGAGGTACAGAAGTCAGGTGTTACCTATTTACGGAATGCAAGACTCCTGTTTTTGCAGGCATCAAAAGATGGTGACCAGGAAAATGCTGCGGCAAATCGTGGAAAAATATTAGTACTGAGAAGAAGAATAGAAGAACTAGAATCCCAGCTCACACACAAAAATGAAGAGTTACAAAAAAAGGTCGTGTTTTATTTGGTGCTAAGTGTTTGGTTTTTCACACTCATGGTATAGGATTATGTTTAAATATATTTATTTATATGCTATATTACTAAACTGATATTCTGAGAGTTTTCTGTTGAATAGAGAAGTTTATATGCTACAACCTGCCCGAGCAAACGCAGTGAGAATTCTGGCACTGCCTCTTCAGTGAGCAGTGAATCCTCAGGCATGCTTTTGTAGTCATTTGAAAATTAATTTTGAACAAAAACGCTGTTTTGCTTCAGTTTTTCTTCTTGCAAAAAGAAGATAATGGGAGGAAATGTAGGCAAGGGGTGATTTCATGTTATGATTTTTAGCTGTTCTGTGCAGTGATGTGTTTTGTGGACATGACTGTGGAAAGTGGCAGGAATGTGAATGTTGCAGAATTTCAGAGAGAAAGACTCAGTAATTAAAGATTACACCTAAAATTGAACCAGGTTATGAATTTGATTGTAATTTTTTCAGTACCCTTAAACAGGCAATAAGGAAATAATGCAAACGGTTCTTCTCTGCTGTAGGTGATGGAGGTATAGATTACAAGCAAGGCTGTCTTTTCATTTTCAGAGTGTTGAACTGGAGGCCCAGCACTGTCGGGGGGCTGAAATGGATGCCATGCTGGCAGAGAAAGAAAAGAAGTTAGCTGAAAGAGATGCTTATATCATCGATTTGCAGATAGCGTGTGGATCAAGTGGTGTTTCCAATGAAATACTCTTGCCGAATGAAGAATTGAAGGTATATTAGCAGCTCAGATATAAAATCTGCATAGAGGTTTCAAGGAATCAACGAATTCTGGTGCGTTATACAGTGGATCCTTCTCTGAAGCACAAATCCTCTGCAGTTATTCATGTGAATAAAAATTCTTAACTGATTATTTTCATTTATGTTACTAGATCTATATTTCTTTACTTCTTTTGTCAGTACCATTTATACATATTAGTATCAACTTCAGAATCTGCTGACAAATTTCTTTCAAATTAAAACCAAACCTGAATTTTGAGTTTAATGTTGCTTTAACTGAGGGAGGGGCTAGGAGGTGGCTTCATGATGATTGCTATATCTTTTTTCTGGGTCTGTTCTTCTAATTGTCTTTTGGTTTGCATTGTAAAGAATCAGCTGGCTGTTAAAGAGTCATCATTACAAAGCATGGAGATTCTAGTTCAGAATCTTACCAAGAAGGTTGGAGACAGTGAAGAAAAATGTAGCTTGTTCCAGGAACAGATTGAGAGTCTTAAAAATAGTCAGAACAGAGAAAGAGAGCATTTCCAAGGAAAAGAAGCTACCTATATGGAAAATGTAAGTAAACACACTGCAAAAATATTTTCATTCTTTGGTGGAAGAAGTGGTATCTTGCCTGCAGTGTTTCTATCTCCATAGTTAAGAAATGCTGTTTTTAGTTTTGGATGATTCTTGAGTAAAGATCTATATGGTGTTCCGATGAAACGAGAATAATGAAGCAGTAGACGGTTTGTGCTGGTGATAATTGAATTTGAAAGTTTTGTGCAAGAAAGGAGTTTAAGGATGTGGCTGGTGTTTGGGCATGGAAGAACTAGTGTGTAATGGAGTGAAATGAGTTGTGCAGAACTCCAGTTCAAGAACCTCCAAACATCTCTTTCTTGTAGCACGATATCTTAAAGTGCAAAAATGCGCATGTGCAATGGCTGCTAGTGTTTTTGGATTATTGCAACCATTCTTGGCAGAAATGGCTGTTTAACAGATCACTTTCACTTGTGCTGTGAGCTGTCTGGCACACTTTTTGGTATGAGAGCATGGGAAAAAATTGTGTTTGTCTCCTGACTGAAAAATAGATGAAGAAGTTTGGATTACTTAATGGGAAACTTCTAGAAGTTAGCAGCTGATTAACGGGTCAAGACAAACAACAACAACTACTTGTTAAATAATACTTAAAAAGAAAAAAAAAAGGCAGAACTAGGGAGCATGTTACCCATTCCTTGATGTTACCAGGCTCTTCCAACTCCCTTGGAAGCTAAATCTCAGATTTTAATGCGATGTGTCTGTTCTTTCAGCATTTGAGTTCTACCACATATGAAACTATTCGTCTCAGTATTTCCCACATCATTTGATGTCTGAGTTTATTTTATCTGTAACAGAAATGCTGCTTTTGATCCTGAATGTGACCACACCTGTTCAGCAGCACACAGAGAATTAGTTCTAATACAGGAAAGGAACAAAAAGACAAACAGTTGAGACTGTAAAAGCCATTTTGGTGAGCATAATGTTGTCAGATATAAATCTGGGTAGGACTTTATGTGAATTTATTCAAAATATCATTAGCGAGTTTCTAAAAGTTATATCCAGTTCTTATAAAAATTGTTAAGATAGCTAACAAAGACATGTTGGGAGTAGAATACAAGTTTTTAGGAGGAGTCAGCTAGGTTTCAAAGCTGCCTTTTGGGCTTAATTGATAGAAACTTGCTACAGAGGAACATGATCAGTGTAATCTTTTAGAAATTAGAAGTCTCAGAACAATGGCATCCAAAAAAGAAAGGTGAAGATCTGTGACGTTAAACAAAAATTAATGATGTCATGCTTCTCATTAAAGGTTGTTCTTGTGGAATTAAGACAAATCTTCTGTAAGTTGGAGGTGTATCCGCATGTACCACTGATGTTAGTAATCACTGACTGATGAGTTTCTTTACTGTTAACTGGAAGCAAAATTCAGACTTAAGATAGAATACATTATCTTGCTGTACCTTTAGTTAGACAATTCAGTGTACTTTTAGTATACCTTTGTGGACTGGTTTCATATTTACTTTCTATGTGTTTTTAGATACGTGTGTTTCAAAATATTATCCAGGAAAAGGAAAAGGAACTGGAAGCACAGAGAGAAAAGCATGAGCAGGAGCTCTTTAAATTAGCTGCTAAATCTGATGCAAGTGCTGACCTAGAACAGGTATGTTGCTTTGGAAACTTAGTAGCTTGCTTTGACTTAGACATCAGAATTTGGAATCACGTAATTACTAACCTCTGCGGCACAGTTCAGATGTCTGGTTGGGAGAATAAAGGTAAGTCTTTTTCTCTTCTGAAAGTTTTAACTCCTTTATTGATTGCTTGATTTTTGGTTGTGTTTTTTTTTTTTTTTTTTTGCTAGTTACTAAAGGCCTTGAAACAGAAGCTCCATGAAAAGGAAGAAGTCATGCTGGGAAGGACACAGGTGATAGATGTCTTGCAAAAAGAATTGGATGCCAAGGACCAGCAATTGAAAGTACGGAATAGCATACATGCACAACTAAACCTATCAGGTCAATTACAAGTTCAAAAAGCTGTTTAGTTGTGCACAGAAGATAGTTTTGCATAAAATATTTAGGCAGTTCTCTGGGAGGCTTAGACATGTGCTAATAATGCAACCGTAGTTGTGCAAACAGATATTAATTCCAGTCAGGAAGTTAACTTAAAGGGGCAGTAAAGTCCATAAAATATAAATCTGTCAACTGTCACCCACAGTTTGTCTTGATTAATTTTGGCAGCTTGCCATATAGGGAAGACTTTTTGCTGTCAAAAGATTTCAGCTTCTCTAGTTAGAGACTGCAGTGAGCCCCAAAACTGGGGCTCTTTCTTTTCTCCCCAAAGAGAGTGTTTTGCTAATTGTCTGCCTTTCCTTTTGCTGTATTTCTACTGATTGCAAAAGCAATACCTAATCAAGGTTCTTTGTGTTTAAGCACCTAGCATGAACTCAGATTATAGCCTTTGAGTGCTGCTGCTTCAGTTCAGCGGTGTAGAAAAAGGACATTGCAGTCTCTCAGATAGGCTTTTGGGACTCTACGTACCCAGGTAGATGTCCTGCTCAGGTAGTTAAGATCCACAGTAGTTTAAGCCTGTTTCGTTTGTCCTTTGCATTCGTTATGGCTTCTGCCTTATGCGAGGGGTTGTGTTTTTTCTTTTGGGTTAGGCGCATCTTCCTACAGTGATGCTCTGCAAGAACTGTTGATACCTAGCGCTAGTGCATTGAGGGGACAGAAATGCACACCTTGAGCGTAGCGGGAAGGTTTGACTGTGACAACAGGACCTTAAAGCACTTAAGGCTGAGATTCCATTGCAGTTTTAAGTCTTAAAATAACAGCCTTACTTTACTTACATAAGCAGTTTTAACCATATTTTGGAAATGTTCCCTCTGCTGTTCTGCACAGCTTCTTTACTTGGACAGTTTATATTCCTAGGTTTATGTATCGTGAAAGTAGTTTTTTTGAACAGCAGGTCTAATGTGAATGGACTGCTCTGCTACAGTGATCTGTAATCTTTCCTACCTCTATGTATTAAAATAACTAATGTAGAGGCACTATAAGCAGAATAAGCACTAACAGAAAACTAGTTAGCAACAAAATATTGTAAAGAACTAGATCAGTTTGCCAACGTTAATTTTAATGGATGTAGGTGGCAACACCTGGGTGGCATTCTAGTGAGCATTCTTAATCATTGGGATCACTGTTAAAAAGATCTGCTTCTGTTTGTTTTTTTATATTCCATGGAACCAAACATTCTTTTTTTTATTCCATTTTCACTTATGGGAGAGATTGCATGTAGTTTGCACTCAAATAGTGATGCCATTTTGCTGAAGTCCCCACTTCTGTCTTGGAAGGTCAGAGCTGAGTAGCTTTTGTAGTAGAGCCAGGTTACCAACAGTAGCCCTGATTTCTCATTATAACGTATGTAGGAATACAGATACAGTATTTGACAGTGGTATTAAAAATACTTCGCATTAAAATATAACAGTGGTTTTTGTGGTTATGTTTTTTGTTTTTTTTTTTTTTTTTAGGATATTAATGAAAACCTGAAACGTCTTCTGTCTGAAAAAGAAAACCTCCAGTCTAAACTGGATGCTGAGAAACATGTAATGAGAGCCCAGTTAAGAGACATGATGGAGAAACATGAGCTTGAAATGACAAAAGTTAAAGAGAAATATAATGCTGAACTGCATGAAATTCAAGAGAAACATGAAACTGAGCTGCAAGAGAAAGATCAGGCCCTGTTTCAGCTTAAGAAACAAGTGGCAGAATTAAGTGGTAGTGGTCAGAATAACTCAAAAGAAGTTAGAGATATGGAGTCTATAACTAAAGAGAAGATGGAAGATTTAGAAGGTATCCTGTTTAAACAGTTGTTACATATGAAGGGGTCCTTTGCCTCAGACTGTTACGTATCATATGCCAATTTCATACCTGTTGCAAGTAGAACTACATTAAATTAGGTGGAAGAGTTATTGCCACGCTAATTAAAAAGTATCTATGATCAAATACTATAATAATGAGGATTATAGGAATACCAAGATAATCAAATGAACTATAAATTTCTCACTACATTTCTCATTGTTATTTTTTTGCTGTAAATGCTGTTGTCTTGCATAAGTGTATAACTTCCAATTGCTGAAAAAATTAAACTTAGGTCTTGTATTAATAATCTTTCCATGGTTTTAAATAATTTTTTGCATCTTGTTTCTTAGTACAAGTGAAATTGAAAACAGAAGAGGCCAGCAAATCTGAAGCAAAGTTTCTGAAAATGAAGGCTTGGTCTAAATCAAGAATCAAACAACTGGAGGATGAACTAAAAAATGTATGTGTGACATTATGTTTAATATTCCTTGCCTGTTTTAAACTACTGTGCTTGGAGATTTGTCTGAAAAAAAGTAACGTGGGATAAATAGGATATTAAAATAATTTACTCAAAGTATATATGAATTAATGTACAGAGATTGAATAGACATAAAATTCAACAAAAAATAGTACAAACTGGTGTTACCAGCATTCATGAGTAAATTTGTTAGAGATTAGCTAGTTTATTGCACTTTCAAATACTAGAAGAACAGCTATTCTAAGTGTTAGTAAAAACTCAGGAAAAAAAAGTTGCATTGATTTTGCCGTGTTTCTGGTGCATTTGAAAAACTGATTTAACTCTTTTTTCTTTTAGTTTTCATCAAAGAATAATGACGTATCTGCCTTAAACAATCGTGTCTCAGAATTAGAAACTGAAAATGAAGAACTACAGTCAAAACTGCAATCGTTATATGAAATCAGAACTCAAAATGGTAAAAAAAAAAAATCTTTTTCAGATGATTCAAAGAGACAAAGATAAATGAACTTCCTCATTTTCAAAATGTATCTTTTTTTTTAAAACAGATTCTAAAGTAACTTTATGCAACTTTGAACAATAGCATACAGTATTTAAGTCAGAGTTACAACTCTGCTTTTCCTTCCCTAAATCTACCTGTGCATAATTCTTGTTGCATTTAGGCTTAGGCAGAAGAGGTGTAAATTTTTCCAGGAAGTGGAAGAGGCACCATCTTAGGAGGAAAAATGAGACCACACATACTTGGAAAATTTATCAGAGTATATATAATAAACTTTTGAGAGCAGTGATTTGCAAGTAAATTAAGAACTGTCTTTTCTTTTGTAAGGATTTGAGAGAGAATTTGTGCTTAAAACCTCAGATAGTTTAAAGTAGAGCCCTGTGAGAGATTTTTCTGTTTCACCTTGTGTTATTTTCTCTGACGTCCTTTCTGTAAATGGAAAACAGTAGAATTTTCAGTTCAACAGTCTAAATTGTTGGCAGGTTAGATTTAAAGCACTCATCAATATTTAATAATCAAGAAGTCAGTTTTATGGGTAGATGGCTAAGACAGCCCAACAGTAGTCTTCTAACTGAAAGGAATTATCATCTGAATTTTCATTTAGAATCATTCTTTTAAGTCTTTATCGATCTTCCTATTAGTTTTATGTCCTAATGAACCAAATTTATTATGTTTTTGTAGAAGAATTGCTGACTAAGCTGGAAGTCTATGAAGAGCAGCAAAGGAAGCTGCAAGCTGATCTTGACCAAGTTACAAAGAGGGCAGCTTCACAGGTTAACTTTAAAATTGATTTGTATGAGTTAATCAGTAACTCAAACAGTGCTAATTAGACTTTGAAAAGTGTGTTAGCTGGATTTCAGAGCTGAAAATTAAATTAGTGATGTATGGAATTATTCAGCTGGATAACAAGCTGGCAGGTTTTGAATTACTTAAAGGGATTGATTTCTACTCACTTTGCTACATACCTTAAATTATATTTTTCCAAGCAGTTTACTATTTATTTAGTTATGTTTAAAATGAGTCATCAAAGTGTGGCTGTTATTTTGTATACAATACAAATAGCTTTCAGAAGGAAATAATAGCTATAATCTTGACAAATGTACGGTCTAGACAAGAAAATAAGAGGACTCAGAAAATATTGCTAAAGGGCTTTAGATGGATTAACAGTTTACATTAATCATGGTAACTTTGTACAGCACTATCAGCAGAGCCAGTTTGAAACAGTTAATTGCATTTTACTAAAAAAGAATTGTTTTTTCCAAATTTTGTGGAGAAGTTTTTTTTTTTTTTTTGGTAAAATCTTAAAATAGTTTTTATTTTGATGGAAAGAGAGAAACATTTTTATTCTGTTCACAGAAAAGAAGTTAATAGAGATTTGTTATCCCACATAAAGACAGTTGAATATTGTTTGAAACATTGCTAAGATGAAAATGTGCAACAAAAATATTTTGATTAAAAAAAGCCATTTTTAAAAAAAAATATTTCAGATTAAAAGTGCCACTGGCAGTAGCATTTTTGATACTTTACGAAGTGGTGAGGCTTGCTTTTTACATATCTACAACAGCAATTATCACTTTCATAGATTTTTGTTTATGCAAAGTGGTGAAGTATAATGAATTGTTTTCTCTGTAAATGGTTTGCCGACTTAAAATGTTATTGTCATTTGCAGTGGGATTTGGTAAATATATTTTCATGTGCAATTTCTCTTGTTAGGCCAGTGAATCAGGTAGCGTGGATGAATTGCAGAGTCAGCTCTTGGAATGGCAAGAAAATGTACCAGAGTCAGAGGAGACCCGCGATCAAGTCAGAGAAGAGAAATCTGCCATGGCTTTGAGAATGGCTCAGATTGAGGAGGAGAGAGAAGGTGAATTGTTTTATTTACGAAACAATTATCATATTTATATATGTGTGTGTGTGTCTGCTGTACTTCAGACTGAACTGATAGCACACCACCATGCCTCATTTCTTTAGTTAGTGAAATTGCTTAAATTTGCAATTTCGACTTTTTCCGATTTCCTTGGATCTGTTTTTCATACATTCATCTTTTTTGTATCATTTTTACAAGTAGATGTGCTTGTTCCGTTTGCCATCTGAGTTGCTGCTCTGTAAGACTGCTTGAAGTTACTTTGAAAGATTATTTTCTGCATATGAATGATCAATGATAAAATGTTCACCACTGAAATATTAAAGCTGCCTGCCTAGAACAACTGGTGAAGGTGTGGGGAACTATAGTGTTGATTTGAATTTGATGAATGAAGGTGGTGCCTTAGTAAAATGTACCTGAGACAGAGTTTCTCTTTAAATACGATTAATGAGAAACATTTCTTAGAATATTTAGTAATCTGTTAGTGAATGTCACTTGTATAGGTCAGCTGAATAATGTTAACTGGCAATGGTTTAGAGCTAGTTAAAAATATTAAATTATCTAAAGAAAATAACATTTCAAGTAATCTCGGGTTTTACAGTTTTCTAAATTATTAATGAAACAGATAATGAGACAGTGCAGCAGCTTCTATTAAGAATTCCAAAAGTCTGGTTAAATTTCAGATAGTTTTTACTACTTTTTTTCATGTCATCTAGTACTATATTATAATTTTTTAATATAACTGTTAGTTAACTGTGTGGGGATCAATGGCAAATTTTAATGTGCACAACTTACCGTCATAATTAGTCCAGTTAGTTAATTTGAACCTTCTCTTTTTAATCTGCGATTGAGTTATTTTTCATTACGTGATCAATTTGGAAGTTCAGTATGTAAGCGTAGAAATGTTTTAAGGATCACGTCTCTTCTTTTGGAGTGATTTACACATGTAATGTTTTGGAATTGAAAGAGAATAATATTCCCATCATGAAAACTACCTGTTATCTCACCTGTGGTAACTACAGATCCACATGCGATATTAATAACAGTTGTAAAATTTCATCTGCGTCAGTCCATGTTTAATTTTGCATTTTTTTCCCCTTGGGATGAGCATGACCTTTCTGTTTCTTTTTTCCTGCCGTTACACCTGATGAGCACTCAGCGTCCCTTCCCCCTCCACTCCTACCCTACACTGCGATTTGGTCAGCCAGTGAGAACATAGTTTCCCATCAGTTTTGTGCATGCAGGTTCCTGCAGCAATGGCAACTTGTAATATACTGTTGCTGATTTCTTCCGTTGTTGCTTCGTTTGAGGAAATTGCCAACAGTACCTTATAAGATTTGCCATTGATAGTATGTGGTTTTTAGCAATACATGTAACAAATGCTGGTTTTGACTTGATTTTTTTTTCTGCCTTGCAAGACCTGTTTCTTCATTTATATTAACCAAATCATCTTTCTTCATTTTTCTTTGTAGTAACAGCTGACTCCATATTTATGTTGTAACCTTATCTAGAGAAAAATTTCTTGGCTTGCCGAAAGTTGTTGTGACTAAGTAAGAATCAAATTCATTTAAATATTCTTAGTAGTATTTGAAATTCAGTAGTATTTTTTTAAAAATTATATTCCATCCCATAAATTGCAGAACTCTGCATGCGTTTATATTAGCTTCCAATATTTGAAGGAATATATAAACCCACTACTCATTCCATCAGTCTATGACAATTTGCCTTATATGGTGATTGTCTCTCTTGGGTTGAATGCGTGGGGAGCTGCAGAAGCAGAGGATGACAGTATTGATTACATTTATAGACTGGGGCCTGTTTCCTCTACAAACCACTGAAGATTGTGGTATTTAGTGTGAATAGTGACACAAGGAAATATAGACATATCATTAGTTAATTTAAATGCATTGCGTATCTGAAGAAAGGGTTCTGGGAAGTTTTTCAGTTTTTATGTTAGATAGAATTGCAAATTAAAAGCTCCCTAAGCTGCTGTAAAACATTAGAAAATGTATTTGCTTGCTAATTGTTAAAGCAATGCTGAATTTAACTGAAAGTGTTTTAACACTTCCTAAGTGTTCTAAGTGATTCTAAAGATCTTATTTCTGTACTTTAATTTTTCATGTGACAATGGTAATGTCATTCTTCTTTTCATTATCAAATACTCAGGAACCTAATTATTTTGCGTTCCTAAAGCACAGTGTGTTATTCATTCTGATTACACTTAAAACCAGATTACTTCAATTTTAGATTCCAATAAATGGATTTTTTTTTTTTTTTTTTCCAAACAAGGGGTTAAGTTCTTATCTGGAATAATGCTTGCTCCTTGAATCGCTTCAGTGGCTTTAATGACAGTTCTTGTAAACAGAGGTTTAAAGCATGTGATCAAAATCTGGCATTTATTTTTACAGCTTTGAAAAAGTATGTATAATTATTAAAAAAAAATAAATTGTAGGATCTATACTTGAAAATAAACAAAGGTGTTACAGTGCCAGAAGCCAAAGTGTAATTAAAAACAGAAGTAAAATCCAATTTAGTAGTCCTACTTTAAAAGGGTCATTAATTTTTTTTCTTTAACTTTTTTTTCCTCTAATCTTTTCTGACAGCATGCTAAGTATGTAATTTTGAAATATTCCAGGAAGAACTTAAACCTAGTAGGTGTTACAGAATTGTGTGTTAATGAAATTTGTAGTGTAAGTAATCCTTGGACAACTCAGATGAAAGCTGAGTATTCCCAGTAGGGTTGAATCTCCTAATAGTTAGTGGTGTTTACCTCACACATGCATCAACATAAGTTCTCTGAATTGTGCATGCTGTGAGGACAACTGTGGATCAGTGTGGTTAAATTGAAAGCTAAATTTGTAATTATCTGATTAATCTAACTTTCAGTTAAAGTATGGAGCCACCTTTATTTTCATTTCTTTTCACTGGCCGTTCTGTTTTGTCTGCTTTGCATGAAACATCTATTTCCTAATCTGTTACCCCAAACATGTTTTGTCATATCACAAAACAGATGGGAATGTACTTTAAATGAAAAATCATTTCTAACAATGAACAGGATGCATACCTAAGCTTTCATATTCTGAATTTATTCGGTGTGTTTATTTACAAGTGATTCTGTATTTGTCTTAAAAAGAATTATACTATTAATTTGTGATAAGATGGTTTGATGCCAGTTTGCAGTGTAATACATGCTTGTGACTTCCTCAAATTATCTGGCTTTGTAGCTCATACTAAAATTAAGGTTGAAAGGGACACATGTCATTTCCATAAAAATGAATGTGATTGTTCAGACTATAAAACCCACAGCTGTTTCAGCTGATGTCTTTATCATACAAATTAGGTATATTTTAACCTGGTAAATTGAAATGAGATGTGTAATTTGGCATTTCAATTGGTTGGCTTTTTTTTTTTTTTTTTTTTTTAGTATCAGCATAACCTCACCTTTTTCAGTCTCCTGTATAAAGTCTTCATTTAGAGCTGATGAAGAAGTAAAGTTAGACTTCAGTTTGCTTCTTCTTAGTGAGATATGCAGACTTTATTCCTATGTACTACATAGTAAAGTTGGAGGGAAATCACAAGGTGAATGCAATGGATTGCTTCTTTAATCTCGTTCCTGTCAGTCATTCATAGGGACTTCAGCCTGTCCCTGGTCTCTTTTCATGTAGTAGTGTCTGATATAAATGTAATTGCTTTCCTGTGGCACAAAACTGATTGAGGATGACTGGTTCTTTCCTGGCTGCTCTGATCCAGCCATGGTCTCAGGGCAACAGGAGCTGGAGGAGGAACTGACCACAGTTCAAGGAATGGGCAGGCTGCAGCAGGCAAGAAGAAAAAGCAATCAAACAAGCAGGAAGCTTCAGGTGGGTTAAAAGAGTCAAGACTGTATTTTTACCTGTGCTTTAATAAAAATATGGAAAATACTATTATTTATATGGTGCTTTACAGTTAAAAACATTAAGGGCTTAAGAACTTTGATTAGTTATGTAACCGAAAACTTTGATAAATTTAATGATTGTGTTATGTAGCCAGAAGATGAGAAATTCTGATGGCATCACAGCCCTCTATTCCTGGAGTAATGAGTCTATTTAAATTTACACTGAAAAATAACGAGCTTCTCTCTGGAGTAATTCACATGCTTGAAGCTATGTGCATGTTTAATATGTTAAGGCCATTTTTGGTTTAGATACAATCTGTACAAATATCTTTGTTGGTGGAGCTTTCCTGAATAATTAGTAAGTAGTGTCAGTTCATTCAGGTGTACTTCTAGGTAGTTGGTGCTATAACTCGCACAAAAAAATCATAATCTTTTTGTAAGAAGAATTAGAATGTTATTGCCACATTAACATACCGTTGGAAGAATAATTTTATGTTTAGTTAACTGCCATACTTTACCCTGAGATTCAGAGGACCCTATTAACTGTAGAAATCAGGGGACCAGTTAAGGTATCCAAACATAGTTATCTGTTGGCCTTTCAGATGCCTGAGGGTGTCGTTGAAGGTCTGGCAGATACCATACAAAACCTGTGGGAGAGTTGGCTTTTCTGGAAAAAATAGCTGGAAGCTGGGCAGGTGACTCTAGTGTCCGGAGTGATCCCATGTACTTACATTTAGGCATCTGAATCACTTGCTAAATTTTAGGACTTCTAACTGAAACTATGCTTTTAATAACAGAATAGGTATTTTACCCTCGCTTCCTTTCTTCTTTAAATTAAACTTCATTCTCATGTTTTGTACATAGGAAGAATACAGCTTTGATAGAAAACAATGCTTTCAAGAATTGAACGTCGCCTTGGATAGCACTGATTCAGCTGAAGGAGAAAATATGGGAGGTTGGTGGCCAGAGTACACTTCACCTAATGCAGGTGTGATAGCGACTAGACAGTTTATTAAAGCATGCACAGCATCTGTATTTTGTGTCTATTTTTGTTTTCAAATTCAACTAACAACCCATTTGTGGTGTATTCTAATCTTTGTTGAATTTTTTTGGCTTGCGTTTTCTTCCTTTTCATTTTAAAGCATGTGCGTGCTGGATGAACTGCCTAGTTTTGGTTCAGAAGTAGAATATAAATATGACTAAACACTGGAATTGGTTGAGCCTTGGTGCCCATGAAATATCCTATGTGGCAAGATCATGTGTTTTTTAAGTTACGAGTCTTGTTCCTGTGAATGTGTTTCCAATCTGTAACAGTTATGTTGCAGAACAATTGCATTCCATTGCTGTATGCTTTTAACTTAAAAATAAAATTCTTATTTTTTTAATGCAAATGTTTTTCTATCTGTCGTAAAGGCTGCAAATATATCTTATTGTTAAAGTGGAATAGACTCACTTGCAAATTTTGATACAGACCAGTTTACTTTGTTTATTAATAATTGCTCAAGATCTGATGGTGCAAGTACATGATTAACTTGCGATTAAAGTAACATGAGCCACACTATTGTCTGAGCCACAGTATTGTTTAGAATATTTCTGCCTTTTTTCTCTTGAGTTCTTGAGCTATGCAACTTTATTTTGGTTTTTCAACAGTTAAGGGTACTTTTGCTGTCTAATTTTTGGAAATGCAGGGCCTCAGGCATTTCACCTGGAAATGGTTGAGATCTGACTGTGCCCAGCCCTGGTGAGAATTGTGAATAAAAAGCTGAAACCATTTCTAAACTTAAAGAATTTTAGTAGACCTTTCTTGAAATAATTTTTCTTCTTTGATTTAAATAGGTTTACGGAGTGTGGTTGAAGAATTGGAGTTGGAAAGAAATCAACTTCAGGAACAAATTCTTTTTCTGGAAGAGCGTTGTCAGGATTTGGAAGATAGATTGCAGCTTCAAGGTAGAATGGAGACTCTTCAGGTGAGCTTTTGTAGTTGTGTAAAACCTGATGATATAAGAGAATAATTTTGTTCTCTTTATATTCTTACAATCATAGCTAGCAAAATGTATAAAGCCTACTTTATACTTCATAATTAAGTTGGCAGAGAGTGTACACATAATACACTATGCTTTGAAATTGAAGCCTGTCACTTATGTTCAGCAAAAGTAAAAGTCATCACACAGAGAAACTTTTTTGAGAGTAAGCTTTGTTATTGTTTTAGAAATATAGTGAAAGGCAACATGATTTTCATTATTCTTTTTAGGGGGCCTTTGTCAGAAGGTCCAGAATTAGTTTTTGTTACTACTGGCATAAGTCTCCCTCTTCTTACATCCCTCAAGTTTATTTTATATAAATGTATCTCTATGTGTATGTATATTATTATTTATATATATATACATTTATAGAAAAGAAACTGTGTAAATATATAAAGTAATTAATAATTTAATTTTTATTTATATATATATGTAAACAATGTAAATTCCAGATACTACTTTGAAATATATTTATTTTGTAAAATTATTCAGTGAAGGCACCAAAAGGGATGGTAAAGTAAATATTTATCAGAAAAGTTATTTTTAATATTTCCTGATTGACAAGTTACTATGATAATTTGGAAAACTATTTTCACTAAATGACACAACTGATTTCTTACTCAAACTCCTTCAGGCTTTGTGAATTATTTATAGTTCTTTATCTGTTAAGTTGCGCATATATAAAAAAGAATTAATGATTTTAAGATGAAAGACAACCTTATACTAATTATTACTTGAGAATCTTGTAACAAAGCCTTTCAATACAGGTAACGTTTGGTGTAGATGAAGAAGGGCAGCTATTGAGGGCGGTACAGGTGTGTTTTGCCTCCTCCAAAATGCTAGCTTATTTTCATTAGAGGTGACAAGTTTGCCATGTTTGTCCTATTTGCTGTTGATGCTGGATATGTGTTCTGCTTTTGGTTTTTGGTTGCTGTTGTCAGATTTTTTTTTTGTGGTTTTATTTTTGAATTGGTGCAGTGGATCTGGCTAGAGTAGGAGATTTGTACTGTATTTAAAAAAAAAAAAAAAAAAAGCTGTGTGAATGAAGCTTGCTTCCTTTTCTCTACGATCCCCCATATGCAGGTTTTTGCATTCCTTCAACCTTAAAAACTAGGCAAAAAAAATTTGCAAGTTTGATACTGTCTTCAAACCAATGAAGAAAGTATTTTTTCAAAGTAGTAGCTTCCCCTGTTAAGATAAGTAAGCTGCCTTAACACAGTGTGAGTGTGTGTGTTGTTCTGGGTATACAGCAATCATCCTTGAGTTCATGCTATCATAGCATTGCTGAAGGAGGTATTTCTGAAAGGTGGATTACATCTATTTGAACTAATATCGTATCTGAACCTGTGATATTAGTGTTGTATTTTGCACTGATATCTGCTTAAAGTACTAGAATAACAGTCTCATATTACCCTGTAGGATGTAAATCTTCTGACGAGTCAGATTTTCATGACTCCGGTTATCTCATGCTATTCTGGGTGTTCGTATGTGATAATGCTCTTCATTACTGTTATGTTGCAGAATGAAAATGAACGTTTGCAAACTCAACTCACCCAATTACGCAACCAACAAATGCGAGATGTGGAAAAGCATCAGATTCTGATCTCTGGCTTGAATGAGCAGCTTAAAGGGTAAATAAAGGTTCTTTACAGCTCCGTACAGGAATAGTTATCTTTGCTTTAACATTCAACTTCTAATGAGAAGTATAATCTCTTAAAACACTTGAAACTTGATTCCTGCTTCTGTTTGCAGTAATGTTATTTTTGTATTTGGCAGCTTAAATGGAAAGTGTAAAAATAATTATTCTTTTAGGAAAATAATTTGGGTCTAGCAAGTCTAGAAAGCTTAAAGCAAGCTTTGTTTTCAAAATGTCTAAATATGTTTTTTTTTTCTTAGACTAAGTGACAGAAATAGCTTCCTTGAAAATTCACTTGGAGAAAAAGAACAAAAACTGTTGAGCACGACAGAAAAACTGGAACAAATTGAAACTTTGAGGAAACTGCTTCAAGAAAAGGATCTTCTGAACAAAGAGCTTGGTGATAAGTTCGTGCATATCGAGCAAAAAGTAAGTTAAAGTTATTGGTAAATATTATGTAATTTAATAGAACTAGCAAGCATTAGCCATAACTTTCTATTTGTGGCCCAGCAGCAATATTGCTGTTTTCCCTATCTGAAGGTTTTTGTTCTGTTTCTTTACAGTTTTGTTCACTTCATGTAATTGCTTTGCTTTAAGTTGTATGTAAGGATTTCGTAGACTCAACACAGAACTTTGCATGAAAGTATTTATGTTTTATTGGGGTGATGTTATCCTTGTTTATTATTTTCAAAGTATAAACTCCACTGTTGTGTAAACTCAATATTACAGCTCTAACATCAGAGTTTTAATATAATTTTATATATTTCTATCACACTGACTTTTATTTTTAATACTAAGCTGAATGAAGTCTTAAAGAAATGCAGTGCATATGAAGTGGAGAACACTGAGCAGAAAACAGTCATCAGTGATCTAACAGAAAAAGTTGCTACACTGAAGGAAAAGGTAACTCATTAAAATAATGTAAGAGAAGAAATTTTATGTTCTTTTGACATGGCCCATTTAAATGTCAGCAAAATAACAGCATTAGCTGCTTAAAATTTCATACACTAAACTTTCTGTATGCTAAAACAATCTAAAGAGTAACATGGTTACCTTGCGACTTTAGAGTTGTGTACAGATTGATTACCATAGATACTCATTCTACCTATGGAGTGTAACTTCCATTCTCCCTCTAAGGTATGTTTGACATGTTCTTGTAACACTATTTTCTTGATGTTTAGACTTTGAAACAAGATGGTGTGGTAGAGTCGATGCAGCTGGATCTGGACCAGACAAATGAAGAGCTTGACAAATTGAATACCAGCCATTTAGAGGAAAGATCTCAACTTATTCAAGATCTTCAGAAACGTGAAAGAGAAATCGATAATCTTAAAGAAACGCTGGCAGAAAAAGACAGGGAGATGTCTGTCTTGTCTTTGAATATGACAGAATATTCTGAACAGGTTATCATCCTGAAGCGTCAAGTGCAATGCAAAGAGGAAGAAATACGAGGGATGGAAGAGGCTTTATCAAAGGCTGAAAGGGAAACTCATTTACTGAAAGAAGTACAAACAGCTGATGTAAAAGATGCAAGCATGAAGATATCTGTCCTTTCTGAGCAGAGTAATACAATGAGACTAGAGCTAGAAAGAGTTAGACTTGAGAATGAAGCTAAAACCAAAGAAAACGAGGAATTAATAAGACAAAGCAGTGAGAACAGCATTACAATTAAGCATCTCCATTCTGAAATCAAGGCCAACAATGTCGCATACCATAACAAACTTGCAGAGTGTGAGTCACAAATTACTTTGCTGAAAGAACAAGTAAGTAAATCATCTGAAAAGCTACAAGAAACTGAAGATAAGCAAAGAAAAGAAATTGAATATTTGAAATCTCAGCTTGAGGAAAACAATACTCTAAAGGAAAAATGGAACAGTTTGCTTAATGAGAAAGAGAGTAAAGCACAGACACTTGAAAATGAGTTAAAATCAGTTAAAGATTCATACAACAAACTGGTTTTGGAAAATGCTAAAAAGGATGAAGAGTTGGCTGATTTATCTAGGAAGCTTATAGAACATACTGAACATCAGGAAACAATTAAAAAAGAATTACAAGAGAAGCAAGAGTTCATTATTTCATTAGAGCAGAAGCTTGGGGTTTTGGAGCAGCAAAATGAAGAGACTAAACTTAAATTAACTGGAGATCTGAAAGCCAAAGAGACATGTTGCAAAGAACTTAATAACCAATTAAATGAAATACATAAACAAATTAAGAAAATGGAAATAGAGACACAGGAGACAGCTTCAGCTAATAACCAATTGCATGCAGATCTTGAAGGCAAAGAGGTAAAATTGGCAGAGCAAATAAAAACAAATGAATATCTGAAAAAAAATATAGATATGGTGCAAAAAGAGAAGGAACAGCTCATCAGTGAAAATGAGAATTTGTCCAAACTCCTGGATGTAAGAGAGTGTGAATTGTTAAAGAAAATCCAGGCTGTGGCAGAAATAGAGAATAAGTTATCTGCTCGCACTGCTGAGTATGAAAAAACTCTTTCAGTACTAAATTGTGATAAAAACACTCTAGCAAAAGAGATTGAACAACTTTCAATACTTGCCGAGCAAAAAGAAAATTCAGTTGCAGAACAGCTGCAGGAGAAAACAAAGGAATATAATGTACTAGCTGATCAGTTGTTTGAAAGCAAGGAACAGACACAACAGTTGCATGAACAAATGCAATCACTTCTCATTCAGCTGAAGGATACTAGAGACAAAGAAATAAAGAAAGAAGAAATGTTAAATAATAAGTTATCTGAATGCAGTAGCCTAATCCAAGAGCTCAGCCACAGTAAGGAAAAGAATTTACTACTGCAGGAACAAATTCAAAGCATAACTGTGGATCTTGAAACTGTGAACAGGTCTCTAGAAGAGAAAATCCTTCAAAATTATTCATTACGTAAGGAAGTGGAAGAGAGTAAGCTTTGTGTTGTAGAGTTGCAGGATGAAATTAAAAACCTTAAAGATGAAAAAACGGAGTTATCTCAGTTGGTAGAGGAAAGAGACCTGACTGTAAAAAGTCAGGGTTCAGAACTTGAGAAGTTTCATAGGCAAATTTCTGAAAAAATGGAAGAAAGCACAGTGTTAAATAATCAGCTACAGCTATTAAGCCAAGAATTGGATATGCTTAGGCATGAAAAGGAGGACTTTTCAAGCTTATTGGGCGAGAAGTCATGTGAATGTGAATTTCTTCAGTCACAGTTGGTACAGCAGCAGTCTGAAATTACTTCAGCAAGGCAACAAGCACATACAGCAGCTCTAGAAAATGAAAAATTGAAAGTAGACATTGAAACAGTTAATGTTATGGTAATGAAAAAGTCAGATGAAGTAGCTGCTTTAACTTCACACTTGTCCCAACAAAGTCATAATATTTTAGCTCTGAAGGACCAAATTGATGGCCTCTTGATTGAAAAAGAAAACTTAAAAACTGTCTTTGAAGAAAAAGAAACTCTCCTTTCTGAAAAGGAGGTCTTGATTCAGCAAATGAAAGATAGTAAAATGGCAGGAGAAGGACAATATATGCAAATCATTTCAGATCTGCAAAACCAAATACAAGCCCTAGGTTTTGAAACCAGCCAGCTTAGAAACACAATGCAGGAAAAAGAAAATGAATTTAAGAGGCAAGCCCAAGAATTAAAGTTACTAAAAGATAAATCTGAAGAGTCTGATGTACTTAGGGTTCAACTGTCTGAGAATATGGAGATTATTTCTGACCTTCAATATCAGCTTAGAAACATGACAGAAAAATCATCCCAGTTGAATGATTCAATTATAGAGAAGGATGAATCTTTAAAACAAAAGTTAGATGAATACATCAGTTTAAAAGCACAGCTTTCTGAGGTACAGGAATCTTCTGTTTTGCAGGAGAAACAGTTAGAGCTTTTAGTCTCTGAAGCAGAACAATTAAAAGTACTTATTTCAGAAAAAGACTTAACCATCAACAATATTTCATTATTCAGTGAGAATTTAAAGACACAACTTCAAGAGAAAGAGAATGAATGTGAGGTCTTAAAGAAACAGGTGGTAGAGCTGGAGGAAGTGAAAGTGAATTTACAAAAAGAAGTACAACATCAGAAGAATGTAATAATTGAGATGGACCAGTCTTTAACAGAAAAGGAATCATCTCTTGTGGAAAATAAAAATCTCCTCAAAACACTGAAGGAGAAAGCAAGGAAAGATGAAGAGAATACAAATTTAATTTCTCAACTCCAAAGTAATGTACATGAACTAACACAAGAACTACAAAAATCTAAAGAGCTAGTCCATGAGAAAGACAATGCCTTTTTATCTCTTCAGGAGAAAATTGAAGCACAGTGTGAAATAAGAACTGAGTTGAATGCAGCTCTTGGAAAAAAAGAGGAAGTTATTGCTGGACTGCTTAATTCTTTAAAGGAGAAAGATATCAGTATACAGTTGGCAGATAGCAAGGTTAATGTTCTTTCTAGTGAGATTGAGGTTCTCAAAGAAAAATTAGAGAAAAGTGGTACAGCTGTGAAAAATCTTGCTAATGAATTTCAAGAAAAGAATGAGAAGCTTGATATTAATCAGAAGAAAATTGATTCTTTGACTGTTGAACTTGACTCTCTTAAGAAAGAGCACCAAAAAGCACAGGACCAAATAAGTACATGGGAAGAAGAACTACAGCAAAAAGAATTGGCTGTGGAGTCTTTGCGTGTGAAGTGCACTGAACAGGCAGATAACATAGCATGCTTGAAGTTAGAGTTGAACAATGTAGATTCCAAATCATCTCAAGACTGCCATGACAATGCACTTTTAATAAGTAGTCTGCGGTGTCAGGTAGAGTCTTTAGAGAAAGAAAAAAATCTCTTACAAGAAGAGGCTGATAAACTGATGGCTGAAAACACACAACTTACTGCATCTCAAAATCAGTTGCAGAAGAAATTGGAAGAGCTCCAAGAAATCAATGAAAAACTAGAAACCAGTGAGAATTATTCAAGAATGCAGATAGATGCTGTCAAGTTGCAGATGAAGACTGAAAAAGACAAGTTACAGATGCAGGTTAGTGTGAAGTGTGAAGAACTTTCTAAATTAGAACTTAAATTTGAAACTCTAGAACGAAGTCTACTTGAGTCAGAAAACAAATGGGTGACAAAAATTGATAGGGCAACTTTACAAAATAATAATCTTATTGAGCAATTGAGCAGTTTAGAAAGTGAAACAAAATCAAAGGATAGCAAAATCCAGTCTTTGCAGCAGGAGCTGGATCTTATGAAAGAGGAATTAACTCAGAGCTTATCTCTATTACTTAGTAGTAGGCTTTTATGTAAAGAAAAGGCGGCACAGACTTCAGATTCTGAACTGCAGCTAACTGATAGTAAAATTCAGTTGGAAAAATTCTCCACTCTGGTAGCCACTATTTTGAGCAAAGAAGCAGAAGGAGAACAATTGCAACTGGTGCTTTTAGAAAAACAGAAGGAAATAGAGATCATGAAAGATGAATTAAAAAGTATGCAGTCACTTGAGAAGCAGAAGGAGTTGCTGCATAATGATATTGAAAAGATGAAGGGCAAATACAAATCTGAAATTGAATGTCTGACAGAAGAAATGGTCACAGTCAAGGAAACATTACGTAAACAACAGTCTCTGTTGCAAGAAAGGGAAGAGTCTTTTGCAGAAATAAATAAGCAGGTTGAATTTCTTCAAGACAAGTTAAATAAATCAGAAGAAATGGTAAGAAACAGTCAAGAAAAACTGCACGTTGAAGGTGAAAAAGTAGCAAGTCTCGTTGAAGAAATGGGGAAAAAAGATCAACTCATTGGAAACTTAACTTCCCAATTAAATCAACAGAAGGATTTAATTTCTGGTCTAAGCCAGCAACTGAAAGAAAAGGACTGTTCTGTTACCCAGGTCATGGAATCATTGTCTAATGAAATGCTGAATTTTTCTGAAGAGAGAAATACATTAAATACCAAACTGCAAGACCTTGAAGCTGTTCATAATAGTTCTGTAGGAGAACTAAACCGAGTATTGCAGGAACTTGAGGATTGTAAGAAAGAACTGGAACACAGTCAGGTTACGTTAAGGAGCAGAGAAGCTGTGTTTAAAGATTTAATGAATGAAAAAGAGGAGATGCAGTTTAATCTTGAGAAAGTGGGCAAGGAAAAAGACAATCTGAAAAAGAAACTTCAAGCAGCATTGATAATAAGAAGAGATCTAATGCAAAAAGTTGGAAAACTAGAAAAGAGTGGACAGGAAGAAATAGAAAAAGAGCAAAAAAAAGCAGAGGAGTTGTTGAATAAAGTTAATGAGTTAACAGACAAGCTGAAACTAATTGAAGTACAAAATAAAGATTTTGAGTCTCATATTGGAACTTTGAAGCAACAACTTCTAGAAAAAGATGCCAAAATAAATGATTTGACTGAAATTTTATCTGCAAAAGCCTCCTACTTAGAGGAACTTAAGGACAATATTGCAGAACAAAACGATGTCATTGCTGAAAAGCAAAATTTATGTGAGCAGAACCTAAAATCTTTAGAGGAAAAGGACTGTATGCTTGCTCATCTGCAATCTATGCTCGATGAAAATGCAAGCGCATATGAAGAGGAACGTTCTCAGCTGCTCTTAGCTCTTGAAAAGTTGAAGTCTGAAGTTAAGAAGGAAGAATTGTTGAAAAATTCCAGTTCAGAAGAGCCTTATTTAAGTGCTGGGGACAGGAAGATGTGTCTGGACCCCAATGATGCCATTAATGACATCAGTCAATTAAAAAAAGAAAAAGAAGCCTTGGAGAGGGAGCTTTTGGTGATGAAAGAAGATATAAAAAATTTTCAGAAAGAAAGGGAAGAGCACACTAAACTTTCAGCAGATTTTGATGAACAAAAAACCCGCCTTGAGAATCTCAAACGAGAACATAAAGCACTCTGGGATGTTCTTCAAACAAAATGTAAAGAACTTGACTTTAATCAGTTAGAAGAGTGCCCTCTAGGGAAAGAGCTGGCTTCACCTAAGGCAGCGCCGGGAGAAGAAGCCCCTGACCTAAGGAATTTGGAATCAGACAAACCAAGAAGCAAGGTTCAGGTTGCATCCATAAAAGAGTCAGAAAACATCACTTCGGTGGCAAGTAAAGACACTGAGTTAAAAGAACTAAGAAGTAATTATGCAAAACTTCAGGTGGAAAGAGAAATGTTAAAGAAAGAGTTGAGAAAAATATCAGTTAAATTTGGTGATGAAAAAGAAGAAACAGTCAACTTAAACTCTTTGAGACAACAGGAGCAGTACCAAGAGCAATATGAGGGCAGCTTGTTGGAGGACACAAAGCAGCTACAGAAAAAGCTGAAAGCATATGAGGCTGAAGCTATAGAGGTTAAGACAGCACTTGAACACGTGAATAATGAGAAAGAAGCACTTATTAAAAAAAGTGAAGAGGATTACAAGATGAACCAAGAGAAACTGCAGAGACTGAGAATTGAAGCTAAGAAGGAGGTTGCAGAAAAGAATGAGGAAATAGAAGCATTGCGTTGTTCGCTTACAGATTTCAAAGATAAACTTGATCTGGAAAAGGAATTATTAAATGAAGCCATAAAGGAGGGCAAAGATGAAGCCCACCATTACAGAACAGCATTTGAAGAAATGAAGAGTGAAAAAGAGAAACTTGTCAGTTGTTTAGAAAAGTCCAATTTGGAACTAATTAATATGAAAAAGGAGGTAAAACATTTCAGTGAAGAAAACAAAAAACTGCTGACAGAGTTACGTATGCTACGTGAGAAGGCTGAGATGAGTAGACCTGTGGGGTCATGCAAAGAGCTTAAGGAAGAAAATGATACTGAAAAAGAATTGGGAGAATTTTGTTCGGAAAGTAATTTCCTTCAAGAAAAGTTGCAAGATAAAGGCACCTGTTTTCAACTACCAGAGACTGATTACTCTGGAAAAACTAAACTGAGAGAAGCAACAGAATGTCAAATCCCAAAACAAATGCAAATGATTGAAGAGCCGCTGGTGAAAACTGCAAATGTAAATGATTCTAAACTACAAGAGCAAAGAACTATAGTAGAAGGGAAGTCCAGAGAGCGCCTTCAAAGAAAATTACAGGCAGCTTTAATATCACGTAAAGAAGCCCTGAGAGAAAATAAATGTCTAAAAGACCAGATTGATAAGCTGATGTTGGAAAGAGAAGAACTGGTGAACAAGACAGGGATGCTTGAACGCTTGTTAGAGCTTGTTAGAGAAAAACAAAGTTCAAGTACTGTTTCTCCATTGTCTGAAGAGGAGAGCCTTGTTTCTGAAAATGCTAGACTGTTGACTGAAAATGAAAACCTCACGGCAGCATGTGAAAGTCTTAAATCCACCATGGAGACTATAGTTCAGGAAAAAGAGGCCTTTTCTTTCCAACTAAATACCTTAAAAGATTCTCAGACAGTTGAATTAACAGGATGGAAGGCTAAACATAGTGAATTAAAGCAGGAGTATGAATCACTTCTTCAGGCGTATGAGAATATCAGTAGTAAAATAGCAGATATGAGGCAAGTTATTGATCTCAGTAGAAAAGAGAAGCAAGAGGCTGTTGAAAGACTAAGGGAAGGAGAATCTGAGAAGGAGGCTCTTGAGAAGCATTTACAAAAACTCATTGATGAAAATGAGGTTATTAAGAATCAACTGAAACAACTCAGTGAATCCAAGAAAATGGAGGTTGACGAATTACAAAGTAAAGCAGAAAGGCAGATACGTGAGCAAGAGGTAAGGATGCAAGAACACCAGGATCGTCTTCATGAACTGACGGAACAGAATCATCAGCTAATGGAGGAGAATGAGCAGCTGAAACAAACTTCTGAAAATTTAAAGCAGGCTTTAGAGAAAATTCAGAATGAAAATGATACCCTTCATAACAACATCACTGTAACTAAAGCAGCTTTGGGAGAGCTCCAAGTTCAAATGGAAGTGTACCAAAATGATATGCAATCTAAAATCAGTGATGCATTACATGAGAATGAATCATTGTTAAAGGACATTAATGTGTTAAAGGATAAACTCTCTGAAAAAGAACAAGATGTGCTTGTCCTAGAACAAGAAAGAAAATTAATTTCAGAAAAAGCAAAAGAAACTGAAAAATCTTTGGACCATAAAAATCATTGTCTTACAAAGCTGGGCATGGAATGTAAAGGTCTTACACAAGAAATTGTTAGTCTAAATGAAAAAGTTAAGATTTTAGAGGATGATAAATGTCTGTTACAGGAAGAATTAGAAAATGCACAAGAAAGTTCTTACAAAGTAAAGAATGAGAGAGAATTTCTTGAGACAGAATTGCTTAATCATGTTAAAAAAGTTGACCATCTTACTGATAGAATGAAAGCAGCACAGGTACAGAATAACTTGCTGTTGCAGCAACTGGAAGAATTAAAGGCAGAAAAATGTAATGTGATTAGAGAAAAAGAAGAACAGCAGTTACATCTTGTGAAAATGTTTGAGGAGAAGGTGAAAAGTGCTCAGAGGGATAATAATGGAAGTAAAAACAAAACGAAAGAATTGCAAGAACTCTTGAAGGAGAAACAGCAGGAGATCAACCATTTGCAAAAGGATTCTATAAAGTTCCAGGAGCTGATCCTGGATTTGGAAAGATCTGTGAAACTGTCACAGACAAAAAGTGAAAAATTTGAAAAGGACTTAAGTAATACGTTAGAAAAGCTTGCAAAGTCAGACGAAGAAATATATCATCTCAAGGGAAAGCTTTCTTCACAGATGAACCTGTTGGATCAGTCAAAGAATGAAGTGGACAGGCTTACAGATGAGAATCTAAATTGGAGAAAAGAACTTAAGAAGAAAGAAGACGAACTACAAATTCAAAAGAGGGAATATGAGAGAGAATTGGAATTTAATCTTCAACAATTAAAACTGGTTCACAAAAGAGAATTTTTTAAGCTCCAGGAAAGACATGGTGCCCTTGAGAGAGAAAAAGATAGGGCAATTAGTGAGATTCATGGTTTGCAAGAGGAAGTTAGCATGAAGGACTCTCAAAACAAGAAACTTCAAGCAGATTTGAATGCAGCTTTGGCACGATTAGCTGCTTTTACAAAGTGTATGTCCTCTCTTCAGGATGACCGGGACAGGGTAATCACTGAAATGAAAACCTGGGAAATGCATTTCAAAGAGGCCATCCAAAATAAAGAGAAACAGATAGAAGACAGTAATAGAAGAATAGTATCTTTACAAGATGAATTGAAAGACAAAATTGCTCAGATTCAAGAAATGGATATCAAATATTCTGTGGTAGAGGAAACAAAGGACGAACTGTATTTGAGGCAAAAATCTGTTGATATACAATGCTATGAAGAGCTCTGCAGAATAAAGGAAGAAAATATGGCTTTTTTTAACAGGCAGCGAGAGTTGGAGAGTGTTCTTCAGTCCAAAGAAGAAGCTTTGCAAGCACTCCTTAAAGAAAATAATTCTCTTAATCATCTCATAGAGAATAGTAAAAGTGCAGGAAGAGAGATAAAAGCTCTGGAAAGTAATTTTACAAGACAGGAACAAGAATTGCAACAGCTTCTAGCCGAGAAGGAAAAAATTAATGCCGAATTGCAAAAGCAGGTTACCATTTCTGAGCAAATGAAGATCATGCTAAATAATAAAGACAAAGAAATTTCCTTACTCATTTCATCAAAAGGTGACGAAATTTCTGACTATCTGATTCAGGTACAGACTCAACATAGAAAACAAATCAAGGAGTATGAACTTCAGTTAAGGTCTTTGCAAGTGGAGAGACAACAATCTGAGGAGGCCTGTCAAAGGATGGAAAATGAATTGAGAAATCTCCAGATGAAAGCAGACAAAGCAGGTCAAGATAAGGCTACAATTGCCAGTGAAATAGATGCCTTTAAAAAATCAATGTCATCTCTTCAGAATGATCGGGATGATCTTTTTTCCAAATATAAAGAGCTGGAACATCTTCACCAAGATGTCTTAAATCAGCGGGACAGTCTTATAGTTGGCAATGCAAGTGAGAATAATGCTTTGAAACAAGAATTAAGGATACTTCTCAATCAGATAGATGATCTTCATTCTGAAAATGCAATGCTAAGTGCACAGCTGATAAAGTATAGGGAAGATCTTAACCAGGTTTTGTCTCTGAAAGACCATCAGCTGAAAGACTTACTTAAGCAGAAATTGGATTGTATTAAAAGCCTTGAACAAGAAAAATATGATCTTCAAAAACAAATAAAAGAAATGCAACTTTCCAATGAACTGCAAAAGGATGCTGCTGTATCTTTGGAACATGAAAATAAAAAATTAATGTGTAAAGTAAATGATTTAGAATCTTTAATTGCATCATTAAACAAAGAGAAACTTGTTTCTGAATCTGGAGAGAAACTGCTAACTAGTGATAGTGTTCAGAAAAAAGAATGTGTATCAAATGGACAGTATGGAGAAAATCTTCAGAAGAAGATTCAAGAACTCCAGAAATCCAGAGGCAGAAATAATAAGGATGCAGATGAGGAATACAGTAAGACTCTTTTGTCACTTGAACATGGAGATGAACCTGATGCTTTTGCAGAGAAGATGATATTCGAGGTTCAGTCTCAAAATAGTGAGCTGCGGTCCCAAAATGAGGCCTTCGGGAAAGCAATGACTGCTCTACAAAATGATAGAGATAGGATAATAGAGGACTTAAAGGTACTTCAGAGCAAATACACATCTGAACTCAAGACTGAAAAAAAGAAAGGGGATGAACTTGAAGCTGAATTGGATGGCTTTAAATTACATCTTATCAGTATGCTCAAAGAAAACTCTCTTCTGAATCAGGCTATTCTTGATGCTGCAGATAAGGTTACACTTGGTCAGATTGCCGATGAAATTGAAAATCTCTGTAGGACATTAGTCAGTCGAGAGATGGAGGTTAGCAGGCTCTCATCTGAGTGTGGGAATTACGTTCACCAGATTGAAGCATTTTCCAAGGCTATGGCCAGTCTTCAGGATGACCGAGACAAATTGCTGCAGGAACTCAGCAGTCAGAAGGTAACTTCTGAAACAAAACAGGGCACAGCTTCATTTCCAATTGGTTGCAACAGCATCAATGAGATAAATTCTTTTAAAAGTAATTTGGATATGCCTCAGAATGCTAGGGAAAGATTGGTAAGTCTTAATTAGCTACATCACCTGGTAATTCTTTTCTTTATGCAGAGAATGCTTAGAGACATTACGGATTCTGAAGTTTAACTTTGTAAATTATGTGAGTGCTAAGAAAACATTGTGTGACTAGAGGAGGTGTGCTTACAATTTTGGCAGTTTAGGTAATTATGCTGTTAAACAGGAACAAATGGGGAAAAAACATTATTCTATAGTTGGAAGTCTAGCACTAATAAAACGTCAACCATATAGTTTTCATTCCAGTTCACTAATCACATTTATTAAATGTAGGCTAAAGAAGGAGCCAGCCTTGCAGCTGTTGAAATATCAAAACTGAAGACCAAGGTTGATGATTTGGAGAAGGCATTGCATCAGACAAAAGCCTTCCAAGCAGAAACTGAGAGAGAGATTGCATCGTACCAGAATGAGCTTGCTGGATTAAGGTATAAATGTTAAAATTAAATAGTACATGTGGCTCATGTTTAGAATTCTTCAGTGCTTCACAGCCTGACATAAAACTGACACAAAACCAAAATTATGGATAGTTTAGCAGGAAGTAGGATAAGAATATTTCTGTAATGTGCAAAATCAACTTCCACAGCGTTGCCTTTGTTTGCGGTTATCCTTGTACCTTTATGTAATGGTCTCTTGGTTTATGTGAAGTTTCAAACAGTCTTAACTGAATGTTTTGTGTTCTGTTGGTGACTTGGATATATGGAGCTACAGTTTCAAGAATCTTATTTCAGTGCTTGGTGTCGTACTCTCTTCTCAGAGTAATGATTGATATGGCTGAACATTTCCCCCTCCGGTCTCTTTTTTTAAAAGATGTCTGAGATGTTTCATATTTGGCCCAACCACATATTGAAAATTAAATTAATTTCACATTCGAGCATGATTTTTGTAGATTCAAGAGTCCACTTCAGCACTGTTCACATCTTGCATTGTCTGTGATGAATGAATAATGTGACATCTTGGGCCTAGTTCTGTGAATGCCTCCTAAGGTCTGCTTCAAAGGCGGCAGTAGGCATTTTTAAGTGGCACTCAGTGGAGGCAGATCAAGACTTGGTCATCTCAGACTGCTGTTCTCATTCAAGCTTTTCAACTTGTGCAGATGATTAAAGTGTGAAAGCGTGCTATGATCCAATGAAGATAATTTTGTTTGAATTTGAGGCCAGTAGGCAGTATCCTAGTGCCTTATTGCATTTTATTGTCTGTAGTGCAATTTCTAGATTTCTACTTACAGTCTGTGTAAGATAATATCTGTTTTATACTAGAAGCTTTTGCGGGGTGGGATGTAGATCAAAAGGCCAGCCCCACATTTATCTTTGCAAATGTGAGAAAGTTAGCATGAAATATTCAAACCTCATTCTAACGTGTAGACTCTAACCAGTGAATAGCGTGAATAGTCTTTTTCCATTTTTTCCCCAAACTTTAAAAACAGAAATTGAATCCAAAAGGAGTTAAATGATTTTTATGCCCTTTGTGCTATTGCCTGCGTGTGACAGCAGTTTCTGGAGATGTGGTATATTTGTTTATTTCAGTCTTCTGTGTTTAGGGTATTCCTTTTCAAACTTGTGTACTTGCAATAGGGTAGACTGGCTATCGTGAGTAGGGCTCTACACAACTGCGACCTAGAGTTGCTTTGCTGCGCAACCTTATTCTTTAGGTAGCTGAAGTATTTATTGCGTTAACAGGTGTTAGTATCTTTACAGCCAGTGAACTCCTCTTGTCTCCAAGCCAACAAAGCAAATGTGATGTTATCACATTCCAGGCTTTATTTTCTGATTTTTTTTTTTTTTTTTTAGCAGATGTCTTTAAACTGAAGTATGTATTGAGAATGTTCATATAGTGCTCTATATTTGCATATAACTGTTCAAAACTTACCATTATTTATTTCAGAAATAACAGTAAGTACAGTTTTATCCTTTTCATTGACTTGTATGTAGTATGTCATCATTTAACGTCTAGTCTAATAATGTTTTATGTTCAGAATGGAAAAAAACCTCCTTCTCTCAGAGTCCCAGGCACTGCGAAATCAATGTCAAATCACAGTTGCTGAGAAAGACCGACAAATTGCAGAACTACAGAAGCTGCAACAAGACATGATTGTTAAGAAATCAGTCTCCGCTGGCAGCAATTACCCAGTCAAGGTAAAGAAATGAAATGTAGCAGGAGACAGAAATCTACTTCCATTGGTTTATTGTATTAAATTTGCAGCCTACTTCCGAGAAGAGAACTATCCGGCATATGGTAGTGAATTACGGAAGGCCGAGTGCATTACCTGTATGTCAGGTTGCCTGGTGTCAAATCAGCAAGTTACAACTATTCCAAGCAAATGAGTTGCAATGGTTAAAACCCCATTTTAATGGAGTCTGCTATGTTGGGCAACTTCTTTTAAACAAAGAAAAATCATGAGTTTATGATATGTTGATAAAAGAGGAAGCTTGCTGATGTGGTGTATTTTAATGGTTAAAAACATAGAAAGCACCTTCATAAAGAAATGAAATGGTTGTGAAGCAAAAGGTGAAGGTTATGAATGATAAAGGCTACTGATTCTTACTGAAAAAGGAGTAACAATTTGCTGTGGTTACATTGTAAGTTGTTTGCTTGTTGCTGAGTTGCTAATGTTAGTAGATTACTTAAGTAATCTTATAAATTACTGATTTAGGTTAGTTAAATCCAGAATATAATACAAAGAAGTTAAAAAAAAAAAAAAAGGTTCAAATGTTCAACAGCAGAATGGGTGCTGATAAATAGAGACACATATTGGAAAGGGAAAAAAGAACTAGCACAATTTACAGGTTTCTCAGTTAATTCTTTCAAATCAAGAAGAGGATAGGGAACTTTCAGGCAACTCAAGGAAGAATTCTTCTCTTGTCGTAGTGGAAATAAAACATTATGTCTGTAAAGTGGGACTATGATTCTGGCTTCCTGTGACAATTTTTTATCTGTCACAAGTCTTTTACTGTTCACACTGTTATAACACCAGTGTCGTTACTTGTTCCTATAGCACACTTGTTCAAAAGAGAATAGGGTGCTGTACTATTACTTGTGGGATGCCAACAATGTGTTTATTGTCAGAGAGCCCTTGCGTGCCGATTGACTTAATCACTTGCCAGACAGCCTGTACTACAGCTGTGTTCTACCTATTTCTTTTTCTTTCAATAGGTAATACCAAGTTGAATCTGTCTTCATTACACTAAGTATAAAAGCATCATAATGTTTTTGAGACATGAACTTCCTTTTAAAATCCAGTTTTAGAGTTGGCTAGCTGATGCAAATATTGTTGGGGGAACAGATAGACAAGATGACTTGCATATATCTTTAGAAAACCAGTCTAAATAAGTTATTTGGATGTTGAAGAAATGGTAGGAAAAGTGGCACAGAAAACATAATTCTTCCGTGTAAATAATTTGTAATACACTTCACCTCAGCTTCACTGAAGTATTGCATTGTGATACAAAAAGAAGTTTCAAAGGAGGGAGGTGGGAAGCATGATATAGAAAAACATCTAAGAAGAAAATTCAGTAAAGATTGGGTTTGTTTACATTGAGAAACAAATAAATGAAAGGGAAAAAACCCTAACTGAATAGTACTGTGGGATGTAAGTGAAATGAGAATCTACACTCTCACTTCTTACAGACCCAGAATAGGGGACATGCAGTTACAAATACAAAACTAGTAAAAGGATGTGCTCTTTCAGGTAATGTGAACATTTTCACAGATATAGCTGCAACCCATTATCAGGGACGCAGTTTTTAAGAGGATCAGAAAACAACTTGGTAGTTTACATTGACAGCAGTTTTCAGAATTTGTATACTTGTTGCTGACAAATTTTAAAGGTCTAATGAAGTTCTTTCTTCAGAGCATAAATCAATCTCTAATCACTGTAGATTAGAATAGGACCTAATTGGGGGGAGAAGGGAGGGATGTGTTCTTGCCCTTCCCCTGAAGCAGCTGGAGTTGGCTTCTGCCAGGAACAAAACACTAGATTTAGAAAGGCAACAGCTGAGACCTAGTCTGGCAATTGCTGTCTGCTTTTGTGGACTATCATTAAAGGTTCAAGGAAAGTGTTATTTTAGAATGATATTCTTATTTGCCTTTTCTTTGCCAAAGGAAGTAAACTGTATTCCTTTTAATTTCATTAAAAACAACATTTTTAGTTGGTCAAGTTTGTGTCTCGTATGTTGTTTATTTTCTGTGATTAAAATCACAAATAAAAGCTATTGAACAGTAATATCTGTTGGGTTATGGAATATTTTATGTGGTAGAAGTCTTTATTTCATGATCGTACAGGAAAATAGATTCCATAAAGCATTAGAAATGGCACACTTCCCTCCATTTTTGGAGATTAACATCAAAATGTTGATCTGCCAGAGATGAAGAAAGCCAAAGCTGTGAATCAGTGATAAAGTTGGGTGTGTTTGGGGTTTTTTTTCTGCCCCAAGATAGACTTTTGGCTTTAAATTTGTATTTACAAAATAGGTATTCTTCTACAAGTCATGAATACCATACATTATGAGTTCGAAAATTATTTTTGAAAGGTGTTTTATATTCATCTGGCTTTTTCTAATATTTCCCTTTTTTTTGTGCTTCACACTATTTGCAAATTAACAATTAAGTTGAATTGCCTTTTCATGGTAATATTTTATTGGTTTTTAAATTTAAGTATTTAGGTTGAAAACAGTAAGTAGAAGATTTTTTTATATATATATATATATAAAGTCTCTTGCAAATGTGATATTAACTTGTGAGAAGTAAATAATCTTGTGAAAAGGAAGTTACTGTGTAGTCCATATGTATATTTAGTGTTGGAGTTGTGTATTATTTAGAGAAATCCTGTACTGCTTACCCCGAATGTGCTAATACTTTTTAAGGTTTTAGAAACTGTCTCCCTCGCTGGAAGTGCAGACACGCCAGAGGAAATCAAACATGTGTTAGCTGAGAAGAATCAGCTTCAAGATGAGCTGCAGCGCTGTCTTCAGGAGATGCATCAGAAGGATCTGCATTTTCAGCAGATTAATTCAAAGGTAACTTAGAAGAACAGCTGTAATCCCAAATAGCTCATGTGAATCTGAGCTGGTATCAACATAGAAATATTGCTAAATTGGTGGTGTCTTGTATAATTGAAAGTTAGAGTGCTTTAAAACTTAGATTCTTCAAAACAGCCCTGTTGGTTAAGCCTAGAAATTACAAACTAACTGTCAGTATTATCTTTCTGTCAGGCTTTCCTGACTTGTTATTTGACTGAGAGGGGTTTGTTTGAATCTACATTCTGAAGAGATTGATGGGGCACTGCTGAACTTCTACTCAAAGTGAAATGTTTTTCATTATGGACAGAAACAGATGTCTGTCTTAGCTGAAACAAGATTTTTTAGCTATCTCATACCAAATTTTAAATATCTCAAAAATGTTGCCTTTACAATTTCTTGATGAACGCTTTTGTGGCTGTTAAGATGGTAAGCGTGTGTGTGTCTGCATGCACCTGTGTGTTTGTGTTCAGTTTTGTTCACAAAAGTTTGTAAATGTTCCTGGAAATTCCCTTAACCTCTCTTAGTGTGGCCTGGTGTTCAAAGCAAATTAGGTTTATGTTACCTTTCATCTGTCATTGTGTCTATTCTCACTCCTTCAGCCAAATATTTTATAAACCTTGTAACAGTTTTAACCAAACTTTGAAACAGGTGTAGAAATCTCAAGTTCCTACAAGTGAAGATGAATGTTTGGGTAATGGGTGGAGACCCCAGCTACGGTCTGTTTTTTGAAAAGATGAAAACTTGACTGCTGAGTATTCCTGGACTGCCTGGCGAACATGTTTGTACTATCAGGCTTATTTGGCTATATGCATTGTCCTGAAGTAGCAAATACGTTTACTGTCTTTTGCCAGGTGGTGTTATCATAGGAAACACAGGGAGGAAGGTATTGGGATTTAAAACCCTGAGTTTCTGGTTTGGGCATATCGATGACAGGGGAAATCGAGCCTCAGGTTTCATTATTTCATCTGCTCATAAAACAACTAGTTAAATCTTTCCAAACTGTGACCTTGCCATAAAGTTGCAATTCTGAAACTAGTACTTGGTTGTTTTCAACAGCAGGTCTCAAATCTGTAGTAATTTCCTGGAGGAGATAATTCCTAATTTTTATTTATTTAGATGTTAATTTCTTTCAGGTTGTGCAGTCGGCAGAAGAGAATGCTGTCTTGTCTGCTCAGTTGAAGACTCTTTCGCAGACTCTAAGGGATAACCAGCTTCGTTATACTGACTTGCAAAATCGTTATTTAAGACTGGAGAGGGAATGTCAGACAATGCAAGTGACATCTTTCCAAGGCACTGTTCAGGTAAACAAATACATGGAAATGTTTTTAGTTTTGTTTTTTTTTTTTTTTTTTCTTCTGTACTTAGGGTTTTCTGGTTTTCATGCTAAAATGATTCAGTACTTTTGCTAGCCCATGATGTGCTGAACATAACTGTCTTCATTGTTGTAAAGCTGTTTTTATTTGACTTTCCATTTAAAGAAGCTGTTTAGATATGCTTTTTTGTTTTGAAGTATCATCCTTTTTGAATTGGTCTACAGCTGGCAGAGATAATTGGACGATAGCTAATCACTGGATCAACAAAGTTTAGTGATAATTTCACATCAGTCATGAATCATTTTGCAAGGTGTTTGAGTAATATTTTCAGAAGTAAGATCTATATCACCAATTCAGCATTTCAGTACCCTTTGCCAACCCCTCATACTCATCCGTAAGCTTATTCCTTTGTGATCTCTTAATTTTTAAAACTTTTTCCTGTACTGCCTTGGTTATTCAGTAACAATCAATTAATATAATACCCTAAAATATTGTATGGATACATAAATAAAAAGCCTGTCATTCTTCCATAAACAGAAATAAATAAGGAGAACTGTAAACTAAAAAATAAATTAATAGCTGCATTACTTATGAAACTACAATCAGTGCAATATTAATATGTGAATGTGTAGATGCATCTCTTTCACTTCAGACATCATTCAGTGTACATGGATCCTTCAAGTTCTGCAGCATGCACAGGCGGTGTTCTTCATCAACTTTCTGTTAGAAAACAGGTTTGGAAAATTGCAGCTCCGGAAATTAGAAGATTAAGTGGCACAAAGAGTGGTTTGTTCCATTGTCTTGTGGTTCTTACGGCTTCTTTAATCGAAATAAAGATTTTTAGCAACTAGAAAAATGGTGATTGGCTTTTCTTCCCCTTTAATATTTTCTAGGATGAAACTAGAGCAGAAGTTCCCCCTGGAGCGCCACAGGAAAGATCTGCGATTATTGTTGAAATAGACAATATGGAGCTAAATGAACTCAGAAAAAGGTCAGGACTGAGAACATGTATTAGCAATATTGTTTTCCTGACAGCTGTGTTGTAAATGCGAAAGTAATGCTCTTCTGTCCTTAGAGGCATTTTGGAGGGAAAGGGAAAGAAGTGGAATTACAGTGGATTAAATGAATCATAGTCATATTCTTGAATTGTTATTTTCTGGTGATATTTGTGGTTTGTTTTTGTAAAGATGTATACTTACTGGTGACTTTATTTCAATATCTAATCAAAAGCATCTCCTTATAATTAAGTCTTTATCACAAAAAAGAACATTCCATAATAAAAAAGAAAAAGGAAGTAATTCTTTAAGTACGTAAAATACTGATTTTGGATTTCATTTTGTCATAGGCTTGCAGAGACTGAGCAACAATACGATTCAGTGCAGCAGGCGCTCTCGCAGCTGACAGAAACACTGTCAGAAGAGAAGAGGAGGAGAGAAGCTGCAGAAGAGGCTCTTGGACTCTCTGAGGAGCAAATTAACAGGTAAAATACTCCTGTGTGTAAAACATGGGGGTTTTTCTCTTTTGAAAGAAAAGTGTCTGTAAAACGTTTTTTACGCTGTGCCTGGAGTAAATGCAAAGTGTACTACAGAACTGGAGGAAGGAGTGTCAGATATTTTTTGCTTGCCTTTTATTTTTAGTGAGGTTAGTGATAGGTTTTCCTATGGGTGTTAGATTTCTGAGCAAATAATAGAACAAACAAGTAATAGAACCTGTTTGTGAGTCCATAGTACCTGAAGCAATGGAAATGCACATGTAACTGGGTGAAAAAGCTAGGTTTAACTCTATGGATCAAGAAAATGTTATGGGCTTTGGGGTTGGGTTTTTTTTTTTCCCCTTTATTTAATGTCTTGCTTCGGGTGTTGACTCAGTAGTCAGTGGTATTTTTTTTTTCCATGTTAGAAGAAAGTCTCACATGTAACAGCTTTAGCACAGCCACTGTTTAAATTTAAAATACCATTATCTATCTGCCTACATGAAGTGTCCATCACTACCATCATCTGAAATTCACTATTCAATCAGCTAGGAATGATGGGGGTTATTCTGAATAAATGCAACACCTTGAGAGTAGATTGTAAATGGGGACTGAAAAAGACCTGGCAGCATAAACTAAGTCTTATTGCTTTTTGTGGGGACCTTTCCCCATTAATGTAAGTATACAAAATAATGTTTCTTATATGAATTTATTATTTCAAAAGAGCAGATAATACAGTACTCCATTGTCTCCTTTTAATTTTTCTCTAGATTTGAAGTAAGCAGTTACAGGTCTGTACCTAGCGAATACACTGTTCAGATGGAAACTGAAGAGGAAAGGGAAGCCTTAATCATCAATCCTAGTGAACATGTTATTGTGCGAAAGGTCAGTAAGTGAAAGCTTTTAAAAACCCTGAATCATAAGCTACTTAAAAGTGGTGTGCATATTGTATACTGCTAGCTGGAGACTAGTTTGAAGATGGCACAGCTCATTATCTCCTCCGTGCTACCCTTTTCTTTTTTCTGTCTTCCCTCTGCTATACCTTTCTTTTAACTGCTGTTCATTCGTGGAGTGCAGATCTTCCTTCTGAGTGACTGGAAGTCACTGATTTCGGGTTGTTCTCTTTATATGTAAACACTGGCATGAGGCAGCTACTTGTCTAATCCACCTTGTCTCTGAGGAGCCGACTGTGAAGACTGTATTATTGTGTTAGGTATCATGGGGATGGGTGGGCCGTAAAGTCATCCATTCAAAGTAGCAAACTACTGCTGAAACTACATTTTATTGAAAAAATGTCCTTAATTTTGTTCTGTTTGGGTTGTGGATGGTGAGTAAAATACAGGCAGCTGTGTAAACCATACCATAGAACACATTACATATGTCCAAATTAAAATGTGGGTAATCATATTTGTATCACACATGGCCATTAAATAAAATGTGTATGCCTATAATTATGCATTTTTATTTCTAGTATGTATACATAATTACATAATACATAAATACCATGTATCCATTCCTCTCCCCTTTTATTAATGCTGTTTTCTTTGGCCTTGAAATCATTGATGCTTACAGCCTGTGCTGTGGCAGCCATTGCTGCATCAGAGGCAAAAGGTTTACAGTGCCTCAGAAATCTAAGTTGCAGTCCAGCTGCTTCTCATTTGTATTCATGATTACTTATTTGATGTTTTTTGTTTCCTAACCAGATGAAAGGAGGAGCCCTTTCCTTCCGAAGATGGCTTCGAGGGCGAAGTCTTTACTGTTCTAAGCTGCTGACCTCCAGAGCAAAATCCCGCTATTTATTCCTCACATACCTAGTTACACTACATCTTGTTGTTTTACTGTGCCTCACTGGTGTTCTCTGAATACACTGCATTTTCTGGGTGAATTATTTCCCTGTAGGTAATGGTGTGCCAATTCAAGATAATAGACTTTTCACATGCTGCTGTTAAGCTATGCACTGGACACAGTTGTATATATTCTTGTTACACTACACGAATCTTGAGCTTCTTAAAAGAAATTTGTGTATATCACAGTTGCTCCAAAGTTGACTTGAATTGCTCTTGAACAGTGAAATATTATATTTGCTAAGGAGAAAATATTCCCCTCTGCCCTATAAAGAAACTGCTGCATACAAGTTATTTAATATTGTTTGTGAGTACATAATGATTGATTACTACTGAATGGGTTGTAAATGCTATCTTTTCTATATAAATTTTATTTTAAGAGTTAAACTATAAATTTTAAAGGAATATTCAGCTATTACTGTTTATTGGCTTCTTGATTATAACAAGAAGTTTTACGGAGTGCAATAAAGGAAGAACTACTGGAATTTTGATTTTTTTTTTTTTTGT
>JAVJGG010000021.1:27163809-27210451 GCA_035590195.1 Aviceda cuculoides | reverse complement strand
ACTGGAATTTTGATTTTTTTTTTTTTTTGTTTTGTTTTGTTTTGTTTGTTTGCTTGGGTTTTTTTGGATGAAAGTAAAAGAATTAAGAAGGTTGTTCTTTGGCCATACAGTTTGTAATGGCTATGACAAGGTGCAGAGTTATGTATGTGGTAGTTAGGTAAGCTGGTGATTAAAGATTCAGTAAAGATTCAGAACTGAGATGACATGAAGAAATGTCTTCAACTTCTTATATTCCTTTACTGTTGTTTAAAGGTGCAATTGTTGTAACTTTTCTCGTGGTGGTTTTTTTTTGTTGGTTTTGTTTTTTTTTTTTTTTTAAATTCACTTGCACTTCTTATTGTGGTGGATTTAGTTACTGCCTGTCTTTGGGGCAAAATGTTACTGCTCAACACGTGAAATTGAAGCTTATAAAGACATAACCTTACATATTTTACATGTTCGGGCTTTGAGGTAGAAATCAATAAAGGGTACATTTTCAACTAAGAGGCTATAAGAAGCAGGATTTGCGTTCAGTTTCTGTAGACACATAATAGTGTTATGCGTTGCATATTAATACATTCACGCTTTGTTACAATGTTCTCTGAAACTGCACAACTATCTCACTGATTCAAAAAATAGCTTATTTGTGAAGGCTGGCCACTGGAAGCTGGAAGGTTGTTTTTACACCTTGTGTTGTTGTTTGTTGGTGTTTGTTCTCTCTGCGTTTCTACTCACATCTGTATAAAATGGAGATACAATCAAAAGAAGCCGAGTCTAAAGGAGTAGACATAAAGTCACAAAAAAGAAGTAGCTGGCTGATTTCATGTTTGCTAGACTAAAATCCTAAAAATCCTGTGGGAAAAGAAAAACCTAATGTGTATGAAGATGGGAGGATTCCATCAGTTTAACTGATGGGCAGATACAAGGTTGATTTTGAAGAGATGTTAGTGAATTATCTGCTTAAAGTCCAAGGATTCTTGCATTCGAGATCTGCTGTGCAGTTGTGTGATAGGTAAGAAAGAAGGGATTGGTTGGCATTTACGTTTGCAGAGTTAACATTTACCAAATTGTATCTGATGTTCTGCATCACTTGTTTTTGTCATGTGGAATAGGAAATACTGCCAGCTGTAGTTACCGCTGTAGGAAAATCCTGTAAACTTTCTTCTTTTGACGGTTCTTTCATCTTTCTTGGTCTAGTAAAGGTCTGAATTCCTATATAAATCCAATATATTCCAATATAACTGGTGTTTTTTTTTTTTTTTTGTAAAATGATAATGGCTCATCTCTTTCGAATGGCTGATTGCTGAGTCAGTCCCTGTTTTTGGCCATAGTGTCACCCAAGTACCAAGATAAGTCAGCTATTTTCAGTCTTTGCACACACAAACAAACGCCAGGTACAGTTGAAACATGAGTACTGTATGGGGTAACACTTTTCCCTTTCTAGCTTGAAGATGGCTGTGAACAGAATGATAATGAGCTATTCTTAGCTAATTGTGTTATAATGAAGCAGAATGCTTTCCAGCTATGACAGTGGACCTGCAGATCCTTCCAGACTTGCTCATCTAGCGCGAGGGATTTTTGTCTTGAGGGGAGAAGACAACCCTCTGTCATGAGGCACGGCAAGTTAGCGAGTGGGAAAGGATCCAGAGATGTTAGAAATTCTGCCCTAATTTATCCAGGCCTTTGTGCTGTCACTGTGATAAGCACAAACTGAAAAAAAAAGTTTCCAAAAATGGCTTGACACATGTTGGTATTCTGTGAACTCCGTTCCAGAAGCCGATATAAATGTAATGGAAGGTGAGATCATGTCATTTACGAAGCGGCTTTTACAAATCATCGCCATTTGCTGTGTAAGTATTGCCCTGAGATTGTTTTCATGTTTCAGTTTGTGATTTTAGTGCTTCACTTCACTTGATCTCGAGGGATTTACACACTTCTTCCTGGATTTGGATGCTCTTTGCCTCAAGCTTTGAAGGAATTCCAAAGGGTCTCCTGGTGTAAGGTAATTCAGGTTTGACCGCGTGCTGGCTGGGAAATGTGCCCACGTTCCTCATCGCTGGGAGGATCAGTAGTGTGCTGTGAATTCTTGGTCTGGCTGAAACCTGGAAGAACACTTCCATAGTGTTTGCTGTCTGGACATCAGACCTTATGCTGAAACCAAAAGGAAGTTCGCTGTTAATTATATTTAATTTTGCACTGGGAATTGGAAAAATAAAAATTAAAACTAAAAGCAAATTTAGGAAATGTACTTAGGAACTTCATCTGGTGAAAAGATTTCCAAATAACTGCTTCGTGAAAATTATTATTAAACCTATGAATTCAGCAGCTGTAAAGCAATGACATGACTCGATCAATGAAAATTTGAAGTAGGGCTCTTTGTTAGTTCATTCACTTCGTGATTAAGTAATGACAAGCAAAGCAAGGTGGGTTTTTTTTGGGTTTTGTTTTTTTTAATGGGAAATGAGCAAATTCAGCCATTGATTTTATTAGTAAGTGTCAGTGGCTTCTGTGGAATCTAATCAATAGTAAAAGTGTAAATAATTGCTGCCAGCACTTCAGAGTGTAACGTGCACAGATCAGCTGGGGTTTTCCTGGGAATTTTGTTTATCTGGATATGTCTGTACTGACCTTAGTTTTACATGTAAAGCTATATATGAAATGCTGTGTGTATGAATGAGTGGGAATATTATTTCTTACCGTGGAGGATTAAACAGCTTGGTCCGATCCAGCCATCTTCGGAGCCAAGGAGCGATGCTGAGCTCTCAGAGCTTTGTAGCATTTCACTACTTTAAATTACTCCTAAATTCTAGTGTCTCATCTGATGTAATTTCTGCTGTATTTAAGAACTGAATTTCCTTCTGGTTTACACTGATGGAGTCAAAGTCGGGTTGCAGTTCTGTAATGTTGGATACTGCTGGTAAATGGTTGGTTTATGGCATTCTAAAAGCCTTTTCCTGAGGGTTTTAGAAGAAAATAACAATTCGTGGCAACATGAATCAATGTTCCAAAATACCAGCTACTAGAACTAATGGTTAAACATTCCTGTAGTAAAGCTGTTAACAAATTTGTGATTAAAATTATTCTGCTTCCTTATGTGGAAAAGAATCTTCCAGTCACAGGCACATCAACAAGAATTAAAACAAGTTTTCTTCCTTAAAAGAATATATTTTCAAATCACGCTTCCAGTTCACCTGCGAGCGCTGGGATCAGTCGTGTCACAGTCTCGCTTTTTAAAACATTGGGGAAAGGATTGAACGCCGGGAACTTTGCGCAGCTCAGGCTTTAAAACCCCAAACCGTTCCTGTTTGTAAACCTCCAGGGATTTTGGTGTTTTTGCAGGGACGCCCTGAGGAGCCTGAGATACTTCAAACCCCACAACTAGGACAGCGTCAACTGGGACAGACCCTGGTGCTGGTGGCTCTTTGGCCACCGCTCCTGGCCTGCCTGCGCACGTAGCGCTTAGGTGGAACTGTGAGGCCATCGGAAGTCAAACACGTTTTTGCATTAATCGCAAAAATGATCTTTAATGCACTTTCGCATTGTTAGGGACAAGAACGTTGCTGGACGAGTGCTGTTTTGCATTCCTTTCCCTTTCCTGAAGTACCCTTCCTTACCGAGGGAGGTTGCCAGAGAAGGGAAAATAAAATCCTTCCCTCTTCTCGACTGCCTAAAGAGGCAATCCTACAGTCCTAAAAATAACCAAGGAATCCGAAACAGAAGTCTTGGTGAAATTCAGGCCCTCCCTTGGCGGGAGTTTTGCCATGAATTTCAAAGAGTTCAGGACTTTGATGTGTTGGCCAGCTGCTGAAGTTGAGTTGTTCTGGGCGGTTGTGCCAGCTGCCTCTTGTTCTGTTTCCCAGAATAACCACTTTGATAAGGTATTTACCCCTTACAAATATGGAACAGGTCCTGTAGCGAGCACTTCACGTTAGAGAGGAGCTGTCATTTAAAAACACACAGCAAACACTTCCCTGAAACTTTTTGCGCGGGTTATTTTTAGTTGTTTAAGATTGATGATGACCCTCTAAGAAAAAGGCAAATTTAAAGATGCCGTTAGGAAACAACCGCGGTCTTTGAAGTACGGAGTGTTCAGCGATTCTTGTTGACCGTCTAACTACTCACCCTATAACTGCTAGGTGCGTGTGATCAATTCATTTTTAACAAATGAAATTTCTAGAAGATAATTCAGCCTTGGAAGAGATGGGGTTATGCTTGCTTAAGTCCGAGTGGAGCTGGATGCGTATCCTCTAGCCGAACTTGCCCCGTGGTCATGAAGCCAATTAACAGAACATCACAGGACTCCTTGAGGCTGCAGCAGAGCAGATTTCCCTTTTGGAAACCAAGGCCGAATGTCCTGATTAATTTGCTTCGGTAAAACCTGTTCAAGCTGAAATTTATGTGGATACTTAACATGCTTTGCCAGAAGATCAGGGCTTTAGCATAGACTTTGCTGTTTAGATTTATTTTTTCCCCAAATTATTCTTTTTACAGTAGTTTGCTCTCTAAATGATGGAGAGTTGCTTCTTGCCCTGTTCACTTCCATCTGCTCCCCCCTGCTCCCCTCCAAATTACTGTTTTGCAGCCAAAATTGTGAGGCACTATGTGCGATGACGATGAAACCACTGCCCTGGTATGTGACAATGGTTCTGGGCTTTGCAAAGCCGGGTTTGCGGGAGATGATGCTCCAAGAGCTGTATTTCCATCCATCGTCGGACGACCTCGGCATCAGGTCAGCTGGTACCAAAGTGGAAGCGTTGTCTGGCTTGGGTGGTTGTTTTGTTTTTTGTTTTTTGGTTTTTTTTTTTGAGACTTTAGACATGGCAGTGATAAAGCATCGGATTTATTCAGGCGAAACTCCCGTCGGCCTTTGTAGTTTAGCTTGGTAAGAGTTGAAGGATGGAGCTGCTCATCTTTAATACTATGAGGTAAACTTATCGATCCTTCAGAAAAGGTGTTGTTCAGCCATAAAATGCTGGCTATAAAAGAACACGAGTGGTTTAATGGTATGACGGTGTCTTAATGGAAAAAAAAGAAAGCCAACCAGCTTGCTAGATTAATTAATACTTGCTGTATTAATACAAAGAAATAAGAAAGGCAGAACATTTCGTGCATGAGAAACCAAGTGAATAATAGCGGTAACTTCCTCTTACTGTTCCGTTAAGCAATAGTACGGCCCAATAAACTTCCAAAAAAGGTCTCTAGCACATCACTTCATCAACTCAGACAGGACTGGAAAGGATGAATGTGGCTTTTCTTGACCTTGGAAAGGGTCTTGCTGCTTAATTAGTTTTCTATCAGTTTGTTTATAAGTAGAAGATGCAGATTTTTGTTCATTTTATTCATAGCTGAGTCAGATTTTAATTTTCTGGGCTATAAAAACCTTTCCCTGAAGTTCTAGGTGGTCTTTTGCTGAGCTAAATAAGCCTGGTTTGACCGGTGTAAAATACGAAGCATTTGAAGGAATGCATTTTGAACACCTCTATGAATTGTGGAAGTTGAGTATCAGTTGTTGAAAACATCCATTCTTTAACCTCTCAAATTGTTCATCCTCTTTTGGCTTGTAATTTTGCACAGTTAAGAAGCTCAGCAGCTGTATTATCGAATCCATGGAATTAAAATGTATCCATGAGAAAAATTAAATATTATTCCTCAACTGGCATAAAAATGTTGTACCTCAGATGTTGTTACTTTATTTGAGGCAATCATGATAGGTTTCCCAATGCAAACATGATAAACTTAGGAAAACCATTATTTAATAAATGAGTTTTCTTTTAGAAAATCTGTCTCTGGTTTATATAAATTAATGGGTTTTTTTCAAATGTATATTTTTCAAAACCATTTCACTTCCAGCAAGGGGGAATAATGTCACTGTTTGAAGGCAGTAGTGCCTAAACACCAAGGGCAGCTGAATATATAAAATCTAGGGAGCCAGAAAGAGATTATATCTTTCTTGCCTATAATTCCTTCCCTTTATTCCTTTGTGCCATGACAAAGGACCCATCCCTTGAGGAGAACGCTGAGTTTGCAGATGCCTGCCCGGCTGGGCTCCTGCACGGGCGTTAGTTGCACCAAGTGGGAGATATTTTCCTTTTGAAGCTGCCTTGCTCTTCCTGGTGGGTTTGTAGAGGGAGTTCGTACAGAGTAGATAGTTACAGATAAATTCACATTTTAGTTCCTTGAACGTTTTGGGGGTACGTTCTGGAACGGCAGTAGCGATATTTCACATGAAGCTTTAACTTAAAAATTATTATTATTATTAAAAATTATATTCTCTCTCTAATGGGTGTGATATACTGCACTAATATTAGAATATATACTTTGCAGGGTGTTATGGTTGGAATGGGTCAAAAGGACAGCTATGTAGGGGATGAAGCACAGAGTAAAAGAGGGATCCTGACGCTGAAGTATCCCATTGAACATGGAATCATCACTAACTGGGATGACATGGAAAAGGTGGGTGTTTATTTTTAATGTAATTTTGTTAAGGCATCGTCTTATTCAAGACATACAATTTGCCGTTAACCTTCTTGCAAAGCAAAGGGAAGATCCTTGAAGAATTTGTAATTGCAGTTTTGGTAAAGGGATGGTACAATATGCTGGTTCAGGAGTTGATCGGGTCTTGGCTGACTGTTCTTTGAAAAAGTAAATGCTTATTACTCATCAGATTTGGCAGTATGTTACAAAAGTATTTTATGCTCTATACATACTCTTTTCAGTCTTGAAGCTCATACTGAGGGAGAACTTTGACAATGACAGAAAGTAGTTAAAGTGAAGAAAAAAAAATACAGGTCGTGATTCATGAGGGGTGAGTCGGAGAAATATTAAAGAGACATTACGGAAGTTGGGAACTGAAACTGAGGTGGAGGGGTGATTCTCCCTCCTCAGCACTTGCCTACATGAACAAGATGATGGGTGATGCCCACATCTCGTATTGCATATGGTATTCTCACTGTTAATTAAAGAGGAAAAGACAGATTGGGGCTTCCTATCCCTATAGTAATCCTTTGAGAGTGGGATTTTTTTTTTTTTTTTTTTTCCCCTGCAGCATATTTTTCTGTTGCCAATTCCAGTTAGCTTTTCACACCGTGGTGGCGAGAAGGTGTCTTTACTCCCTGCCAAGCCCGACTTTCCTGGCGTGCGTTCAGCGCGCTGACCTCTTTGTGAAGTGCCTGCTTAAGGATGTCCCAGACCAGGCACAAGCGATGGGATGTGCTCATGGGAGAACCTGGACAGGCAAGAGGGGTCCTAAGGGCGCTCTCACTCTGCTAAATCTCTCCGATACCCTGTATGTCCTGGTCTCCTCAGGAAGCATCCGAGTCTGTTACGTGGGAATAATGTACGTCTTCTTTAAAGACAAGATTGCAGTTCAATCCCTTCTCGTCTCCGGGTGGAATGGTATGGGAAGGAGACTCCACAAGCAAATGCTTCTAGTAGTGTTTTCCTGTGGAAAAATGCCACCGAAAGGAAGAGACGGGGTCGGTGGTGGTCTGTACTCACGCTTGCTGAGATGAGGTGTAGGCAACTGTAATACATATATCTAAAGTCAATTATTGTGTTATATTCATGAACACAAATTGATAAACACTGACTGTTCCAGATGAGCAGACCAAAGTTGATATAGGAGCGATGGGAGTTCCTCAGTTCATATTTGGAAATAAATTGCCCACCTACTCCTCTAGATGGAAGCATAGTATTTGCATTTCATTATTGCACTGCTTGCTGGGAGGACACCTTGCTCGTTTCTGCAGAGTAGAAAGTCTACCTCATGCATCCCATTACGTTGTTCTTCCTGATAATTTTCCTGCTGTCTGCATTCAGCAAGAAATTATATTTCCTGTAAGAAAAAAAATAAAATAAAATTGGAGGCCACTATTTTATATTCTTCCCTCAGCGACAGGTCTCTGCATCTGGAAATTGTCCTGTGCGTAACACATACTGGTATGTGTTCTTCCTCTGGGAAATGCTGGATGTAGAGCAGACTATCTAAAATCTAGGTAGGAGAAGGAATTAGAGAGAGTAAAAAAGGCAGCATGTGTAGTGTAAACCCATGGCTAGATTGATGGGGTTTAGGCTGTGATGTGGGAGAGGCTTCGGGCAGTGCTGTAATTCAAATAACGGTCAGATACTCCGTGGGTTCTTGTAGTTTGAACTTTTCTTCTCTTTGCCACTTAACTGGATGGAGGAATTACCTGTGAAAGTGGGTCCCTACCCCAAAGTTACCTTCTTCTGATGGACGGCTTGCAACACGCAGTAGCTGGCAAAGGTGCCCCAACGCTGAGTTGTGCTGGGAGTTCTGGGAGTCCTGGGAGTTCTGGGAGTTCTTGCTGAGCCCAGGAGCAGAACGGGACAGAAAGCAGAGGCTGCTTGTAAGTGAATGAACAACAAATAGAAAAAAGAAGCGAGAAAGGCAGCGGTAGAGAAGAGACAAGAAACAGCATTGCTAACCTTTGTGATTATTGCAAATAAGAAAAAACACGTTTTTTTTTTTCTTTTTTTTTTTTTTTATATAGGGGCTTCCCTGTTGCAATCATGTGATTACATGCATATCTATCTCAACTTCCCCTGAAGCTCTGTAACACGCACACGTGCACACAGTCTTCTGGCTGTGAGAAGTCCTGAAATGCAATTCCTAAAGTTCTGATGCCAAGCGAATATCTTTTGTATACATATACGTATTTTTCCTCCCTGAGATTTTTTTAAACCACTTGCATGATTTTTGTGCCAAACGACAAATTTCTTTCCAATGCTTGGAAATAATACTACCAAAAGCATCGCAGTGTCGCAGAAACAAGATAATTACAGGGTAACGTGCCAAAAATGGGACAAAGGCATAATAGCGCGGTGCCCAACCATCCACACGTTACAAGAGGGGGGGTCGCCGAAAGATGGGGGTGCTGCAGGACGCGCAGACACCCGTGTGAATCGGGAGGAGAACACGCAGGCGATGAAATGAAGCATTCTTCTTCTCCTGTGCTTCAATTCACAATATTCAAATGGGGACTGCTCTGTTTTCCGCTGGATGATAATACGGGGCATTGTACATCACTGTTAATTTGGTCACAGCAACCGAGCCGACAACGTATGGGAGGCAAAGCGCTGGATGGAGCGTTTGCTGGCTCTGGTGAATGCATAAATGTTTAATATAACTGTTGGAATAATTCTTCCTCGGTAATTTCTCTTTGCTGTTGTGCTTGCTGCTTGCATTTAATTCTCAGCACCTATAAAATCCAGCACTGAACGATTTTTGTTTCTTGTAGAATGTCATTATTCGTTGACATTATGGCTATCATTAGGTCACATCCGATGGGCTGTACAGTGCCTAATCCTACCTGGTTTTGAGGAAGAACCTGCAAACTGCCTGAGGTTTGGGCAGGGTCCTGCTTTATGTGGCCACGTTTGTTCCTCACTGCTGAAATTGCTAGTACTTTGTAAATTATCTAAGCACTGAGGTTTCCTTCTCTTCCCTTATCTTTCCCATCTGAAATGGCAATCTTTTTCTTCTTATACCTGATTTATATATTTTTTTAAAACTTTTAGATGATTCCTTTCTGTTTTATTCAACTTCTCCCTGTATTTGTGTTCTAAACCTTCAAATGGAAGATGGCCCAGCATCCCAAGCCCCAGTTCTGGAAACATCTGATTGATTTATTTATTTTTTTAGGGGACTGAGATGGAATTTAAGGTTGGGGGTTTTTTTAGGGCTGATAATTTTCTTAATGAATAATTCCAGCTCTAGACAGCTGTTGACTTTGAAGGTGCTTCAAATTTAGAGATCCTTTTTCCACTTAAGTTCATTTTGGAGCTTAATAATACTGGTTTCTAGGATATTAATCAAATAAACTTACCCATAAAACTATCCTGATGTTTTGTGCTCAGCAATAAGCTTGTTGGGTCAAGCAAAGCTGAGCTAAAAAGAGGAAAAAAAAGAAATAAGGGTAGGAAAGATTTGGACGAGAAGATAAGAAATATTTTGTCAGGTTACTGAACAGTCTGGTTTTGAGCTGAAAAAAAATCTCTTCGGTTCCTCACAGCCATAGTCCTCAGACAGTCAGAGCCAGCATCGTTTATATTCTGGTGTTACATACAGTAGAGACCCAATGGTTTTGGTTCTAATTTGGAGTTGTATTTGGCAGATTCGCTCTTGCATGCCTTCTATTTTAATATGTCTGTGTTTAAAAAAAAAAAAAAAAAAAAATCACTTGGACTGTGATTGAAAAGCTTCCTGTGTGGTTCTGTGGACAGAAGAAATGATTTTCAGAACACTTTTCTAAAGCGATTTTCATTCTTAGATTTGGCATCATTCTTTCTACAACGAACTCCGGGTTGCGCCGGAGGAACACCCCGTCCTGCTGACCGAGGCCCCCTTGAATCCGAAGGCCAACCGTGAAAAAATGACTCAGGTAACCGTCTGAACGTTGTGCCGCAGAGCATTTCCGCACGGAAGCAGCTAAAAATATAAATAGTCCTGGGTATTCACCTTTCTTAATCTGGGAGATAATTCCTTGGGGTTGGTGTGGGTTAGCACGCTGGCCAAGCCATGGTGAGAGCGCAAAAGTTTCCGCTGCTCACGCAGAACCAGTTCTCCGGATGGCCCTGGAATGTTCCGTACTTGTGCGTAGCAGTGAGATAGATGGAACTAGCCTCTTAAAAGCTTGAAGTAATTTTCTTTGTTCGCAAGACGGTGCGTGTGCTCAGTTCTGGAAGTGGGGAAGCTGGAGGCTGAGGTGGCTTCTGATGCTGAGTTTTGGTGTGTAGATGATGTCAGCCCAGGATTCCTGTAATTTTTTGGATGTATCAATACTTTGATGTATTTAAATCTGAGGTTTGCAAGCGCTGTGACAGGGGTCGTGTACCAGCTGGATCACACTTCTGTGTGAGTTTTGGATCGATGATGCCTTTCATGTGCCTACCGCTGGCCATCAAGAGTGCTCGGCTTTCGGTGGCCCAACTCCTCAGCTCATGCTGTACCAGCTCCTGCTTTCTACCCTGAAGACTGTCACTTTATCAACACTTTTGCATCGGACAAGATGCTAGTTATTGTAGCAGAATTGCATTTTTGGGGGAAGATTCGAATAAAGATGTTTGAAGGCCATCATGCAGATGACTTTGTGGAGCTCCCAACTGCACCACCTCTTCAGGGATCAGGGGAAAAGTGTTCAAGAGCTGGAGTCTTTGTGCTGGCTTGGGAAAATGGGTTGTCCGAAGCATTCAAACTTAAATGATGCTTTGCTAAACAGTTTTGCCCATGACATAGCCAGTGTGATTTAGCAAACTCGGATCAGAACCAAAAGTTGACCTCTGCAGTTCGTGTATCGTAGAGCAGCCTTCCAGCCAAAAGTCCATGTTATAAATGTAGCTGGTGATGTAACCAGAAGTAAATGTGATTTAAATACAGATATAGGTATAAAATCACCTGGGAAAATTGGATGTGGCTCTAGACTTCCTTTTGTGCCCACTTTTGGCATATATTTAATAAGAAGATTATGCATCAATTTGGCAACAGTGTAAATAAACTAATTAAGTAGTGAGCTTGACAGCATGCATTACTGGGAGATAATACAACTGGGAGATAATAAGCCATAAGAAAAGCCTAGTTTGTGTAACAACCAGGAGTGTGGTTCATACAGTAGACATGTCTAGGACTGTTTCTCTGTCATTATACTGTAATGATAAATCCTGTTTTCAAGATTGTATAAAGGCTTATTGTTTATTACTGATTGCATTACATTCATTACACTAATTAACTCTGAAATATCAGTAATTTGTGTATTCTTTAATGGAAAGCATACTTTTCATTAAAAGTAGACTTCGTTGGCAGAGGTATTAGCTTATGAAATCCCAAGTCTGAGTTTAACCCCCTGATGTCTGGCTCTGACGGGTAAAATGGCAATGGTGGGGTCGCCATCCCTGGATAGTTAAAAGACGTGCGGATGTGGCGCTTAGGGACCTGGCTTAGCGGCGGACTTGGCAGTGCTAGGTTTACGGTTGGACTTGATGACCTAAAGGGTCTTTTCCAGCCTAAATGATTCCGTGATTCTATGAAACGTGGTCACAGCAGCCCCACTGGTGATGGGGTAGCGCTGCCCGGGGCAGGTGGCGTTGGTTTAAGAAAGGCTGCGGTGCGTAGGGATGTCCGGAGGCGTTAGTTCGCTGTGTGCCCTTAATGGTTTTCCTTAGCAGAGCTCCAGTGGAAGTCCATCTGGAAACAAATCTCATTCCATCTGCTTGGATAAAATTGCAGTGTATCTGCCGGAGGAGATGGAGAGAACTGGAGCTCGTTAGAGTAGAGGAGGTGGGGGATGAGACAAGAGAATATGGGTAAGGTCACCATAAAGAGAAAAGAGAAATTGTTGTGTTTGCTGGGGAGGGCAGAATGAGGTGCAATGGGTTTAAACTAGACCCAAGCGAGGTTTTAGCTAGACACTGAGAAAACCCTGATAATGATAATAGTAAGTATAGTGTATCACTAGATTTGTTTGCCAGAAGAATCTGCGGATGCTCCAGCAGAGGAATTTCTGAGACAGAACCAAAGCTGTGTCAGGAGTGGCTGAATCTTCCGTGAGATGGGAGTAGACAGGTTATTCTTTGTGGCTTCTTCCAGCTGTGTCTTCTATAATTTTTTTATATGTGTGTGTTTATATGTATAAACCTTAGATTGCTGCATTGTTGCAGTCCTGCCATCAAGATAAAAAAGTTATCCCAAGGTGTCATCTTCATTTAATATTATCAGTAAAAATCTGACCTAGTCTGAGGTTAATGGAAAGATATCCACTGACTTCAGTGATTTTGTTCGTTTGTTTTATTTCTGTTTTAAATGAAGTTCTGAAGAAAACATAGCGTGCTGTTCACAGAAGAACCACAGTTCAGGAGGGGACTTGGGAGTAGTAACTGTCAGTATTCATTAAAAAAAAAAAAAAGATTACTGTCTCTTCAGATACTTTTAAGTGTAGATCCTAAAGGTTTTCGAATTCTTCATTCCAGATTATGTTTGAGACGTTCAACGTACCAGCCATGTACGTAGCAATTCAGGCAGTGCTGTCTCTATATGCGTCTGGAAGAACGACTGGTGAGTCTTTCTGGGAGTTGTATTTTCCACCCGTCCTCCTCTCGCGGCTGTATATGCACATATGCACACACCCAGATATATGTTCATTATGAGGCACCAGCTGTGTATTAAGAAGAACTGATAGCCCTATGGAGACTCAATACTTCCCACCATGCTGTGCAACTACCTCTGTTTTCGATTTCATGGCAGGTATGGCTAGAGGTTTATGACTTTCTGCTTCAAAACCTCAAGTGACTACAGCTCAACTATACGAACAGATGAAAGATGATACAGTTTTATACTGCTCTTAATTGCCCAGCATAGAGAAAAGGCAGTACCTTAACGAGATTGTTCCAAACCCACGGTTCCTTCTTACTTCAGACCTACCTTCTATTGTTAAGCTCCATTCCCAGTAGGGAAAAAAAAAAAAAAAAAAAAAAATCAGTAGCTAAATGAAAATATTTCATTTAGATCTTGAATTTCAATCACCTAGTGACGTCTGCTGTTAAGCGATCGTTAGAATTAGCATGGCGGTCTCTTCTTGTTGCCATTTAGAGTCTGATCAAGCATTGAGACAATAAATTACTTCTTAGCAACCCTTGAGTCTTCATATACTTTGAAAAAAATTAAAATACCATCTGTATTTGTAGACTGATGCCACAATAAAATTTTGTATAAAAAGATCGCCAGCTTACAAGACTTATGATTGTCATAAATACTTGGTTTATGTTTAAAATTCAACTATTTTGTATGCATGTTTGGTATCAGAAATGCTTTATTCATTTTGAGTGGAAAACATGTACTTCATTTCCTATCCAAGAATATAAGTAACATGGCTGTGCACAGATAAACTATTGTTATATTTTCCCTAATGGAGGGGTTTATTTTAATGGCAGATTCAAATTTTTAATTTTATAGACAGATTTTTATTTACAGTTTATACATTATATCATGCCTGTAAAGTGCTAGGGGTCATCTGAAATGAAAGCCTTTGCATCCATATAAGATCATTATTGCTAGCATCCATTCAGCAAGAACAATACAACCAAATTGCTGGATGTTACATGTCTTTTTTTCCCCAAATGCAGTTGCTGTTGGGGTTTGTGCTAACGATTTCGTCTCACGTGAGCAGCTCTTTAGTTACAGGAATGGGAGAAGCAACTGCCATGTGAGCATCTTTTATTTGCTGCTGCACGTTCCAGTTGAGAATGTGGAGTGTGTGGAGACCCTGTATCAGTGGGGAATAACCAGCTTCTCCTTTTCTTTCACTTTCCAGGAATAGTTTTGGATTCTGGGGACGGTGTCACCCACAACGTGCCTATCTATGAGGGCTACGCCTTGCCTCACGCCATCATGAGACTCGATCTGGCAGGCAGAGACCTGACTGACTATCTCATGAAAATTCTGACAGAGAGAGGCTACTCGTTTGTCACCACTGGTAACGAGCTGTGCTTTGGATGCACTTTGCATACGTTTGCTCGATTAGTTGTCGTCTTAGCGTGTACCTGCCGGTGATGCATCAAAATCCCATCAAAATTTCCCAGGTTGACCTGGGAAAACCAGTTCCTGTTAGCTGGTGGGGTTCTCCTGACTTTGGCTTTCAGCATGTATGTTGAGCACCAAAGATGAGGATGCCACCTCACTAGGAAATCCTAAGTCACTGACAAATAGAACTGGTGGTTGGGTTTGACCATACCTCTTCCAGACAAAGGAACCAAGTTGCTAGCTGGTAACGGATGAAGCTCAAGGTTTTGTGACCTAGACATGTAAACAGTATTCTGTAGTACAATATATCTTTCATCTGATGATGAGGGAAATCTCATCTGGTAATGCAAAGGGAAAGTAATGTTGTCGAGACAACAGAAAGGTCAGAATCCAATGACCTGTATGACCATCACGAACTCAGGGAAATATGCATGAGAAAACCCGTGTCCTGGCTGTCATACTGTACGTTGACTAAAAACTTGTTGGCTCTCTGCAGCGGAACGGGAGATTGTGAGAGACATCAAGGAGAAGCTTTGTTATGTGGCTTTGGATTTCGAAAACGAAATGGCAACTGCTGCTTCCTCCTCCTCTCTTGAAAAGAGCTACGAGCTTCCTGACGGACAAGTCATCACCATTGGAAATGAACGGTTCCGATGCCCAGAAACTCTCTTCCAGCCGTCCTTCATAGGTGGGACAGGACTTTTCTTTCTAGGGACTTGACAGAGAATGAAAAGAAGAATTTCTTAGAAAGTATAGACAACCTTCAGCTGTAGGAACCGAGGTATTTATTCTCAAATGTCCTTAGAAACAGGCAGCTTCTGCTGATTTAATCAGCTCTTTAGAAGCTATGAACCCTGCTGCTACAGCCGCTGGACAAGAAGACGCCTGTCAGTTTAGAAATAGCTGAATCCTAAGATGATTTCAATGTCTTGTAAATCCAGTAGAGTTTCTAAGGTGATATTTTAAAGTACTGTCAGAAGATCATGCTTTTTATCTTGACTGGCTGATATATAACTGCACAGTGCTGCTTGTGTGGGGCTTTTTATCCAGATGCTGCTTCTGTTTATCATTTTATTATCTTAATCTGTAATTTAATCATACAAAATCAAACTGTACGTTATTTTCCAGTAGTTTTATCTGTAGTGTTAAAGTTCTCATTCCATCCGGTGGATGACTGGCACTTTGTGGTAACTCGTACTGCTCTCACAGATTTCCTGCTTTCCACTTAAATTCCACTCTTGAGGAATGAGCAAAATGGCTGCAGGCGGTTTGGCACGATTCCCATAAAACTAAATGGGGAAGCTAGCTACAATTGTATGTAGAAAGGAAACTATTCCAGCATTAATATAGCTCCAAGTTCTGTATTTGAACATCAGCAGGAGAAATTCTCTTTAGTAGATGGAGGGGTTTGGCTGCCAGAAGTGTGTCAGGGATCAGAGTCGGTGCTCAGCACTGGTCAGTGTCAGAAATACAGCAATGGAAATCAGGATTTCCTGGATCACAGATCTGTGTCAAAATGCGCGTGTTAGGCTTGTTAAAAAGTCTAGTACTTAAAGTTCAAACTGTATTCCCAGTGCTGTATTTGGTCTGTGCCTTTTCTTTAGCAGAAAATAGTACCATAAGTTAACTTTACTGTATTGGCATTCAAGTTAAACCGACAGCTCAAAAGCAAGGTCGCTCACTGAATTAACATGGGGCTTCTACTTCTAGCTAACAGCATCATAAAAGATTATAAAAATGGCAAAGTATTGCAGTAACACCTCATTTTAAGTTTTTCCTTAAATAATATTCATGGGGGGTTTTTTTGGTTTTTTTACTTGAGGAAATAAGAAACACGTTATGAAATCATAATGGGGATCTTTCTTCCTCCCAAGTGTATTTTGCTTGTATAATTATTGTGCTGAGATGACAAAGAAGATGAGGAGTATGTCCTGCCTTTCTCCCTCCTCTCCTAAGCATCACATAGCTGCTTTGGTTTTTTCCTGGAGTTTTAAGGGAGGCAGCTTGGACTAGTGAGCCTTGCTTTCATCTTAATGGTAGTAAAAAGAGGGGGACAAAGGGAAATGACATTTTGAAATTTCTCTCCACACAGGGATGGAATCTGCAGGTATCCATGAAACCACTTACAACAGTATTATGAAATGCGATATCGACATCCGTAAGGATCTCTACGCTAATAACGTCCTCTCTGGAGGAACCACGATGTATCCTGGGATTGGCGATCGTATGCAGAAAGAGATTACAGCTTTGGCTCCAAGTACTATGAAGATTAAGGTAATTTTGAACACCTGCACTTACAAAAGAAGCTTTTCTTGGAAAGTTAGATCTTATAAACAAATGAAAACGTTCATGACAGAATGTCCAGGTCTTGCATCCCAAGTCCTGATGTTAGGAAAGCCTTGGACAGCCCACACCTCTTTTCCTCCTACCAGCCAAAGCTAAATTAAATGAGGGATTTGAGAGGTGCTGGAGTAAAAACGGTTGCTGAAGCCGTGGGAGTTGATGAGGTCATTTTGAGAAAATGTGAAACAACAGTTAAGTAAGAGAGTCCTGTGGGATTTGCAGTGAAATAAGGCTATAAGGGGGAAAAGGGCTACTTGAAAGATACCACAGAACAGCAAGAGAGGTGGGGACAAACCTAGAGAAGATGGAGCTGTAAATACTAAAGGGGGCATGAACAACTCGGAATAATATAGGTGTCAAGGCTTCGTTAGTGGAAGTCGTTAGTGAAAAGGGTGGAAGAATCGGTCCAAATTCCAAGCAGCGTGCAAAGTCCGCAGCTTCTCAGCTGCTCGAAAGGAGCCTTTCGGCTTGGCCTCGAGACAACGTGTAGTGAAATAGAGAAGCCCTTTTTGTCAGGCAGCAGACGGCACGCTGGACGGACACGACACGGAGTGGCAGGAGTGGAAACACGCAGCAGCAGGGGGACATCCAGTGTATTTTAACAATTCAGTGGCTGAGGGGGGAATCGGCAGGTCTTCTAGCTCTATGTCTAGTGCTTAGCTAGATACACAATGCCAGTGTACCTCAGTGTTTTGCTGTGGGGTTTTTTTTTTTTTCATAAAAGATTTCCTTTATCCTTAAAAAAAATATGCTCAGACCATTCTGTGCAGTGTTGTCCCAGTGGTCTTTCTTTACAATCCCATGAGGTTAATATTTTAAAATTTGAATTTTCTTGCCTATATGTCTATAACTTTTCGGTAGCTGTGTTATGGGCCATCTGCAGGTGTCGCGTGGGCTGCCATATTTGCTCACGGTAACATTATAGCATCTCTGTTGACTTGAGGGGGAAGACAAAACATGGCAGCCTTTCTACCTCTGAGGTGCTTTGCTTCATTGGAGTTGTGCTCCTACGATGAAAAGATTTTCACCTCGTCGTTTCATCCAGAGAGATGGTTACTGTGCTATCCGCCTGTCACTTTATTTACAACAGATTGCGCTTCTCTTCCAGATGATTGCGCCACCAGAACGCAAGTACTCTGTCTGGATCGGGGGTTCAATATTGGCATCTCTGTCCACTTTTCAGCAAATGTGGATCAGTAAAGATGAATATGAGGAAGCTGGCCCCTCTATTGTCCATCGCAAGTGCTTCTGAACACTTCCATCGTGTACTGTCAGTGATAAGTAGTGCTGTTTCTCTACACATCACCTGCCCTCCTTCACTTCTGAGGGTGGTTTGGCTTTCTTCTTTCACCGCACTGTATGGATGTCGTACGAATTAGCAAATTATTTCTGATTTTTGATGCTAAAATGAGGCTAACATTTCAGCGATGGGTGTTTTCCAAGATTAATAACAGTAGTTATACTATACATTTTTATAGACCTCCCTTCCCCGCGTCGGTAAGTGTTGCACTGCTCTCCAGGAGGTGACACGCAACGCTGCTCTGCGTTAGTCCCTGCTAATCGGTGGTAAGTCTGAATATGCACCCAAGAGCTTCTTTCAAACTCAAACATAATGCAAGATTTAGGTACCAGAGGAGATTTATTTTATGTGGTTAAGTGGTGCGCAGGATGCTTTTAAGGGGGTTTCTTTTGCTGAGGATACAAGAGATTTATGCGGGTACCGATGGGTACCAGTTCTTTCAGTAGAGCTGACACGGATGTCTTCCCTTCTCATCCTGCAGTCGTTGGCAGGACACCTTTGTCTCCCGGTGACCACCGCTCCCCATCAATAAGGAGCCTCAACGAGCTACAGTACTTCTGAACTTACACGTGCCAGGTTAATTTATTGGATGTATTATTGATTTCTTCATCTCTCTTCCTAAGCAGTTAACTGATGTTTCATTTACTTTTGCTATACATGTGCTATGCTAAGCTAAGCTAATGATTACAGAGTAAATAAGAACCTTTTGAATATGTTATTGAAATGCTCCGGGTTTAATGGATCAATAAAAGTGTAATTATCCATGTAAGGCTGCTGTGGCTTACATTAATTTAATAGTGACTAGTTTATCTGTTAAAATAATAATGACTAATTTATATTTTAATTTTATTATGAAAAAGGTTTCATTCCCTCCGTGTTTTCTAACTAAGCAACTTTTAAATGGAAAAATTTTTTTTCATAGTTTCTGTTTAAAAAAACCCAACCTTCCTGGATGACAGATTTTTCCTAATGTTCTGTATGAAGATTAGAGTCAGCTGTGAAGATTTTACTGTTTCGGATACCAGGCAGGTGTGTTCTCTATGATTCTGGATGCCACAGACTTTGAATTGATGTGATGTCAGGCTTGATGTGCGCTTCATGATTTAAAACAAACCTGTCAGGTTCTTGCCAGTAAACACAATACCCCCTTTCCAAAGATGGGGAAAAGGTATGAGTTGGATTTATGGACTTCTGAAAATGCATCTAAGGGAGGTTTTAAAGAATCTTCTCACTACTGCAAGTTCCAGCTCAGGGTGAGCTCATTTCCTTATCCAAATGGTCTCTTAGTGGTAAAAGCTGAAAGACCTATAAGGGAAGGATTCTTCAAAGGTCTGCTGTGGCTAGCACTGCCAAATAAGTCAAAGAGATTGATCTTACCTTCGTTCCCACTTTTGAACAGCAGCCAGTTCAAATTGCCAGTATCCATGTCTTCTCAAGCAAATGTAAATCATCGCAAATTTCTCAGCCTCTGAATGAATTTCACTTTATTATCTTGGTCGCAGCTTTATATGATTGCTCTCTGCTTAAGTTGATGATAAATCTCCTTACATATAAGAATAGTACTGTTAACTGGCCTTGTTACCTGCCTGAGAAACATAACTTACGTTTTAATCTTGACCTCTTGTAGGTGTGATGTTCAAGAGTGTAAACCTAGGTACTCGCATCTCTGGAACAGAGTTACATTTGCAGTCCCCTGCAGTATCAAAGCAAAACTCCATTCAGTTTACTAATAACCTACTTGTCCTTGTTTCAATATTAAAAATGAAGTATCTTCTTTAGATTTATATTATATATATCTCCTTTCAGTATATACTTACAGCTTGTTAATCAGGAAAAAAAAGAAAATGTTTAAATGCACGGGTTTTGTGTGGGTTTTTTTTTTTTTTTTTGTAAGTGGCAAGGGAGGTACATGTTTATGGCATTTGCGTACAACTGAAAGAGTTCTTTGGGCTTTTTTTCTTCCCTCCCTTCCCCAGGTCTCCTTCTGTCATTGTCCACAACAAAATTCTCTTCAGTCCTTGGTTGGCATCTCTAGCCCCTGGCACAGCTGGGGCTGAGACGCGAGTTCTCCATGGTTAGAATATGAATCCTCATCCCACAGCTGACTTCTTTTTCAGTGTGGAAGAGCATGATTACGCTCTGAATACCTCCCTAACAATCTGCATGTGGGATCTTATTCAAAATTAACATGCATTTTGAAAATAGAATTAATTATGTGCTAAGAGCAAATACAGATAAAAATAAGTAAAACTATTAAGCTGTTTGTGTGATTTGGCAAACCTCTGCTTCTCTGAGAGGAACTTGCCTTAGCCACCACGCGAGCCCTGCTTTTCTGTCTGTGGTTGTACAGAACAGCATAACGGTTGGAAAAGAGTAGGGAATACCCATGGCCAAGAAAATAGTTCACGGTTTTCTCCAAACACTCACCTGCTGCTCCCAAACACTCCCTGGTGTCTCCTTGGTTACCATTTCACTTTAAGGTTTTCTTTAAACCCGTGGAGGTGTTAATGTTTATACTCAATCATACCTGTGCATGCCTTACTCTGTAATCTGGCGTGGGAAACCAGTATGGCTAACAATAAGTATCCTAAATTTGAAAGAGCTTCTACGGATCATATCTGTGGAATACCACCGGACCCTTGAGGGCTAAGAGACACGCGTCCGACCGCAATGAACGTCAAGGTGAGGGCAAGGTTTGGGTCCCGATTAATCGATTGGCAATTGCTGTAACTCATCCTCCGTTTTGCTTGCATCAGTTTCAGGTAAAGATCTTGATTTCTGTTGCAAATTTACAGCAAGAAAACCTGAGCAGAGGTGCTGAGTCATTGACTCCAGTAAGTGCCACGGTGTGGCCGAGTCTTCGTCGCATCGTGGGTGGGGACCAGTTTGCAAAGCGTCGTACGGTGAAAACCACCCAAGTTACGTATCGCTCTTTAACTGGGGATATCAGAAAAGAGCAGTCCTGAGAGAAAGACGACAAAAATCGTAATGCAGCAACAGCAAGCAATGAAAATTGCAAGCTTTGACGTGAATTAAATTTGCAAAGGCGGAAGCCATGCCCAACAACATGACAAGCTAATATGGAGGAGAATGAGATTAATGGGTTGAAATAACTCTTTCCTGTTTAAGGTTAACCTCAGGCAAGAATGAGTTTGTTGGTGTAATGTCTTGTTGAATTTTAATATGGAAATGTCTCCTGGCGTGTATTCCAAACAGCCTACAAATAGTGATATTGATCTGACCTTCAATTAGTGTGAGAGGCCCTCTGCAAAAATCAGATCTCCGTTTGAATGGCAAATAGCTTTAATATTCTGAGGAGAGTGGAGCATTTACACATCTCAGTTTGAGACTATAAATCACCAGGATTATGGCTTTTTTTTTTTTATTATCATTTTAATGCAGGCTTGCTTTCCCTGGAGCAAAGGACCAAAAGTGTGGTGTATCATTAAAAAATCACGGCAAAGATGTCGGTAGGTACAGACAACAAATAATGTATTTGTACAAAAGGGACTTCTTTGAAATCTGCTCCTGCTCTCTGTTGCCACATTTTTTCAGGTATCTGCTGTCTTTTTGGCAATAGGCTAGAATGATCGCTCACCATCTTTAGCCTTTACGCAATCCGTGGGTATCTCTCCCCTTTCAGTTCGCACAGAGCGTCCTTTCTAATGGCCAGCCTTTGCCTCCCTTTCTCCTTGATGCGGTATCCCATATCCCGTCCTACAATAAGGGATCATGAGGCGTTTGCACTCCCTGCTCATTGCTACCAAGACTACATAGCAAGCTGAGCGGTCTTGATGCGGCCATATGGTTTTTAAATTAAAAAAAAAAAAAAAAAGCAATTTGTATTTTTGTTTGATGATAATAAAAATTTAACAAGGAGACCTACACACCTTCCTGTCTTACCTGTTCTTGAAGTCTTTATATCATCTTTATATCACCAGAGTCTCAATTCTCACAGTTTTGTAAGTACAGTAACAGCTGGGAGTACTTCTGTGGCTGTCCACCTGTATTTTAGGGAATACCTTAACTCAAATGGGCATCAGTCCACTTTTCTTACAGATTTTTTTTTTTTATATATAACAGTCTTTTTCCAACTAGGATGTTAGCAAATAACCTTTCTTAGCCATGAAGTAATACACCGTTTCACTGAAACTGATGCTGATATTGAGCAGTTTTCTATAGAACTGTTCATGATCCGGGTGTTGAATTTTGCAGGTTTACTCTCTTAATTGATTTCCTATCTGGCCTAGAGAAAATTATGTTCTTACAGGACTTCAAAGCCTCTAATTAAACCAGAGAAGAATTTCAGCCAGTCATAGCCTCCACTGGTCTGTAAAATACTCAAGCTGAAAAATCAACTTGACCAGTTGGACCCCATGATTTGATAATATTACTCCTAGAGCTGGTGGTGACCTTATGCCTTAAGAACTGTCCTTCCCTGGCAGTTTGACCTTGGAAGCATCACATCTATTTAATTAAAAAATAAAAAAAAAAAAAATAAAAAAAAGCGAAGGTGGTCTCCAGTCTGCCTAAACTTTGCTTTGAGTGGTTGGTGCCACTCAAGTTGCAGAGGACAATCCTGTCTGCCCGCTTTCTGCTGTTGCGTAGCCTTACCTGTGTTATTGGATGAATCTACCTCTGCTCAAAGGCGGAGAAGTTGGATGAGTGGGGTAGAGCTTTACCATACTTTTAAGGTGAAAAAACATTACATAAGTGCTGACGTCTTGGCTTGGAATTTTTTTTTTTTTTTTTTTGGGTAAGGTTTTTCTTTTACAACAAAATATCAAAAATCCTCTTCTGATTTCTTATTTAGACTTATGGTACATAGCAGCCCGAAGGGGATGTACAGAGTCTGTCTTGAGAAAATATCACTGCTCTGGGCCTTTTCCTACTCCCACTCCAGTCGCTGAACATTTTGCTGTTGTGCTTGGTAAGTATGAGAAGATGTGATTCTCTGAAAAAGTGTGATTCTCTGAATATGTGCAATTCCCTGTGTGGCTTAGCGCTGTTAGGGCTTGTGAGGAAGATCTTGCGGTAGCTCTTTTATTCTGGTAGTCTTGTAAAGAGCATTTTGCACTAGAGGTTGCACACTAAATCGGTTGCTTGGCTCTCACACAGAGTTGCTGAATTAACACGATGTGACCCAGAGATGCAAAGGGATTTCTTTCATTAACGGTGCCGGGATGCTTAGGAGAACACAAGATGCGTTTCCTAGACAACAGCCGATGTTACTGTGTAACTGGAAGAAAGTGCAAAGGCTGAAAAGGGAGTTTATGAAGAGTAGGGATCAATTTAGGAAAAAAAATCTGAATAGCAAAATTAAAGTTCTTGTACAAAATGTAAAGCACTTCAAACATAGAGACCTGCTTATAGAGTCTGTGAAACAGCTGTGATGGTCTCGGAAATAAAAAGCCCCACAAAAAACCAGCAAAGAAATGTAGTTTAATGCAGTTTAAAACACAAGTGCATCACCTCCTTAAGTCTGTACATGCTGCAACCTTCAAGTCACAACCCTTATCCACCTTTTTTCCCCAAATAAAACAATCAAGAGTGCTAACCCTGATGGAATAAACACAGATGGCAGCTTGCACATGATCTCATTCAGCTGAAGTTTTACTTCAAATTCTGTGCAGGATAAGTAAACGTCAGCTGAAGTACCATCTCTCCTCTAGTTTGGATGCTCACGGGAGGAAGACTGATGCGGACTTTTGGTTAATATTTAAGCGGTATTCCTGCAGCGGGATGCTGTGCATCAGCTTGAGAAACCAACTTGTTATCTAGCCCTGTGGTTCATTTTTGAAAACTAGGTTAGAAGCTTGGATGCATCATTTGTCTGCTTCAGTAGCTAGAAAAGTATGACTTAAATTTCCCGCTGGAGAACTATTTTAGGATCCTAAAGGTGTATGTTTTTTAGGTTGCAGTTTCACAGACGTCCAAGCTGATCTGTTGGCTTGCTGCCGTCAGAAAGGCATGGTCTTCTTCTCCCCCCTCATCTCTTACCCTCCCATTCCTTTTGCCTACTCTGTGGTGATTTTTTCATGACCTGATTCACTAACCTGACCAAAAAAAAAAAAAAAAGATCCTTTTTTGTTTTGTTTTGACTAGTTAGCTTGTAGATGGGTTAGTGAGTTGAATTGTCTTTTGGATAGTCCTGGCGACCGTCAAGGCTGACACAGAGCTAAGTGGTGCAGTGGGAGAAGAGGGGGAATTGGCTGCACCTTGCGTTGCCGGGATGTTGTTGCGTTACCCTCTTCTTTCACAAAAGTGCAGCATCAGGGGAGAGAATTCAGCGTTTGCTGAGAAACGGGAGTTCTCGGCTATGTCCAAAATTCAGTAACACCTCTTTCTGTAGTCTTAGTCCAGGACCTTGCATCCTATCATTCACCTGAGGATTTTATAACCTTTTACAATTAATTCTTGTGAATTAACAAATATGACACGAAAGGGAACTATGGGCCAGTCAGCCTCACCTCGGTCCTTGGGAAGATTATGGAGCAGTTCCTCATGAAAACTGTGTACTGGCACATGAAGAACACGAGTTTGCAGAGCTAGCATGGCTCTACCTACAGCAAACCATGCTTGACCATCCTGATTGACTTTTGTGATGTTTTGTAGACAAATGGAAAGGAGTGAGTGATGTTCACTTTGACTTGAGAAAGGCTTTTGGTACAGTCTTGCGTGTTATCTTAGTAGCCAAATTAAGGAGGTGTGAATCGGATGGGTGGACTACAAAGTGAGGGAAAAACTAGTTGAAGGGCAGTGGTCCGTGATTCAAAGTCTGACTGGCATCTGCTTACTGGTGGTGTTTCTCAAGGATCAGTACTGAGGCTGGTCTTGTTTCACATTTTCTATAATGACCTGGATCACAGAATCATAGAGTGGTTTGTGTTGGAAGGGACCTTTAGAGGTCACCTAGTCCAACCCTCCTGCTAGCTGAGGTCACCCAGAGCCCCGTCCGACCTGAGCTTGGGTGTCTCCAGGGATGGGGCATCCACCACCTCTCTGGGCAACCTGCTCCCGCGTCTCACCACCCTCACCTGGACGATGGACCATAATGCACCCCTCAGCAAATTTCCAAATGATGCCAAATTGGAGGGGTGGGTTGATGTGCTGGAAGGCAGTGTAACGTTCAGAAAGGGACTACAGATGGGGGGAGGCTGAGGAAAATGCCTTCGTTTAATGCGAAGAGGAGGGAGGGTGTCACATTGTACTTTTCCTCTGCCAAAAAGGTGAGGATGGGTGGGTAATAGAGAAGAAGCAAACCCTTCTCAGAAGTGCGCGGCCAAAGGACAAGAAGCAGGGGTGACAGGCTGAAAAAGGGAACTTCCAGTTGGACCGAAGGAGAAAACTCTTCACCCGAGGGTGGTTAAGCACTGGCCGAGGCTGCCTGGAGCGGTGGGGGAATCGTCATCCTTGGGGGTTTGTGGAACTCGGCTGGGCAATGCCGCCAGCAACCTGATTTAATTTACAAGTTAGCTCTGCTTCAAGCAGAGGGTTGGGCCAGGTGAAACTCAAACGGTCTCTTCCAACCTAATTTTTCTTCATCTGTGATTACTTTGTCTCTTTTACAAACGCAGGGTAATTTTTTCACTTGCCCAAGCTCTCGGAATCAAAATGGGCAAATCTGAAAACAGACATGAGAACAACTGATACGAGTTCTGTGTTTTTAACCCTGAAACTGGTTCTGTGTGTGTCTCTTTTTCCACAGCAGCATCTGCCAGACAATTGTTAAGCCACTACTGTTGCTGCAAAACTTTATCTAACCAGTTATGCTTTCAGTTCTGTTGATTAAAAAAAGAGAATTGTTGGAGAAATAGGAGTAAACACCTCTGACATTATTGCTTGCTTTTAATTAATATCTTTTTCTCTCTCAAAAGTATTTACTAGGCAAATATCACCACGAGGCTCACGTTGGAGACATATATTGGTAAAGTTTGTTGGAATAAGAGGGTACATAAACGTAGAGCTCTGGGACACTGCAGTTTATTGAGCTGCTTGTTTGATAGGTTTTACTCTCCACTACCTGCCACTGGATCTCACGCTCGCTTGCGCAAAAATGGCATAACTAATGAGCCAAATTTCTATTTCTTCCATTAAAAAAATGTTCTTGCACTAAAACTTTACAATCTCCTCAAAGAAAGCTTTGACTTCAGCTGGACCGCAGCCTGAGGAAAGACAACAAAACTCAATACAGGCTATATATTTAATGAGGATTTATTTTCTGTTTTATGAAACTAGACTGATGGCTTCCTAACAGATGCAAGCAATTTTCCTGTGAAGAATGATCACATTTCTCTGTAAGAAAAGCTTTCTCCCCTGTTTTATCAGCAAACTGTATCTATGCAAGGGAATTCTGTTATAAATATTGCTAAATACATGTAGTTCAACCACAGTAGCACTTTAATCATTATTTCATTATCAGAGCAATGCGGTCCCGGCATTTTCTTCTAATTCGTCCCATTGTGACTTTACATATTTTATCTTAGCAAAGCGCCACGGCCCAGGTGTTGCAAGGCAATAAGGTGCTGCTGCTGTGGGACTTCTGCGCCCTGTAAAAAGCAGTTTCCTGATGATCCCCCGAGTTCGTACTTAAATTGCGAAGCGTTTCAAAACGAGCGCTAGTTCAAATGGTACTCCACGCCGAAATTGAAGTATACAAAGGTATCTGAAGAGATTATTGCCGTTCCCCGAGGCACAGAAACCACGAAACATCTCTGCGTCCCATGCTGCCTGCTGTCACCGTTAAGTGTTTGTTTTTTCCTGGCCGCGTCTCCGGGGAAGGATTTCTTCCCTGCACGGCGATGGAAGTGGAAGGGAATATGGATGGTGCTCCCAGGGCTCCTGCTTTGGCCATGCAGAGCTTCAAAATCCTGAGTACCGTAATACCAAGATTCCTGACGTTTAGCAGGAGAAAGGGCGCTGATTTGTACGGCGGTCCGAGGAAAGCGTCTGGTCTCCTGCGGACAGAATCCTTTGTCAGAAGATGCTAGAAAAACCTGTATTATCAGCTGTTACAGCAAGGGTAGCTGAGGTGAAAAAGCCTTTTCTGTCCTGGTAATTAGGTGGGGACTTATCTAGCAGTACGGCCCTGCAAAGAGGGGAATTTGGGCAGCTGAGCTTGGCCGTAGGAGGGAGCGCAGGACCGTCGGCCACCTGGGTTCAACGCGGATTTAAACGAGACGTTTCAAGCCGCAGTAACTGCATCGTAACGTAAATGCCTTTTTCTTTTCTGGTCGCTTTATGCAAGATTTTTCAGGGACTTGAATATGCTTGCACTGGTGATCCCGGAGGCAGGAGTTGTGTGTTTAGATCAAAATCTGTTCAGACCAGGTGCAGGTGGTTAACCAGCCACTGGTTAGCTGGGGAGGGAGGGATGGGTAGAGACTGAGCTAGTTGGGCCCTATATTTTTGTTAGGTGTATGTGTAAGATAATAATTCCCCTCTAAATATAAGTGGGTAGCAGTATGAATTTGTATCAAAAGGGGATACATGCAGCAAGCTGTAGATATTGTCACATTATAAAGCACCTAATGTAATATAAATATAATATTTAAAATAATATAAAGCAATATATAAATTTACAATGTAAAGCATCTAGTGAGTTCTAGCCATTAATCATGGAAACTGATTAGCAAATATATTTTTTTATAAGCAATGTGCTGAATTTCAGTGACTGAAAGGAAACCACCTGTTCCCAGTTGTTTATTTCACAAAGGAGGAAAAAAAGTAAGTTCCAAATATTTCTTATAAACTGAGGTTCATTTAAAAACCTCACCTTTCCAAGTCAAACAAGCAGGCTTTAAGGAGATTATAGCTTCTGTCTGATACAAATCAGCCTCTTGCTTGAAAAATACATCTGCTTCAACAAGATTTATGATAGTTATCAAGCCCCACTAAAACACCTCAGAGTCCGCAATGTGTGAAATCGCTCCAGGTTAAAATATCCTAAATTATTTGTTGCATGGTTTTTGGTATTTCAGTGTATCATATTTTGGTAAACTATGTTAATATTCTCCTTATCGATATGTACCAGGAATCACAGCTTCTCTACTATTTAAGTTATAAAATCTTCCTTTACGTCACGGTGTCATAGACGTGTCCACGTGGGAAGGGGCTGTGGGAGATCTCTTCTGTGTTATCAATTTTTTTTTTCTCGTCATATAACCAGAACTGTGTAGTTGCTCCAGATTCTTTTCTGTGTAAGTGTAAAAAGTCAGTAAAAACCGAATCAAGATTAACTCTACCAGAAGCCAGATTGTAGAGTCATTCTCAGGAATTCAGACTTGACTTTCTGGTCCAGACCAAGATGCAGTGCTATCTGCAATTGCTTTATTTTTTTTTTTAGTAGGATTTGTTACTGCGTGCTGATTGGGCATTCACCGGTAAATTGTGTCTAGTTTATGTGGACATGTGGTGTACATACTTCAGAGAAAAAATTAGTAGTTTGAAAAGAATGGAAAAAAAGATTCCAAGAATGATTTGGAGTTTCAAAATCATGATCAATAGTGAGAAACTAAAGAAGTTCAGCCTACTCCAAGGTAAGGTAACTTAGAGTAAATCTTTAGAACCTCCAGGGAGAGGATTGCAGAGCATGCTGAAATCGAACCGAGGTGCAGCAAAAACCAGTTTGAAAACTGGAGACAGACTAATTCAGGGTGCATTTAAGATTCACTGAGAGTAATTAACCAGCAGAACAATTAACCTATGGACATAGCGAATTTGTTGAAGTATTTAAATTGAGACTAAGTATTTTTCCTAGATATATGGTTATCCAGCTAGAAATTACTGGGTGAGATGCTTTGGCACTGCATTCTATATGAAGTCAGAATAATTCATCACAGTCTTTCAGCCTCAAAATTGAAGACTCTAAACCTCATATGCTCCAAACTTCAGTATTTTTTTATTTTTTCTTCTAAGTATTTGGGGAAGAGGGTATGGCTTATTCCTGGTTAAACATAAAACGTCACCTCTCTTGGGATTCTTGCCCATACACAGTCCCAAGTGTTTTCCTGGGAAAAGTGCAGAATATGCCTTGTCATTCAAGACCATTTACTCCCTTGGTGTTCTGTAATGCACGATCTCTTAATTTATTCCTGTTCTTTACTGTTTCTTTTCCACCGTAACATTGCATTGACTGAAGTTTGATTGTTGTGGTTGCTCCCCTATTCATGTTTAACTTCCAGCTGGTTATTCTATCAAAAGTGTTTCCTGCAGGCCATGTAATTATACCCACAGATTCTCTCCCTGTAAAATCTTTTCTGTTATTGCTGCTTCTTCAATGAGGCAGCACGAGATTTGTTAGGCAAGCTCTCTATGGGTAAATGCGTGCTGACTGGCTGCAATTTAGGTATAATTTGCTAAATGTTCCATGCCAACTATTTTCTGCTATTCTTATTATTCAGATCATGTTTGTAGAGCCTTCTAGTTCTGGGTTTTTTTTCTGGTTTTTCTTGGTATCTGCAATAAACCTAACATGGACTTCATCTTACTACTTCTGCCTATTCCATCAATCCCAAGGAATCTGTTATTGCTATTAAAGCTATACAGTAGCATTTGGATGATTTCTGCTGCATCAGAGATTCGAATTGTCATTTATTTGCCTCTCCTCTCCCTTTGCTTTTGTGTACAGTCCCTCCTTACTCTCCTCAGGAAACCCAAGTGAAGGATAATAAGGCTGTAGACCTCTTATGACAACTTTCTTCCATTTCTACCTCTTTTTTTTTTATTATTATCCATTTTCCCAGCTATTTTTTTTTTCCTCCATAAACATACTTCTCTTTTCTACCTGTTGCTAGCCTGCAAGCACATCCCGTGTCGCAGACATTTGGCCTCACCTTTATTGCTCAAATCCCCTTATTTCTCTTGGCTCCTACTGACAGTGGGCGTCTCTGGTGAGCAGTGAGTTAATCTGTTCCTCAGCGTTACGTGTTCCGGCTCTTTTGTTTCACCCAGGATTTACAGAGTTGAAAGCTATCAAGATCCTTGCTATAAAGAAGGTATTTCAGTGCTGCCTGTAAAACCAACCAAACAATACCCACCCACAGATGATACGCTTTTGCATTGAGTAGATGATTGCTTTTCTCTGCATCTCGTGTCTGTGCTGCAAGCATTACACCTCTTCAAGGATAGGGTATCAGAGCCTTCTTGCTCATGCATTGATGACCCATTTTTGTTTTGTATCGTGCTGTTCAAAGACAAAAGAAGGTGAGACCGTCTGAGGGAGTTTTCATGATTAATTGGTCTGTGCTACCTGTCCCAGAATGCAGATTGAAACTGGAACGCTCCGGCTCCCAAAGCTAAATTCACAGAAAGCAGCTGGGGGTTTTTCTAATAAGAAGCAGAAAGGCACACCTGCCACTTAATATGTGAATGATCTTTAAAATACCAGGTTGTGTCAACCAGATCAAAGCAACAGCGGCTTCCGATGCTGTCGTTTAAACCCATTGGCATCCTCGTCTCTGTTGTCTCTCCCAGCCGTAGAGAGGCACTTTTAAAAATGATGCGCTCCTCTGCGTTATGTTCATGGTTCGGTTTAAAGCCGCCGGCGGGAGCTGATTGCCACACTTTTGACTATATGAGATCATGTCTGATAAACTGTTCGTTTGGCACATTAATAATAACAGAGAATCAAGCTGGCTGCAGCACTTGTACCGCCATTGGCGTACTCGAGCACCTGGCTGTCATGCGTGAATTTGTTTTCCGATACTTAGGCCGCGCGAAAAGTGATATCCCCTTTACATAAATAGGGAATAGAAGATACAGATATGCAAACGCTTCTGTGTCCGCATAATAAGTAACATTGAAATCAGCAAGCCTCCTCAGGAGGAAATTCAAGCATACAAATGAGTATTTGAAGAAATCAGAGTGGAACGACTACGCTTTCGGCCCAGGAGCATAAAAATGCCTGGAACAGATGGGAAAGGGATCTCCAGAGTCACATGCCAGCACTTATAAAACTCCGCAGCCGAACGGAAGGATATCTCACTTGGAGTAATACTTAAGGGGAGAAGGGACAAAAGGAGATACAGCCATGGCTAGGGAATAATTAACTGGACCCTCTGAAATCTTTAAAAACACAGTTAGTAATTTGGTTGAAAAATACTTTGGAATGACTTAGTCTGCTCTAAAAAAGAGACTGTTTATTGATCCTTGTTTATGTGTTTGGTTTTGGGAAGGGTGGGTAATGTAGGGATCCTGTTGGCACTTTTAAGGTGTTTAAGACCCTTTAACTTTAGTTTTTGTCCCCTTTAGAAGCCTAAAAGCACGTAACTTGTGGTCATGCTCCACGGGTGTCACAACCTTGGCAGAGGCAGGCATTCGCAGCAGATTGATTCAAGGTTTTGTAGGAAATAACTTGCATTATGGTTTGTCTCAAACCCTGTGGCTTTATCCTACTTCTGTTTCTCTTATGCCTGGGGGGAACTCAGCTTTAAGTCTTAATCATCTTCGGTTATTAAAAATGCTGGATCAGGAGGCTTCACGCTCTTCCAAAGTCATGGTTTGTACGAGGGAGTCGTGCCTCGCTGAGCAGGCTTTCGTTTTGGGTCAGATTGCCTACCTTTGCTCAGTTTGTGCCTGGCGGTGGGTGGCCGTCTGAACCCTGCCTCAGAGCTACGTGGTTTCCACTATTCGAGTTTCCCAGCGCAACGAAGCAACCGATATCCGCACACAACCGCTCTCGCCAAGGATGTAAGTGGAGAACCTTAATTATTCAATGTTGTAAAGCGTTCCAGGGATCTAACCTGGCAGTACGAAGCCTTTCCTTGTTTCTTTTCCAAGGGATGCAATATATAGGAGAGTGTAAGGGCTTTCCTAACTATTGACACCTTTGGATAATTCTATTCGTGGGCAAATATACCATTTCCATACGTTGCCCAGGCACCTGCTGTCAGTGGCAGTATCGTTATGAATAGGATGTCTGCTTCTGTAAGGACCAGCCAGGTGATGGCTTGTTTCTATTTAGCAGCTGTCAGAGGTAGAGTCGAGTACCTGTATTAGCTGTCACCCATTGGACGGGCAGCAAATTTGTTTTCTAAGAAGCACAGAGGTTTTGTTATTCTCTGGGAACACTACGAGATCTGGTAATCATTCTGAACGTCAAATGTGGCATCTTACGTTTCATATTAATGCCCCAGCAGCTTTCTGAAGGGAAAGCTCCCACAGCTGCCTGCTCAGCTGTACATATATAAATATGTGTGTATGTATATAAAAAAATGTGTGTATATATATATCTCTCTAAAATATCTCTAATATATATATATGACATTTAAGTAACTGCAGGTTGTTGGAAACTGTGCTGTCATGTACAGAAGACAGACACTTGAAACAGTGAAAAGGCTAAAGCCTAATTTCATATTATAACATTAAGGCAGAAGTGGTAACTACAGCGAACACTGTCATGAACACAGATAATATATAATGATGTACTTGCACATGGGCTTTGGCTGTTGTCAGACCCTGAGGAAATCCAATCTGTTACAGCCAGTCTAGAGGCTTCTGTACCACTGCACATAAATTCTCTTTAGGGCTGATGGTTGATATTTAGCACTCTTGGGGCACTACGAATATCAAAGGTGCAGCAAATATTTTACATACTTTCTTGCAGAGCTAATCCAACCCAAAGTCTATGTTCTGCCACAGCACTAAGACCCAGCTGATACCAGCAGCATGGGTATTACAATTAAGGATAGCGCGTAGCTCCTGATTTCTGGGTTACCATAAAATGATCTATTATGCCCTGCAATCTACTGACAGACAATCTGGGACAACAAGGCACATAACATCATTTTGATATTTTGAGAAACGGGGACAAAAGAATTAGAACATTCTTCTTGGCTGCCTTAAAAATTTCTTCATGACAGCAAGTAAAGATTTTACAGTAGGGAAAAATTCTTAACCTTTTCAACTGCAATTTTTTAAAGAAATAAGGCACTTTATTGATATCTTTAACAGCAAATGCAGCTGTTTACCTTATAGACATAGAAGTTAATGGTTGCTTCATGCTGTCTAGTTGATTAAGACAAGCCCCACATGGAAACAAAACCTCCTTTGTTCCTAGGCTGTAGTACGAGTTTGGTGTTCAATTTATTACACAAACACTCAGTAAATGAATGGCATGGATGCTGCCTACTGTGAAATGTGGAGTATTCTGTCCTGATGATGAGGGAAAATTCGGGAGACAAAGATTATAACTAAGATGAGGCTTTATAACTGGAAGTTAAGTAACCCTGGTGATGGAGGATAGATGTGTTCCTGCCCGGCTCGGAACGGTGACTCTAAAACCCACAGCTAATACGAACCAGACTCTTCTAGAGCCTTAAGGGACCTGTCACCTATACAAAATGCATGCCAGAGCAAATAAAAGTTCAATTATACTGCATTTACCTTTCTTACCATGAACAATTGCACCCTTTTCCCCCTCGGATTTTGTGTAAAGACCTCCAAAGAAAAACTCAAGTCATCTGCCTTTTCCTGTGGGATTAAGATAAAAATGACCCACTTTACTGCTGCCTTATTATTTGAGACCCAGCGTTGACCATCCCATAAATTATCTCAATTAAAAGCGATATCTGCCACTTGGGATAAAATAGGTTTTCAAGATGTTACCGACATGATTTATAAAGGAATAGGTGTAACTAGGGAAAAGTTTCAAGAAAGCTAGATTAAATTGGCTAAAACGAGCCATGGAATATTTTTACATGTCTGAACATTGTCATATTTTACTTGGGCAAGTACAGCAGATAAACATCTGATGAGATACAGAAATACTCATTGTTGGATTTTCAAAATGGGAAATAGTATGGAAGTTGAACAGCAAGAAGCCAATGGATGCAGCATGACATTAAATACCCTGAGCGTGGCACAGTGGGCTCAGCACAGTTTCTTCGTAGTGTACAAATGTCTTGGATTTTGCAAATCGAGACAGACTGTCTAACAGTATGTGCATGCTTAGCGTTATCTTGTTCTCTACTCTGCAGGTGCGCACCACGCTTTGCGGAAAATCCACAAAGGCAACGATCTTAAAATAGCACAGAAAAGCAAAGATGCAAGTGGTAACATGAACTCTTTGTTCTTGCGCTCCTTGGAAATTTATGGGCCTACAGGGGTGAATGCCGTGCACCTCTGGATGAATTGGGTGCCTCTTCTTGACTAAGACTCGTCAGTAAAGTTGGGTCTAGATTTCCTTTCTTCACCACCTCCCTTACAGATTTCAACTGGAGATTTTAAGGGTAAGTCAGTCAGTTAAAATCCTTAGGCTCAATCTCAAAAGCAACAGTGATTTTTTTTTTTTTTTAAATGACTAAATTAGTTTTGTCTTCTATATCCCTGGAATAAGTTAAAGCACATTTTCAAGCTGTTCACAACTATCTGCAATGGGTAACAACACAAAAAGCAATTAAGGAAAGAGTGAAAAAATGCAATCAAACCAAAAAAAGAATGTTTCTAGTCTGAAACTCAAAATTAAAGTAGATATCTATTTTTTAGTTTGGTTAAGTAATGGAGCAAAATCACATACTTTCAAAGAATGGTCTTTTCTGAGCCAGTCGAAGTCAGAACCTCTAACGCAGAGACACCTGACATCGACGTTTGTCTCTCTAAATGATGCTTGTCAGGAGATTTCATTCTCTCCCCTGTGACCCCCACACTATTTAAATAGATGTACTCCTCAAGGATGCCGTCTTATAAAGTATCTTTTATAGAGCTCCTAGATCCCTTCTGGTTGTGTTGCATTGCTTTTCTTAAAAGAGGATGTTTCTTTGTAAATGCCCTCCGCTCCCAGTCTTCTTGTTTCATATCCAGTATATGCTTCCTTGGCTCCATAAGGTGATAGACTCTGTGTTCTAGTTTCAGAATATATATTGTTTGTATAATTGTCCTTCCTGGAGTAGGTAACTACCTAGTTTTGTCTTTAAATAGAAAGACAGTATTTTCACATAACTCCATCTTAATTTTATTCAATTCCATATGGAATATTGACAAATTTTTGCTGGTCTGCTATAGAGATGCAATAGTTGATTCTGAAGGAACGTAATGGAAAGACTGTCATGAAGGAAAGCCACGGAAATACAGAAGACAGTATTTTTAAATTATTTTTTATAATTCTGTAATGAAGAACAGGATCCCTGTGAATCTGTTCTCAATTTTAGGCAATCCCTAAAGAGTGGAAGGCTTTTGAAAGCTGTGTATAGGGTACTTACAGTATAAATGTATACTTTTATATACTTACATATAAGTATCCTTATACTATAAAGATACTGTAAGTTAGTTTTAGTTAAGGTAGTGATCCCTAGGGGAGGGGACAGGGAAAGAACGAAATTTTACTTGCTTGAAAACCTCAAGTAAGGAAAAGAGGAGTTAGTTGTTAAATTTTATTGCAAATACCAAATCAGACTAATGCTGCAGTACAGAAAACTGTAACTCTGGAAGTTCTGAGTTACAGCAGGGCATATAATTTCTCCTCAGTGAATTTTCTTGCTCTTTTAATTTACAGAACTGCCCTGAAGTAGATTCTCTCATTTTTTTTCAACATGAGGATTATTCATGTTATGACTAGCCATGAATATTCAAAATTTGAGCTATTATTTGGATGCATTTGGCCAGATACATTGTATGTAATGCCTGCTTCTTGATTGGAGAAAACCAGAGAAATTCTTTGTTCAAATACTTGCATTGACACATTTTCCATTTTTTTTTAAAACAATATCCATACATTTGACTTTTAAATTATTTTTTTTCATGAACATTGGTTTATGAGAACTTGATTGCTCAGATCTTTCTTGAAAACACACTCAATAATGACATGACTGTGGCTAGCCTGTCTTTATTTGAAAATAAGTAAGAATATTCAGGATAGTTTTTTCTATACTTTATGCCTAACACTTATGAAACATACTGTTTTATGCGCACATGGCTGTGAACTATTTTACTTTAAAAGCTGCTCAGAAAGTTGGTTGTGCTGGTATCTCGGTCCTATTGCTTCTGAAGGCAGCTCGTTGCTGTGCTTGCTGGTAATGGCATGGCCCTTATTATTAAATATTCAGGAAATTCTTACTGAAGCACTGCTTTTCAGCTGTGATCATGACATAGTTTGATACCCGGTTAGAAATAAAATTCCCCTGAAGGATAATGGAGTGTTGAACTTGGAGGGCAGATTCATAAATCACATGAATATGGTTGATAAGTTTGCAGTATCTCATTTGCCTTTAAGCTCGTAATTCATAGAATCATTTTGGTTGGGAAAGACCCTGAAGATCATTGAATCCAACCGTAAACCTAACACTGCCAAGTCCACCACTAAACCATGTCCCTAAGCACCACATCTACATGTCTTTTAAATACTTTCAGGGATGGTAACTCAACCGCTTCCCCGGGCAGCCTGTTCCAGTGCCTGACAACCCTTTTGGTGAAGAAATTCATAACATCATGCAAGAAGGCAGCTGGTGCATGCCTAGGAGAAATGGAAAAACAGAAGTAAGAAGATCAATGCCCTACAGAGAATCTGGCAGAAAATTTCTGCCCACTTTAGAACTCCCAAGGCAAGGTAAGAAAAATCATAAAAAAGCAACTTGGGCTCCATATGTCTATGTATATGTGTCTAGTGCTGGCTTTGTAGAGGTGGGGGGCTATTCTTTTTTTTTTTCTTTAATATTGAGGATTCATGGCAGCTTTTTATTTCAGTAGCTGTTTTGGGTCTTCGTTTTGTTTTTCCCAGCTGTCAGACTGCTCCTTGTAATACTCGTCTTACTACCACTACATTGGGTTTCATGCCCAGGGAGGGAAAACCCGATGAGGGTGAAGGCTTATTTGTTGCTCCCCAGTTAGGGACAAAGCTTCAGTTTCAGCTTGGAGGAGCTGATAGAGAGAAACGTGTGGACTCAGAAGGTGAAATGGCACTGGAAATCGCCTGTCATTTAATTAGTCGCACTTGCATTAATTCAAAAAATTCAAAATCAAGCCCCTTTTTTCCCCATCCCATCAGCAAATAATAAGTATTATGCAGACAGAACGACCTCAGAGCAACGGCAATTTAGACGAAGAGTTCACAGCAGAGGGCAATTTGTAAAATGCGTACATTTTTAGGTGCCGTAGGTTGCTCTGCATTGTACTGGTCCACCCGTGTCTCCTTGGTCCCTGGGGAGCAGGGCAGGGGTGGTGTAAAGCCACTCTGGCTGGTGTTTGTCCAGTCCGGTCCTCACCACACACCAGGGAGATCCAGCTATGGGGCTCGTAGTCTTCTCTGCACCCCAGGGAAGCTGTCGTGCTACAAGAGGTCTAGCAGGGGGCTGAGGCACCCCAAAATTTAGCTGAGCTATTGGAGTTGCAGAGTTAAAAAGGCAGAATATTACTATAAGTCGCACGTGATCGCTGGTGAAATTCTAAGGGCCGAGAGGATAGCCAAGTTGTTAAAATCTGAAGAACACCCAACACTGATATGGCTTACGCAATTTGTGACCAGCCAAGGAAAGACATTGATCTCAAGCAGCACGATATAAAATGATCTCATGGCTAAGCCAGGACCATTTTCGTCCTTAGCTGGGGTTTCTTAGGTGACAAAGTGCATTACTAAAGGGAAAGAAACCAGTCTGCTCCATCCATTGTCAGTTCTAGTATAGATAATATGTATAACAGAAGTATTTTTTTTTCTTTTTTTTTGAGAGTGATAAAAACTGTATGAGATTGCAAGAGGTTTATGTATGTTTTATGGCAGGAACAACCATTAGAGTAAAACTACACTGTTTTCCTCTTTCATGCTTCCTTTCTGCTTTCAGACTACATTCCCTGTGAAGTCAAGCAGGAGGTTCTATGGTTTTGGCAAATGTCTCGATGAAAAACATTATCAGTGCAATTATGTATTCATGCAATGGCATTAAGCAGATTATAACTGTCATAAATCAAACAATATTGTCAAACAGGAGGTTATGTATGTTAATACAGTATGTTTCCCGTTTATATCCTCTAATCAAGCAGGAACTCAAGGTACAATATTTTTTATGTAATTCACTGAAGTCAAAGGCTAGACTTTCCCAGGTCTATCTCCACTGGGTGTGTTCCGCCACTGATTCACTCCATCTTATTTCCAGGACAATGGGATTTTCAGCAATGTAAAATTATGTTCTGAAAATGCTCAGTGACAAGCCCATAGACAGTCTAAAATGATTTAAAGAAAGTTACGCTAGTTACATGTCATTGCCATTGTGTATAAATGGTAGCAAAGCAAAAAGTTTAATCCCTGTGAACATGTTGGTTGTGTGCATGTTTGGTTTTCTTCTTTTATTAGAAACATTGCTAAGGAGAACTGACTTATTTTTTTTAAAGGAATTGCAAAATGATTTGCAAAATGTTGGAGCCTGCCTATCCTTTGTGCGTGTTTTTTCTGCAAGTAGATGCTGGACCAAAATGGACCTCTCAGATAAGAAAATTCAGTATGTTGCTATTAAGTGTAGACATATTTTGGTAGTAGGTAATTTTCCAATTCCCAATATTTCTGGAAGACTAGCAGGCATTTGGGGCCTGGAAATCTTCTTCCAACTGACATTGCTCTGTTTCCTGAAGCACAGATTGACTCCTGTCCTCCCTGAAGTTAGGGTCAGTTTATTGCCTTTGAAAGTAGTAGGAAAAGATAACCATTTTGAATTAGGGAAGAGTCAGAAGTGGAGGAGTGTGCAATCATGTAAAACATATAATAATTAAGCGCAAGCTGCCTTCTGACTCAAAAAAAAAAAAAAAAAAAAGGATTTTTTTTTGGTAAAACAGACTAACAAAAAACTGCAGAGATTTGGCTGCACCATTGACTCAAAGGATTTATGTTATGTAAATCAATACCCATAGGAAACTATAAATATTATGTTGCTCTAAATTAGCTGAGGATGACGACGTCCTCTAAATTAGGTGAGGATCAGATTGTCCTCAGACAGCCTTCTGACTGAAGGAATGTATTTCCTATCATTACAGTAATCTGCTATGGAAAATAAAAACCTAAACTAAACTTGAGGCCTTTCCCTAATCCTGAAACAAACATTGTAATCATTTACTTTGTCTCTAACATCCTAGTAGTTACAATTCAATTATACTAATTAGGATTTAAGTACTCATTAATATTAGCATTTTCCATCAAAGATTTAAAATGAAAAACCTAGAACTAAAAATATCATAATGGAAAAATGTTTTTATGATGGAGGGGTGCTTTGCAACAAATGAAGAATAGGATTTCCTTAACTAAGGAAAAGCCATCTTTTTCCACTCAAAAATACTGTTTTCACCAGAGCCTAGTCAGAAAAATGCACACTGAAAAAACTTCTTAATGTGCTTATTTTAATTTTACTTTCAACATCTGAAAATACTTTAAAAGCTAGATCCCAGTCCAATTGGTTATTTCAGACACAGCTTAGATTTCTTCTCTGTTGAGTAAAGCATTTAAAGACATGTTTATCTTCACAAATTTGCTTAAATGCAGTTGTTATTAGGTATATTCATAAATGCTCTGCTGAATAGGGATAGATTGCTGCAGCAGGCTCTAAATGAACTAAGAATCAAGCTGATAAAGGGATGCGTTGGGTAAAGTGCTAAATTTTAGAGAAGTTGAGATCCCCACTACCGCGAGCACCACGCATCCATCTCAATCGTGGGAGCGAAAATGATAATCTCCATGTTTCTCATCTGGAAATTGTAATGCAGGAGGAGGCAGCAATTTGCTTGCGGCTTATACGGTAAGTGGGATGGGATTTTCAGAGCGCAGCCAAACGCAGATAAGCTGGGCTTTTCAGTAACCGTGTCTATTCCATTGCGACGAGGGAAATATTTCCTTTTCGGTTTGAGATTTCCATCTGATATTAATGAGCGCTACGTACGGGCCTTGAGGAAAGAGCACGAGCCAAGATAGTCTGGTTCTGCAAAGTGGTTACTCCGTAATGAAACTTCCTATATTTCTGAGTTAATGGGCCAAACGCCCTCCCGCTGACTTCAGTGACGAACCTGGCCCGTTATTCCGAGGTGTTACTGACCGCCCACGTTCTTGGTTGACGGTTACGTGGCTGGAATAGGCTGGTGAGCACGATTATAGGGAGTTTGTGCACACAGGACCATGACAGACACCAGTGTGGCTCATTAGGACTGACTGAGGGTGAAAATGAAAAAGTCTTGCTGTGTAATGGGCCGTTCTAATTGAGAGCGTGTTTAAAATATATGTCAAAAAGGACATATTCTTCAAATTAGCTTTCCAAAGCCATGTTCTGTTTTGTTTAGGTTTGGTTTGTTTGTTGTTTTTTTTTTTTATTTAACTTCAGCTGAGATGTAGAATGAATCATTTTCTATAATCGGCCAGTAATCCTGAGAAGGCAGGGAAATACTCTGTGAACGTGTTCCAAAAACATTTATAGCTTTCACATTTTCATAATATTAAACTGAAGAGCTGCAAATGGGAAACTGCTAAAACGTAATGTTTTTCTGCATGTCAGTGCTGAATTCTAGGAAAAGCTCAGACTTTGCAGTGGTTGATCATAATCATCTTCTTCTGTGACAAAACTGAGTAAAAAAGTAATCCATAAAATAATAGCATGCCCATTTTTCTTGTACTAATTCCAAGCTGTTGCATGATACTTTGAATATGTGTAGTACTGAACTGGTGTTCTGATGTTTTGGTAATTTCAGGTTCATCATACAATGCCCAATTCATAGGTGGAAAATACTTACTGTTTTTTTTTCTTGATAACTTCTCGCTCTTCAAAACATTCTCTTCTTTTATGGGCATTTTCTGGTAGCTCTAACAGAGTCCCAGACTCCAGGCACTATCCCTAATTCATACTTGTCAAACAATAACGGAGTGTGGTACGGAAAATGCGGTCACTGGCAGTCGGCCTTGTTATCTTCTGTCAGGATCCAAGGAAAAGACCCTGTTCAAGGCACATCATCTACAAAAATGGGTTGTGAGCCATGATTTTGAAGTCTTTTGCATTTTTGCTTGTTTATTTTTATAAGCTTTATGACCATCGGCAAGGTTGTTAAAATTTCCTGGATTATGCTGGAAGAGTATATACCCAAGAAATACCTAAATGTATCTAAATATCCAAATGTATCCAAATGTCTACCTGTCATCACTGAAAAAATTTTGAGAAAGTTAGGACCAAGCTGTTTATTGGTTTTTTAATAAAGTTCTGATAGTAGTAAATCACTCTTAAGAACTGTAAAATAAACATTAAGAGGTCAGTTGATTTATATTTTGCCCTACTGTAAATATTCTTATACAGCTCCATTAATTCATTTTATTACGGAATAAGAGCTATAGCAGTCCCCATCATAACCTTAGTTTTAGCATCGTCTGTCCTTGCAGCCTCCTCTATGACTTTTTTCCCCTGAAAACAAGTACCTAGTGTTGGCATTTTGCATACCATAGTTTATCTTAGTAAAATTTCATTTTTATTTATAACTGTAAAAAGGTGAAGTACTTTGAGCTTGGTTTTAATTTTAATTTTTGAAGAGATGAACAATAATGTCATTTTACTGAAATCTGGGAAAACCTTCATGGACTTCACAGGAACCGATACACTATCTAATGCAAGTTTGTATAGAAATATAAGACTGCCTGAATTGATACCTGCTGGGCTGTGTTTCAGATAACAGCTCCAACTTGGAAGTATGGGCAGGGGAAGAGAAAAAAGCTGTAAGAGCTGAGAAATCTAGCAGAAAATAATCCATACCCTGTTTTGGAAATGTTACTTTTAACAAGTCCTACAGAAACTGTGACTTCTTTCAGGCTTCTGCCTTCTCTTTACTAAAATCCAGCTCTTCCTATAAACAGTGAATAGATTTAGGACGTAGTGTTGCATTCAAAACTGTTGCTGTGAATCATTATACTCAAAAACACTAGAACTTTGTGCTGGCTCCAAGGATTCATTCACATATCACACCCTGCAGAATAAACTGCAGCCAAACTATCCTAGGAAGAGCCTTGGGAGGATGCCTCAATAAATAGTGATCAGTTTTTAAAATATATTTGGTTAGCAACCTTGTTATTGCTTTACAGTACATGGACTTTTACTCTGAAGTGAAAAAGAAATATTCTATATAGAGAACTAAACAAACCCATTGGGTCCATGCAGGAGTCACCGAACTTCATACAAATCCACACTAGAGCCGGCTGCGGCATCAAACTTTTGCTTGCTATGACTGATGCCCTCAACTTCTGTTAAACTTGGAGAATTATTTGTCACATTCACAGACCGATGCTGGAGCCTGGGATGTCTGGGTTTCCATTTCTGGCTCTGAAGCCCAGCTGATATTACCAGAAGCAGCACGCTGTATGGGGCCTGAAAATTTGTACTTGAACTTTGCTTGTTCCACGTGAAACTCTCTTGTAAATAATAAATAAAATAATTCATTCCACTTCAGTATTTCTATTGTAGAATCTATAGAAATCATTGACAAAGTTGGCCTGGCATGTATTTCAGAAGATTTCTCATTTTAATCCATTTGAGATGGTCCTAGGAGCCTGTCACGGAAAAGAAAGTTATTAGCGGTTTCTTGTTTTGACTTCTTGAATTCCTAAATCTTTTAGTTTCTCACGGTCTACAATTTGGGTTTTGTTTTTCTGCTGCGTTGTCTCGGGTGTTTTCCTGGAGACGTGAGCCAAGCTGAAATTGTGTGGCTGCTGCAGGCGCTCCCGGAGTTTTGCAATGTACGCCTCTGGTTCTCTTCTGACTCCTCCGTATTATCTGCCAGTATTTATATGACCGTTCCTGTTACGTACAAGTGACTGTATTTGCGGAAAATGCATAAAACAGCAGTGAAATAGTAATCTTTTTGGGTTTGGTTGTTTCAAACGCAGAGATTTATTTCGACGCCAAGTGATTTTTCTCTTTCTTTACATTACGTTACCTTGGAAAAAAAGTTATTACACGTTCAGTTGTCTTAAACTGTTGCTCAAGTCAAGAGCTGGAAGAGGTTGTCAAGGTGTCTCCAGGAGATGGTTAGTGACATTTTGAAGTTGGCACGTGTGGGAGCTGAATTTCAAAGAGTAGTGAGCTTTGTGAACAGCTGCAACTTTGCTCTTTTTAACTGCCTTTTACTTGCTTGAATAACTGTACTTTCTATGAAACTAAGTAAAGCAATGGTGAAGGAAATTAATGTAATGACTATAAAAATAAGTGAAGGAGAAAAAGGACATACGTGACTTTAGTGTAACTTATCTTTGACATGCTGATCTGTTATTTTTCACTGATATAAAGGTTAAATCCATTAACTGGTGGTCTTCCAGTGAGGACAGAGAGCTGACAAGGCATGAAGTGCTCGGGCCAGCAAAACCACAAAGTACTTGATCTTTGAATGTAGAACTTTTCTTGTCAGCAGCAAAAATGACTTGACTTTCATATGTTCCCTCTACATGTGGGGAAATGAACATAAATTAATAGCTACAGTAATTTCCTCTGGGTAAATCTATCTAAATGATCTTAAATGTTAGAATGTTGAAAGGCTAATGGCTCGAATATCTGACATGACGAACATCTACAGCTGTTTGTGAAGTCAAAGGGAGAACTGGGTGTTCACTGCCTTTGAAAATCAGGTCACACCACCAACAGCATCTTTATACAGAGAATCCTCTTGATTTCGGTAGAATTTACATAAACTTGCAGCAAGATAACAGCCTGAGGTACCAGTGCTATATCCCGAGTTTCAAAAAATTACAAGGCTTGGAAATGATTGCCCTGTTTGCCTTCCCAGAGATGTTAGACTACGGACAGAGTGTTTTTATCCCCAACTGTTGAATGCATCAGTGTTTTGCATTTATTCTTAGGAGTGAAACAGTATGTAGACCTGAAGAGTAAATTGTAGGAAATGAATAGCAGATTTGGGTTTTGCTAGAATTACTGTTCAGTGATAAAATAAAATTGTTCCTGTCAAAGTGATTAGAATTTTTTCACAAGGTATTTATAAATCTGTTACACAGGATGGCTATGTTCTTATTTTGTATTTATTTTATTATATTGTCTGTGAGGAAAAGGATTTCTTGTCAATATTGTCATGTTATTGGATAATCTTGCCAGAATATGCATTTATGGGAAATAATATTTTTTAAAGACTTTAAGATTTGCCTACACTGTATTTGTCCATTAGGACTCTGTGCTCATGTGTTGTAATGGTCCAGACCTGGCTCTAAATACAGCTCCTGCTTATTTTCTCAGCTTCTTATAGGTTAGCCGTATCAATGATTCACTCAAGATACAGTCAGATAATCAAAGTGACCAAGTCAGCAAATTTTAGGAAACTGCTGCCCAGTAATGGCTATGTACTCACATCCAGTCTTTCCTAGCACCAAATAAAATAGATTAGCCATAAAGATCCAATTAGCTTATTTTAATACATGGCTATTTAAATTTGAGTTTGCTTGCCCCCTCAGCTGAGATGCGTAACCACGTGCAAATTCCTCCAGCATTGCAATGAGAAGTGAAACGGGTTCATTTGAGCTACTAATTCTTGTACTCAGCAGACAGCACTCTTGCTCAGTGACTTGCTACCAGCTGCTGTGGTCTGTGTTGTCGATTCAAAGGAAGAAGTGATTATGCCTAGCCAGCAAAGCAACAACATCAAAAAAAACCAACCAAAAGAGAAAAAAATATGGATGTTTTCTCTCCTTCTTGTTTGCCCTGGGTCTCTGTAACGTGGCAGCCATCAGAGAGTATTCACGTATATTTCCACTTCTAAAACTGATGTACAGTTTGCAAGAGGCTGAGAAGCAATAAAATCTAAGCTTACTTAACACCTGGTAGCATTAACTACAGTCCAGGAACTTCAGGCTAATATAAGAGGGAACATAATTTTGATTTAGCAAGAAGCAGGATTCATGAATTCTCCATCCACTGTGATTAACTTATGCCTTTGGGAAAGTTTCTTAATCTCTATTTTTACCTTAACAGATCCACATGGAAAATTTCCATGGAAAAGTTTCACAGGAATGCATTGAAGGTATTTATGAACTTTGAAAATTCTACGTAAATAAAAACAAGTAGTCAGTAATTGGTAAAGACACTTAAATGTTAACCCTAAAGAAAATAATGTATCTGCTTTTCTTTATACGAGGTTGCTTAGTTCTCCCTGAGGTACTGTTTAGTGAATGCTGAATATAAGGAGGTAGTGCTTTGCTTTGTTTACAAATTGCAGATTATATACCTGCATAATAAAAGACTGCTTTACCAGCGAGCATCTCTTCCCCTTCTTGAGCAACCACCTCATTTGGGTGAGACAAGCTGGATAAAGATAAAGTGCACGTTTGGCTTGGCAGCAGAAAGCCTTCCCAGTTTTGAGGAACTCCATCTTTTAACAACAAACTTCAATAAACTCTTATTTTTAAAGACGTGGGGTCTACGTAATCCTTAGTTTGAATAATTAAACTCTGTAAAAAATCTTGTTGTGTAACTTTCAAGTAAGCACCAACCTTAGTAAATGGATATTTATGGCTCTAAGTGGTTAAACGTGAAATATTCCCGATCCTGAGGAATAAATTTTGAGACAGAAAACGGTAACATGAAAAAATGTTAGTAAATATTCCTGTTGGCATGAAAAGGAGAACATCTGCTAACGTCACGAGTGGTTTGTTGCCCGAGTTAGCAGCAGGACAGCCTACAGCTGATTAGCTATGGCTGATGAGAGAACAGGAGTGCAGTGGATAGAAATGTTTGTCATTTGAAGTTGCTTGAAATCACTCTAAAAGCATTTACAACATGATAATTCACTTTTTAATTCTTTCCTTGGTATCTTCAGAAGCTGCTGTAATGACTGCTTAACTATTAGTACATATCCAAATGGAAACATATGTGCATGAAATGTCCTGATTTGATCTTGTCTTCACTAAAGTGAATTTCCTACCCAGAAATGCACAGAAGCACCTACAAAACACTTCTCACGCCTTCCAAAATCAACTTTAAATGTATATTATATTTATATATTAAATGTATATATGCCACATATGCTGAGGCAACACTGAGATTAGCCAGGATATAGACTTTGCATTCTTTTAAGCCCATGTTGTGGGTCTGGTCTTGGAGAGCTGCGATGCCAGTATGAACTTTGGAGCACAGGCTCCAAACAGTTCTTACCTGTTTTTTTTCTAAACTCACTTTGTGCATGGATTATCTCTGATTTAAAGCAGAACTGGCAATTCAAACACCTTTGAATCTCAAATATCCTACAGTTAGGTTTGGTGTAAGGGTGAGGTAATTATGGATGCCAACATAATTAACCTTTGATGTCTGTTATGTTAATTCTTAAAGATAGACATGCTAAAGCGTGGAAATAGGAATAACCTCCAGTATGTGTTTCACTGTTTTTCTCGATTCCCTGCAGTCTAATCCAGAGGAGGAGTTTTGCCTGTGAGAGCTACCATGATAAATTGGCCATTGACTTAAGGAAGAAATGTTTTACGACGAGGGTGGTGAGACGCTGGAGCAGGTTGCCCAGAGAGGTGGTGGATGCCCCATCCCTGGAGACACCCAAGGTCAGGT
>JAVJGG010000021.1:27049453-27156507 GCA_035590195.1 Aviceda cuculoides | reverse complement strand
CCCAATGAAGTCCTCAAAAACAAATGCTGTCTTTGTTTAAAGCTATTTGTGGATCAAGGTTGTGACTTAACTGTGAAATAGCATGGCTCTTCTTTGCTTGTATTAAAAACACAGTAACACATTAAAATAATCAAAGTCTTGGGAGGTAACTAGGCTGAAATGCAATTCAGCAGTGTGAGACTTTAATGTAGGTTTTACAGCACCTCATCTCTCTTGTGGATAAATATATAATTAGTGGTAGGCCTTTTTGCAGCTTTTCTTTTTGTATTTTACTTTAAGAAGTACTTCAGGGTAGAGATTATAATTGATAACACTTTTAATCTTTCCCACTTTCTTCCTGAGGTCTTTAGCTATGTCTTTAGGTGTTTGTGTTTGTTATGGTATACTATGTTATTTTTATTAGTACAGAATGTTACTTTAAAACCTGTTGTGCCTTGGAAGGTGGATTAGATTTCCTGTGGACCTGTCTGAATTAGACTCGTGATTGCCTAATTGCCTGTGATTGTGAAGAATGAGAATCAATAAACAACGTCGTCCTTCTAGTCTCATGTTCCTCTTATAATACGTTTGTATCACCTAGCACAGTGTGGCCTTAATCTGCTTGTCATTGTGGAACAAGTAATAGAGAGTAGCACATAGCACTGTTAGACCTGAGGGAGTACATAGACAAAGCAGCAGTGGCTGTTGCCTGGTCTGCGTGGAGCGTGGTCTTTGGGCTCAGTAAAGCGCTGATGAACAGCCCACCTCCTGTCTGCAGTGGGAAACTGAGAGCACTTCCACATCCACCAGCTTAGATGTAATAGGAGACGGCAAGAAAATGGGTTAAGGTATGGATCCATCCTTTGCAGGCGTCTGTTCTGTTTAAAAGTTGCAACTACAGTCAGTGAACGGGAGTACCTGCTGTTAAATTTTTGGATCTGTTGCTGGATACCATCGTAGCAATTTTCGGTCTTGGGTGTGGATCTGAGTGGAAGCTGACAGGTCCTCAGCATCTCTGAAACGTAGCCAGTTTAAACAGACACCTGCATACATTTCACAGTTCCAAGACACTGAAGTCCCAGCTGTCCTCCTGGATATCATAGCATATTAACTTTGCCCACATCTCCTGTGTTAAAAGTCCAAGGACTCCAGTTGGGCCAAATATGTTAATCCCCCAGAAATCAAATGAGAGCAGAAACCACAAACAGAGCGTAGGGAAACAGAGATGATGTCAGTGCTCAGTTCCTTGCAGTGTCAGGAGGGAGTGAGCAGGTTAGCCACATCCCAGTTAGGAGAAGCCCTCCTGGTCTTGTAGAAGGAAGCAAAATGTCCTCAAAAGGCCCTTGTGAATAGGGGCAATGCTTTTCCCAGTCCCAAATTTGATGGCCTGTATGATCTTACATTTATTAGGTATAAGCACCAGCCAGGCGTTTGCAGTGATTTTCTGCAGCACCTCCAAACTACAGTGCAGCTTTGGTATTTCTTCTTTAGCCACAGTTGGTCTGATGGTTTAGAAGGATTAAGTTGAAAAAAGTAGCAGCTGAACTTAGGTAGCCAGGCTTGAACACTGGCCAAATGCAGCATTATTCCTGTGCATCCTTTCCAGGTGTTTTGCTGTAAACTAGAATTCAAAGCCCACGAAGATACGGCTGAGAGTCAGGGCCATCTGACAAATTCTTTGCATTGATTCTGACTAGGTCTTTTGATAGCCCTTTTTTTTTTATCCCACAGCATTCATGCTTTCCCCTGCTGTTAGGTGTGTAAAAAAAAAAATTTAATTTCTTCAGGTTGATTATCCCCTGCCTCCATCCCAACTTTTCTCTTTTTCCCGCACTTGTGCTTCTCTGTTTCTCAGCTGAGGTTATTCAAGTTTTCTGTTTTCCTTTAGCTTATAAATTTCTCAGATGCTGTAACCCCTGCGTTACTTATTAGATCCCCCTCTCAGAAATAGCCTCGACTCTTTCTCACTGTGGGCTGCTCGCAGCTGGTGGCCAAAGCACTTTCTGAGTAGTTTGCATCTTGGAAGTAGTACTTCTCCTTGCACTGTGTTCCTGGAGTGGGTGGTCCTGCGGCTTTAGCCTTTTAGGATGTGCCTCAGGTAAGGTGTCTGTAGGGTATCTGGGATGGGAGGGAAGGTGGAGGGCTGGGAGGCGTGGTGCTCCTCCAAATCAGCCAAGAGTGGTCCAAAGAAGAGAAAGTGAATTATGCAAGAGACTCCAATGGCTTGATCAAATTTCTCTCTTAAGTTTCATTGGCAGACTTCAATTTCACTGCCTCTGAGGTCAGACTATTATGCTGGGGAGTTTGATAAGTGTTCACTGTGTAACAGAACTGCCAGTTTCCAGAGAAGCCCCTCAGAGCCCCAGTGTGATGTAGGTCTTCCCATCAAAGTAGTTTTCCATTAATTAAAAAAGTATGCACCCTAGATACTGTGAACTCTTTGATAAGGATAGTAAGGTTATTTGTCTTCAGCCTTTTAATACTTTTTTTTGACCTTTGCTTATTTCTTCTGTGTTAGTTATTCATGTCTCTTGCATATCTGAAACATCTTTGCTGAAACCTACAGGATCATTGCTCTATTTTCTAACGTCTCAATCTTATCCTAATCAAAAATGTAAATACATGCATAATGATTTGCATGTCATTAACTTCAGAAAAACACTGTCATGCTAAAATCAATGTTTTTTCGAATCTAATTTTCCTGCCTGCCTGAGAAGTAGCACCTGGAATTCACAAACCAAGAATTCTGAAAGTATAAACTACTTTCAGCACTGCTGTTTACTTTCTGCATTTTTTGGTTCAGCTGGGAAAGAACAGTAATTTAAAAATACGGTGATGGTGATTTTTCTAACCAGTTTCTCTCTTCAGTCTTTATACTTCAATAAAAAGCTTCATTGCTTTTTTATTTAAAAATGGACAAACTTAGCATGGTATATACTTACACTTAACTTGTCAGCACCAATCTTGTTGTGATCATTTATGAATGCAGCTTCTAACACATTACAGAAATTTCAGGGAAAGTACCTATACCTGTGGACAAGAACTTGCAGATCTTGAGGAATACAGGGAAATCAGGAGAAAATGATGTAGTTGGAGCTAGGGAAGCAGTGTAGCTGACCCTGGATTTCAGTTTCCCAAGCACAGAGCTTTGTGTATGAACTGAAAGATCAGGCTGTGAGTCTCTGTATGGAGCAATCAGTAGACAAGGATACAACACAGGCGCTTTGCCAGCAGTTTACACAAGTGTTTTTGCTTGATGTCAGAGATGCTGAGAATAAAAATTCTTGGGTTCTTGCTTGGTTGTGGAGATGATTGTCACTGGCATCTCAGAGATGCTGAGTGCATGTATTTGACACAGTCATTCTGTCTTTAAGAATAAGCAGATGAGATTTAATTCATGTTAAAAACCTAGGGTCTGAAATGAGCCCTTGATATGCATCGTTTGCCCAGAACTTAGGTCTTGTTTTAATAGGCTGCCTTCAAGTTAGTGAGTCTGTAAGCCAGCACAGGGTTACTTTGGATCAGATGCCATAGCGTGTAAGTGCTATCCCTATCTGAAAGCACTCACAGTCTTTAAAAACAGGATTATCACCAGTACTGCAAATACTGTGTGCTGCTGGAGTGCATTACACTGTTGGTTAGAAATGCATATTCTGGACTCCTTAGGAGCAAACAGAAGGTGCCACTGTTACTGATGATTCAATATAGCAGCTTTAACATGTCTTTTCTTTCAGAAAGGAGGGGAAAACAGTGTACAACATTTCTGTTGCTACAAATAAAGACCTACTTATAAATGCTGAGATAAAACAAGGCAAACTGTGGATCAGATTTAAGTTCAAATTACACTTGAAAAAGAATTTTGATTTTCTTTGCTATGACACATTTAGCGTATGGTTCTGTCTGATGTCTGAGATATGGTAGCTGTATTTCACGCTCAACATGGTTTCCAATAAATTTCTGTATTGAAAATAAACAATATATGATCTCTCACTTAAAAAAAGAACCAAACAAACCCTTTTTCTACAAACCAGCTAAGTTTTTAGAAACGAGGTAGGCTACTGTGTCTTTTCGATGGAAAGAAGCATGGGAGAGAAATGCACCCATGTTCACTCTTGAGCATTTATTCTTCTTGTGTGTAGGGTCTGTTGTAGCATATGGGGAAATGTGCATTGTGCTCAGCAGTGTGAGCGTGCTGCAAAGATCCCCATAGCTATGCATGGTTGAGCAGTAGGGTGCTTAATGAGAGGATGCTGAATGATGCAAGAAGTGTTGTACCAACGCCTCCTTCGAGGCACCAAAGGCCATGCCTTTACAATTAAATAAAATAGGCCAGCGGCTGCTCTCCATCCCCAAGGCCAAATGGCACAGCACAGCTCCCTGCCGCTCACCTGAGCTCACTCCCTTTCCAAAACGGAGCGGCAGTGACCAGACTGTCCATCTCTGAGCGCCCGAGTTGTGCCCGTTCGCTCGCTTTCTGGGATCCTGGGGTGATCCTGGGGCAATCAAGTTGCATAAACAATCTCTGGCCTGTTATGTTTACTAATAAAGCTGTAGCTGTAATGTTCAGGACCTATGGTGTCATTCTTCTGAAACTGTTATTGCACTTTCATGTAGCAGGGCTTGTCATATATAATTGATTTAAACCATTTCATTCCAACATTTGGATTCTAAATGTCTCTGATTTAGGTTTTGGTATCACTGTTATACTTAGCCATGTATGCCGGTTCATCATGGCAATTTCAGATTCATAGTGCATGCGTGCTTTTTGTTTAATTAAACTTTACTGACAAAATATCAGCAGAGCCAGTACTTGACAAAATTTGAGAATTGTAATGAGGATGCAGTCGTTATGGAAATACAGTTCTGGTACTAACATCCTTTCAATTACAAACAGAGGATATTTACTCTGAGTAAATTTTGAAAGTGAACCTCAGAAAAAACACTTAGTTAAATGGTATTTTTATGTTCAATACTGAGACTGTGAAGCTATGAAACCAGCAGTTTAAGTTCTAAATTTAAAGTTTAATCACCAGAGTATAACAGAGAATATGTTCAACAGTCCTTATTCTGATTATCAAGATAGTCCTCCTTTAATTTGTGTTAACACTGCAGTGGAAATATTTTAAATCATCCAACCATTCCACCGTCATGACTTTTACCTGGGAATGCAAGAAGAGGCTGTGTATTTTGAATAGTTTGTGACTTCTGCAGATCATCCTTTCACATTGTTAAGCAGGTAGGGAGATCTGTCACTGGGTCATTTACACAAGCCAACAGTCACTGATGGACACAGTCACAGCTGGAATGAACCCCAACTAGTGTAGTGAGGGAAAAAGGGGTAGGTGAGAGAAAGGAACAAAGATGACAGATAGTAAAGGAGGGAAGTAGTGATGGAGAGAAACGACAAAGAGTGAAGCCTACCACAGTTAAAGTGCTGCATTATGTTAATCATAACCAGAGAGAAAGTGTTTGCTGACCTTAATATGGGACATGTAGGTAAAAATAATCAGTGGAAAAGGCAACAAGAGAAGTGTTAGAAAAAGTCCTTAAAATGCCATGTATTTAATCCTGCAGGTAAAAGAATCTCTGTTGCTGGTGAAAACTAATGTCTCTGTTTCCCACCCCATAAGAAATGTAAAATTCTTTCCCAAATTTAGCTTTACTTCTTCTACACCCTTTGGCTTTCTGCATTTCTGGTTGAACTGGTGTTCAGTTTCTTTGTTAAGCTGTAAAAGTCACAGTTAGTCAATTCTGCAGCTGAAAGTCTATGATGTTGACTTAAGTGTAACAGACTCAAAGTTACTCACCCCTTCTTGGGAAACTTTTTAAGCGTCTCTTCTCAGAATTTTTTAAATAAGAAATCTGGACCAGTTGTCTTGGTAGCTTAAGGTGTCACCGACAGTGCATTATACACTGGCTCAAATCTAATTTTTAACCAAAATGTAGGCTATAATTAAACCAGGCATATAATTAAAGAATTTGAGATACAACTTTTCTGGGTATCAGAAAGATGCTTTTGTAATGAGAAAAGCCTGTGCTCAGATCCCATCAACCTAATTTAAAAGGAGGGCTGATTGCAGAAACTGTGACGTGCAGTAGCCTGTTAGTGAATTTTGTTGATGTTCCTCATAGGTATATTTTGAAAGAAGATTTTCCAGTGAAAGAGAGTGATGTGAATAGGATGTGTCACTGGAAACCATGTTGCATTTAGGCTAACAGTCACATTTTGGTTAAAATTGTTGTGTATTAGCATTTTCCCATTTCCCCACTATTTTCAAATGTTTTACTGACCACTGTAACATATGGAGATTTTTTTCAATTAATCAAAAAGAGTGCACTGAGTTCCCCCACCATGTAACGCCCCTTATGAAGTTATGAAACCAGAGGGATTCCCACCTGAGTCGTGCCCCACTACCACGCCGCAGACGAGGAGGAGGAATCAGAAGTCTGCCGCTGCCGCTCGCCTCCTCTCCGGAGGGGGACTTTCAAAAGACCTGAGCTGATGAAAAATGGAGTGTAATAAAACTTGTACCAGTTGCCAGCTTTCAGGTTACTCCCAGGACATGTCCTTACAGCTTTGATGTTAGCAGTAAGAGTAAATTTTAAACTGGCAGGTAACTGACCTGTGGAAATCTTCCACTAGCTCTTTTAGACCAGCTGCTTTCCAATTAGAGATCCCCTTACAGCATGTCATCACTGTAGCAAGCTCAGTAATTTGGCCCATTAATTTAGTCTAGCGTGTATACATATCTGTAGCCATTATTTCTGAAAATAGATTTTTAAGTATGCTATAAATGATTGTAGCTGTATGAAACATTGTGCCTCTCTTAAATGATATCTATCCAATTAGTATTCTCATAGGACATGACTTTGGTGTAGTATATTGTTATTAGTTTTGTTATTATACATTACTTTAATAAGACTGCAGAATGATCCTACCATCAGTGCAGTGGACTGTACGATTTCTGTCTTCTCCAGGAAATATTAAGATAGGATTTTCTGAAGCATATTATAGCTTGAAAAACATAAGCAAGAAGATGATAATACTTTCCTACTACTGTTAGTCACATAGCCTTTGTTACCCTTTGTCTCTTCCTAGGAATAATAAACAGAAATGTGACTGCTGGCCAATTACTTTTTTTTTAACTTTATCCGTGGTGTTTTATATATTTTTCAGTAAGAATGTCTTGTATTAACTCCTATAAGCTGGAATTGCTGTGGGAGCAACAAAAGTTGGTGTGTACCCAAAGACCTAGTTCAGCTTAGTCATTGCCCCTCTGTTATCATGTATTGTTATGCTGTTCAGATTAGACCTGAAAAAGTTGAAAAGTTTAAAATGAAATGGCAATGTTTTTTTGGTAGACAAGGCTTGTCTGCCTGTCTACTGCAGGCAATTGCAGTTTATAAGCATGTAATTCGTATTAGGATCAGCAAGATGTGTCAGCTGTTGGGCTCCTGAGAGGAGGGATCTAGATGAGGACTCAAACAGAAACACCTTTTTGGTTTTTTTTCACCATCTGCTATCATAGTGAAGCAGGGCCAGGAACCAAGGCAAAATTGTGGCCTGTACTGAACGTCTTACAGGGCTTTACTGCTTTAAAATACATTTAATTAAGGGTTGGTTTCGATTCACCTAACTTCAGTGGTTTAAGTGCCTTCACTGGTGAATAGAGAATGGTCCTTCTGAAGAGCCCTTCTTTGCATGGGGCTCAGCCATCTCTGCAAGGGTGATTTTCACCCTCCCACCTGAGCTCACAGTGCTGGCCGCTTGGCCGGGATGGCAGACCTGGCTCCTGTATCCCATAGAAGTCTGCATTTGTGCTCTGGTGGCTCTCTGGCTTGAGAGGGGAGGATCTGAGGAGCTTCCAGGTGGAAGGCTGGCTGCTCCGTTCGCCATTGTCTTCTCTCTAAAATGGGCCTGAAACCTGCTTGGGAAGTCAACAGCCCACAGAAATTTAACACTTTTCCCATTTCTCACTTTCAGCCCTGTTACAGCCTCTGCGGTCCATCCGCTCCCCATCAGAAAGCACAAACCCAGCAGGAGGGAGAAGCGGTCTGCAGGCTCGCCTTCGTGGGCACCAGCTGCCGTACAAACGACTGCTCTTGGATGCGAGGTAAGGTCATACGGGGAAGAGGCTTCTCACATGAGGGAAGAGTGATCTCAAGGTCAGCACTAAATATCCCTCCTGGCCTTTCACCCCACAGAGGTTGTCTCGCACCTGCAGATGCTGTTTTTTTCTGTTTTCTTTCCCTTGGCTATAAGTCTGAAATCCCCTCAGTGCTGTCCTACGTGTAGTTACAACTCTGTAAGGGATGAGAGCTGGTGACAGAGATGCAGCTGTCCCTCTCCTCCTGCAATCTGACCTTAGTTTCAAAGTTTCCTACGACTACCATTGCTGCTGATAGTCGCTGCGTACCATCTTTACAGTTTGTCCTCTGATGTCTGCCAGCTTACCAGCCTGTAGTCGAGGTGTCGTCTATGCTTTGCAAACACCACGAGTGCCACCAGCAAAACTGAACCGGACATACCATTTTTCCATCTGATGAAAAAGCATTACAGAATAAAAACGTGCTTTTTTTTTTTTTTTTAAATGCTCTTGCTGTGTGAACCTGAAAAGTGTGCTTCACCTCGCCATCAGCATAGTGTTTATCTGATAGCGAAGATTACCTCTAAACAAATATTTGAAAACGTTATCATGATAGAACTTAGCTTTTGACAAATTTTGCTTTTTACTCTGGCCTTTACACTTTTATAGTCAGGTTTGGAAGGTCATGTTTTTGTATCGCTGTGAATGCTGCTTAGCTTGTCAGTCATCTGTAAAATGAATGTGCAGAAAAAAGCAATGTGAAATTTTTAGACTTCAAAACCCATGAAAAACATTTGGGGAACAAAAGTGTTTATTTTACATACTTTGAGATCCTCAGCTGGTGCCAGCAGCTCTGCTGAGGTCAGTTAGTTATGCCACCTCAGAGCTGACTTCAAAATCACAAGCATTAATGCAAAGAGCAGGCACTGTGAAGCAGCCTTTAAATGCCACATGGAAGAAAATATGTCTAGAACCCTAAAAGATCCATACTACAAAAAACAGTCCAAGGTAGTATTTGGCTTTTTTACATTTCTCCTTTCTCCTGTTCCCCTTCCCATGATATGCCAGTAATGCTGTATTCTTTGGTTTTCCTCCCAAGGACAGTGATACCTCCCCCACAGCTGTGCTATGGCAGTGCAGAGGCTTATATCCCATGGAGTTGGATCATAGTGTGTCACTGTTTCTGTGGCTTCCAGTGGATTATATTTCTAATCCCAAATGTCTATATACAACAGCTTGAACTAGATGGTAGCTTTAGCTTTTAAGTTTGGAAATTTGGGCTATTTTTCTTTTTTTTTTTTTTTTTGTAAACCGTTTATTGTATTGTAATGTCTCAGTAAGTAACCATAAATTATAATATTTTGAAAAGTTTGTAGAGTGAGAAGCATCACATATACAAACTTTTAAATACATCATCTCTGAAAGGCATCTATTCAACTGGTGACCAGAAGAGTGAGCAAGATTCCTTGTTTTCTAGACCTTTATTTATATGCCAGTTGGTTAAGAGAGAAGGTCTTCAGATTTCCACGTAAATGTTACATCTTTCCCTGAGTAATAAAGAAATTCTGTGATTGTAGAATTAGATTCACAGATGCAAAACGACAAGAAAATAAAGCTCAATATGAAAATGAACAACAAAAAAATTTCATTTGTGCTTTAGACTCACTTTCTATTGAGTCTGTGGAATCACATCAGTGAGAGAGCTTGGGTCCCTTTTGGCCCTTCGGCTGATGCAAAAGTTCTTGATTTCCTAAATATCTTGTGTTTCTGTGTGCTCAGTCTCTATGCTTCACCCACAGATTAATTTTATCAGTTTCTCACAAACTGGACACGAATGCTGCATTGCTAGTTGCAAATGTATACAAAAATGTTTGTGCTCCAGTAGCACCTGGAGGTGTTAAACAGGTGGCATTTTGTCCTGCTACATATGGTAGAGAACATTGGTTTTGCCTTGAAAGCTTTCTGCCTTAAAAGTAATATAAAAAGGGAGTGTAAAAAAAACCAGCAATAGAGCTGGAGAAAGTAATCAGTATATGTAATCCTGGTGTAATAAAGTATAGGCATAATTTTGTCAGTTCAAACCATGCTAATGTTCTTTCAAAACGAATTATTAAATTTGTATGAACTACTTGAATACTAGCACGCATTTAGGAAAACAGTCATGTAACCATTGAAGCGAGTTTATTAGGTAACCATAAATATTGGCTGTAATTGGCTGCAGGGAAAAAAAAACCCAAAACATTTTATATGTTTTTGCTTCATGACTATCTTACATACTTGATATTTCTGTCATGTGAAAGTCTGCGAGGCTGGTGCAGTGGATGCCGCACCTTATGTGCTACCTGTGTGTGTAAGGGTTATTTGGTTAATGCTTTTTTTTGTTTCAGGCTTCTTAGGGAGCTTTTAGAGTCTCTGTCACTGAACACTTGTAAGAACAAGGAAGAGATACCTTTTGGCATATACCTAGGTCTATTTTTGTTTTGCTTAGGGGCAGAGAATGCACTAAACACCTTCTTGATGTCTGTTTGGCCCTAATTTGCCTGGTATTCAATCTGCCTGAAGTGGTCAGCTAAAAGTTTGCTGGTAAATAGTTTATGAAGCTGAGAAAGTGTAATTGAATTTGTTTTCCCTAGAAAATTTATTCACTGAAAGTTGCACACTAGTTTTTTTCTACTGATGATAATCAGTTAATCATTTCTCCAAAATATCTTCATTAATTCACCTGTGTGTGAGGAAGACCAAAATCACTTGTTCATTAGTGTAAAGCATTTTGCTAAAAGAACACGTAGCCCTGTCCAGGCTGGGGTGTAAATTCCTGCTCTAGTTTCTGGATGTGGATCATTTAATTAATGGACTGGCTGATAATGGGGACGCGACTTTAATTCAGGCTTTCTTAAAAAAGGACAAGAGCGTGGCAAATTCCTGGCAGCTCACTGAATTATAATGCTTTCAGAAGAGTCACTAAAGTAGTTAAAAAATATTCTGGGTGCACCGATCAGTTGTTTAGTCAGATGAATGCCAACTGGATGTCTGTGTTCCTTGGCTGGAGCTTCTCAGAGGCAGATGGAGAGATTGTTGGTATTGTCACTTCTGGCAATATAAAAAACTCACTGGAATGCTGGAAATTACCTTCCCATGCAGTTCTCTTCCATTGCAAAGGTCATCATGATTTCTTAGGTCATGATGGAATGTGTTGCCCTGAGGACTGTTCAGTGAGGTCTCCTAAACAACATCATTAAGGTGGTCTGTCCTTTGTAAAATGCTTAGGTTTCTGTAGAGAGAAAAGAGTGTGGTGGCCTAAGAACAGTTGTTTTCAATTTCTTGAAAAGGTTGAAAACAAATATGTTTCAAAACCAGTGAAACTAACTTATGTGTAAGCAGTTGACAGTTATGTGCATTTGGAACTTCTCCCCCCTTCTTTAATTATCGCATCCTAAGCCACAGTAATGACAATGATCCCAAAATCAGGCATTAGTAAGGTACAAGATTTTTGTGTAATACATTTAAACTCAAGATCAGAGAAGCATACAGAAGAAAACTTCTGCTGACTTTTAGTTCTACCAAAGTAAGCATTATTTCAGTTCTATTGGCATACTCCTGAACAGAAGCTGCAAACAAAGTTACATTGGTTCAGCAGGATTTTAGAAATTTTGTTATGGCAAAAGAAATATGTAAGTTAGATTTTAATTTGTCTTACCCAGAGCGTTCACATCTACTTTATACCTTGCCAGGAAAAAAATCTTTAACCGCTCTGTGTTTTATTTCTTATTTACTGGATTGCATTCCAGAGTTGCTGTGGAGGTTGCTGTAGTGTCATTGGTGGGCATGCGATAAGGGAAGTCTAACCTACCAGACCCTTTGGTAAAAGTTTTCTCCCTTTCTCAACGGAAATTTAACAGGCAGTTAAAAGCAGAGGCTGGAAAAACCTTCAGGACAGGCAAGTATGGGAAAGGCAGGGCAGCTATCACTTAGGGCTGGGCATGGGTGGAAGGGGCAGGAGTGGTCCCCATGCAGAAGTGTCCTAAAGCTAAAGGAGCCAAAGAGTGATGAAGCCGAAAGTCAAACATTATCATCCTTCGAACTTTCTGGGCTTATTCTGACTTAAGCAGTACAAGGAGAAAAGGTAGTGTGTAGCTACAGGACACTTGCATTAGACCTGGTTATAGGGATTGTCACAAACGCTGGCTGTCCTTTAATAAGCAACAATTCAAATGTGTTGTAACTGTGTCCTTTATTTTAATGTTGATCAGAGGTGATCAATGTTGTAACAGAGACCTCTTGGTAAAGGGGATTATGTTATATAGGTTTGAGATGAGAATGAAAATAAAATACTTGAGGTTTGAAAGAATTATAGACAAAGTCTTGAAAGTCTCATCTAAATCATTGAATTACAACATTCCTGTACAACTGTGTGGTCCTTCAACAGCAAAAGGCCTCACAGGGATGTTGATAGCGTTTTTTAAAGCAGTTTATGTAGTGCAGTCAATATGAGTAACATTTTTTTTTAAAAAAAGTCTATGTTGTATGAATATCTGATGCTTAGGGAAAGGCTTTAAGAACAGGGCAAATACAATGCAATATGTCCCATTCTTTCCTCTGAGCTTTTGTGTTTCAGGGGTTTTATTTAAAGCTCAATCATGTAGCCTGTGTGCAGAACAGTTACTTGGTGAACTCGAGTTGGTATGTGATTTGTTTTCTCAGGGTCTCAGATCTGTCTGTGTGTCAGCCATCATCCATGGAGGAGTGGATTGCATACCAATACCTGCTGTATTATGATATACAAGTTCTAATTTTAAAGAATGCTGGTTTTAATTTTCAGGGATCTACAGTGTGTTAGGCATGAACAAGAAGGTCGTTAGAAGAGGACCGAGGACATCATTTTTCTGCTATGTAAACACTTAGTATGACAGAATTTTTTAATACTATAAATCTCTGCATCTCATGAAGGATATAGTGGAGTCGGACGAGATACAAAGGGAGAATAAAGAAGCTGTGACTTCAGTTTGGAGAGGAGAAGGCTGAGTGTGAAAGAACTGAAGTTTTCAAAATCATGAAGGTGGCAGATTAAGTGTATGTGGAACTGTTGTTCATTGAGTTTGCAACATGAGAGCTAAAAATAGAAATTTCTGGTTGAAATTGGTAGACTGGTTTAAAACAGATAAAGTACGTTTTTGCATGGTGGATATTGTACTATGTGGGCTTTGTAGCATGTGACTACCAGATGAAGCTTGTAATAAGGGTAAGAGACTTCTTGGAAAAGTGCAAAAAGATTTCCACAGATGCTATCCGAGTAGGACTGGGTTAAGACCAGACCACAACATCTGAATACTGTTGGACTGGGGAATGTATCGACCTCAGCCTTGCAGTTCTCTGATCGGTGTGGTAAGGAAACCTGGTCAACGCTGGCAACAACGCATTACCAGCATGACAGTTGTTGAAAGACACTTAGGAATTGCGCTTTTTTAGGGGAGAAGAGAATCCGAGGGTTTGGTTTTTTCTTCTCTCTCTATGAAACAATGTCTCGATGGGTAGCAGGTTTTCAAAGCATCTAGGAGCTCAAAAAGTAAACCTTAGTGCATTATGGGGAAACTCAGTAATCTCTTGATTGAAAACATTACATTTCAGGTGGGACTTCTGCTGATAATGTTGTGTTTTAAGCTATTCAAAATATTGTTTGCAAATTGAACAGTAGCTAATGAGCATAAATATCCAATTTGGTAATTATAATGCTAGTAGGTCATTAACAACTGATTCTGTTAGTACTTAGTGATGATACTTAATTTGAGTTGCTTACTATTGTGTTTGCATTTATTGGTACTAATGAGGCATGCAAGATACTCATGTGATTTGTCCTCTGAAGATTTATCAGAAAAATACTGCTATAAACATAGCCCTTATTGTTTTCCCCTCAATACCATTTATTCCCTTTTCTGTTTCATATTAATAATCAAGTAGTTATAATTTCCATGCTTGTAATTTCCATGCAAGTGTCCTGCAAAATTTATGTTCAGAGAATGATCTTTGTACTCCTTTTCAGTGCCATATTAATTTCTTCCGATTTGTCTGTGATTGGTAATGTTATAATGTCCACAGTACCAATAAGAGTATAATGATATGACTCATTGGAGTTGAGGTGCTGTGTAGGTAGCATCCACTCACGTCATACTGCAGTCGAGGAAGGTGAAGTGGAGGTAGGAGGTGGATGGAGAGAGAAGACTTGCAATGCAAGGTACGGCCAAACTGACCATGGCGGGTGGGCTTGTTAATAAGGAACCAAAATAGGTTTTCGCTAGATAGCATTGAATAGGTTAGATTCGTGGTTTTGCCATAATGCTCACGGTATATCTCCCAGCTGAAGCTGTGACCGATAATCTCACTGAGGCAGTGAGGCAGTATCATCAGAGCCCTTGATGGGTTTTTCTCCAGGAACGTGTTCAGTTGCACTTTGAACGTATGCTGAGCTTTGGTGACCAATGGCAGCCCGTGGCAGTGAGTTCCTCAGCTTCATGGTGTGTTTTGAGCTTGTGAGATTCACTTGCTGTTTCTTACTCTTTTTGTTAGAGGAGGTAGGAAGTACTCTGCTCATTTTCTCCAGGCACTCAGAATGGTACATACCTCTCAGTAAACTCTCCCCAGGCTTAAGAAGTTGTAATATATTTTCTTCTTCTGTGCATGCTAGCTGTTTTATATATTTATTTTCTTGGCCAACTTCTGTATCTTTTCTAGTTCCACCCTAGCCCTTTCAAGACTAGCAGAGGAAGACAGAGAAAGGATAGGGCCAGGACTTGCATTTCACATATTTATAATGTGACTTAGTATCTTTTATTTTGTTCTTTATTTCTTTCCTAATATTCTAATTATTCTTGTGAATGCAGCAGATAAAACTGACATTTACAAAATATTGTCTGTCTTGAATGGCAGTAATTAGCTCAATTTCTGTTGCTGTATGTGTAGAGCTGGTTTTGCCCATGTCACTTCATATTTATCAACTTCATATTTGAACTGCCATTTTCTTACCTAATCATCACTTTCTCCTGCTGCTCCCTGCTGCCAGCCTCTTTTCTCCCATCAGATTTCTCCCACACCTTGTTGAACGTTAATTTGGAAACACTCAGAGAGTGATGTTAAGTTTTGCTATTTGATGTAGTTCCTCAGACAGCTAGTGATTCCTTCGCTGTAGGAAACAGGACCCAGAGCTGTTCTTTGGAGGAAGAGGTCTCTTGGGAATCCCCCAGGATAGCTCAGAGAGGTCAGGCTGCTCAGGTCTTACTCTGTGGATTATTGCCAATATTCGTTTTTACAGCTATTTTGTGCTCCCTGCTTTTATTTATTTCTTCCATGTAGCCAGAAAAGCATACTTGGTCACCTAGAGATTAAAGAATTGCCATATACATCTTCCAGCAAATGAGTATTTTGATATTTCACACACACAAATATGCTCTTCACAGTTCCAGATACTGTTTTTTTTTTTTCTTTCTTTTTAAGTCTGTGGTGCACCTCGGAATTTTAGCTTAGGTCAGGGTGACACCGTGCAAATTGAGCTTTGCTTGATTCCTGACAGACATACACCTTGTATTTTCAGGGGGAGGAATGGAAGGGTTGTTTCTGTCTGAGATTGTTTTTGAATCAAAATACTCTGTTTCTCAGGGTAAAGATCATTCAGAGGTTACAACTACCCTGTCTATATGGATATTTGAATTCACTTAACAGGCTACACGGACATATACTGCTTTGGGGCATATTAACATTTATTTTTTTGGCATGAAAGGTCAGTTCTTCATATAGCAATCTACATATTTGTAGAGCTGGTTTAGTGATCTGTAGTAGCTGAGTGTCTTTTTATAGGTATATATGACTTTTTCAATACCTTATTTTTGGGGCATAAATTTTCTTACTATTGTATTATTTCATGGTATTTATCGGGTTAAACAAACAAATTTGTGGATAACAAAACTAGGTCACGTGGACAAGACTAATTAACCTGTATATGGGCAGTTAACACCAGAAAGGGAACAAGCTGTGAATAGAAGAAACATGACAAAAGGCAGCGTGAACCCGTATTTGAAAGTTAGGGAAAAATGTATGTGCTTTCTTTAATTGTATTTAAACTTTCTATATTCTAGACAGATCCAAGTTTGTAAAAATTGAACACCCTAAATTACATTCATGCTATGAGTAGGGATACAGTGCCGAATAAATCCCCTGTGGAAATAATAGCTGATGTTCTGTGCAGTATATCCTTACTGGAAAATCCAAACAAATAAACAAATTGATGCCTGGTGTAACTCTGTTTACTGCGATATGTTACATGAGCAAGGATTTTATATCCATGGCTCAGATGCTTTGTTAGTATTAATAAATGAAGTTCCAATAATGTGCCACATATCTCTGGTGATTCAGAGAAAGGACAGTATTTTTTACTTCTCCACAGAACCCAAGTCAGCAGACCTTAAATTCAATACTTTAATACGTTAATAAATGGGCCAAGTCATCATTTGTGGTATACTGCAGAGAGTAAAACCAGTGCATCGCCGATACACCAGTCCAAAGCTCCTGTCTCGGTGTCAGTAATGGCATGCAAACACAGGTAACGCTATCACAGAGATGATGTGTTTTATGACGGGGACTCAGCATGGTGCAGCTGTGTCTCACAGGTGCTCAGCTGGAGGCAGCTGGAGTCAAGTGTCCTTTACATAAAATGCCTAAATCTGCATTTTGAGGGGTTTCTTTTCCTGCTGTAATTCTTTTGTCGTGAAAATGTCAGTGTATTTTCAGCAAAAGTAAATAAGAGTTGCATAATTTGGTTGATTGGCATGGGTTCTATTCCTCTAACTTGAGATCTCCAGAGATTTGTGTACATCTGTCAATTTTATTCTCCTTTCTCCCATCCATTTATCAGAGAGGACGTTTGCCTGGGAACAGTGACTTCCCTGGGGATGATGGGTTGTTATTGCGACTCAAAGTTGATACCTGGTTGTTTTGAACTGAGATTATGATCTTAATGCATTGCTTGCATGTGGCTATCCAAAATGTTCAAAGACTTATGAATTTGTAAGTTGTGGAAAGCTTTTATATTCTTCCATTTGTTGTGCTTCCAGTTTCATTGAATTTTTTTTTTTTGCTATATGTATTCATAAAGGAAGGAGGAGAATCCTATCCTAGAGTAAAACTGTTCATTTAAAACACAATGTATTGTTGGTACAGATGCCCAAGATCTGCTTTTGCTCTACGTATCTGCTGTGTTAAAGCACATAAAAATGTGTTGTAATATCAGTGAGTCTAATCTTATTGAATCTCTCCAAGATATATGAAGATAATCCCATTTATGCAGCTCAAAAAATTCACGGGAATGTCTTGTTACTTGCTATGCCTACATGCTGTTAAGTCTCGTTCATTGCAAACTGTGCTCCTAGCACCCTATCAGGCTTGTGCTTTCTTGGGGTTTTATTTCCTCATCTGGTTCCCTTCCAGCTCATCACATTTCACAAGTAAATCCAAGGCTGGATTAGGAAGCTACATCCCAGATCCTGTTGAATTGAGTGATTGCATTTGGGGAGGCAAACTCTTTCTGGGAGTCTGCCTGAAATCTGCTACAAGGAAAGGCTCACATGCTGCTCATTTACAGGGCATTTTTCCCTGTACCGTGTTAATGGAATGAGAAAAATGTATCCCTGGTGAACTGGGATAAGCTGAACAAGTGTGGTTTTCACTTTTTCTTGTTTAGCTTGTGATTTTCTCAATGAAGATACTGTGTGCCATTGGATTAATTACGCCTGATGAATTTTCTTGAGATCATGCAGCAGCAGCTCTTAACCTTTGTAGCTTGTTATATGCATGGTGATTTACTTGCTAAACCTTAACAAAATTTTAAATTAGCAAAAACGTTTTCTTTATTATTGACATGGCTGTTGTAGTATTTTTAGTAAGAACAGTTTAATCTTCCATGACAGCTTGATCAAATTATTTGAAATATATTGCTGCATTTTATCTTGCATTTCTAATTCCTTTAAATACTGCATGATATAAACTAGTTCATTTCTCCTGACAATGGCAAATGTTTTTCTTAACCAAATTTTTACACCCCCCCCTCCCACGCACCCCCAATACCAACAATCCTGTCCTTTTACACCAACCTGCATGTGTTGCCAATAAACTGAACTGAATAGGAACGAGTTGACCTGTGTGTTCACACCACTGGAGTTGCAGGCAAGACTTGGCAGTTGAATAATTGACTTCGGAGCAGGTTGGCTCTCCTTGCACAGGTCAGCCACCACTCTGGTTTCTCTCCCTTTCATTACTCCATCTTTCATCTCTCTTCACTTACCATAGCACAGCTAGGAAAGTTAATAAATTCCTGTCTTTCATTGAAATTCCTGTCTTCAAGAGAATGATAAAGAAACAGAGGCTGCAGCTGCCCTCAGTGATTTGTGATTTATAACTGAGGGGAATAATCTCCCTCCTGTTGTCAAAACGGTAACAAGTGTTTCCACAACAGAGCAATAATTGTTTAGATGGTACGTATAAATAAAATGGAGCCATCTGGACTGCTGAAAGCATGGCAAATACAGTCCTCTGCTAGTTTGAGTAGATTAAGGCTGTTTCTTCCTTTTAGGTAATTGTAATCTGTGGATTTTTCATTCATGTCTTGAAAATATTTTTTTTCTTTTTGGTCAACAGCTGGTAACATTCACAACCCTTTGAATATGCTGAAGTCTAAAAAACAAGCAGCCTGCTTCTGTTTGGTAAATACAATTTATAGGTTTTCCTTTGAGTTTACAGTTACAGGTATAGGTAGAAAATGGTTACAAGTCCATCTGAATCTGAGTTTCAAAGCTGTCCACCTTCTCATAGAACAAAAGAGTAGAAATTTTGCAGTGCAAAATTTAGAATTGACTTCACTGAGTTGGACAGATCTGATGAGTTACATGAAAAATTACATACAAGGTGAGCACCTTCTGGCTTTTTGAAAAGTTTTTGTTATTTATTAATTATCATGGATTTTGCAGTATTCGGGAAATGAAATAATTATGAGCCCTGAACTAAGGATGGCACATTTTTCTTTCATCACTGATTGCTTATAATTTGCAGTAATACTTATTAATTATTTTGCCATTTTATGTTTAGATAAGCATAGGAAGGAGGTATTTTTCTTTCCATAACTGAACATTTTTTTTAACCTACTAAGAACAGGCAACACCAAAAATGCAGGATCTTATGCTAGTCTTTGTTTCATTATCATAAACACAGAATTTAAGCTATTTGGAATTATATTATTCTTTGTACGTTGTGGCTTTCCTAGGAATATGAGTCTCCATAAGCTTACATTTTACAGTGGAAATGTTTCATTTTAGAAATACTGAACATAGGCATTGAATAGGTTGCACATAAACTATTAGCAAGACATCCAGATATTCGTGGGGGATGGAAATGGATTGTTTGGAGTGTACATTTTATTCCTGAGTTTGACTTTAATGTTTAGCCAGAGTATTGCGTATACGGCAGTTGTTTTAGTAGCTAAGGACCATCACTTCATGGAGTGCCAGGCGAACAAAGTGCTTCATGTGGTCCCTTCCTATTTGAATTCTCCTTAGTCGATGACATGCTCAGAGATCTCAGGAATCCTCATCGTATAAGCTAAACCGTGCTCTGCTTCAGGTGATTGTCAGTCCAACTGTTTGTAACACAACTGCTATTTAAATATCTTGCAAGCTCTTTTGATCCTGACTCTTCAGCGTTTTCCCCAAAGGGACCTTTTTAATGAGGGTTATACTACACTAAGTAATCTGTTAGAGAAGCCAGCAGCCATGGGTGGTAGGCTCTGAATTTGTGGCTGTCCCACTTTACGAGAGGAGGAGTGAGATCTAGAAAGCTGTTGCCCTAAGGGTTCCTACTATAGCTCCTGTACTCAGGAAATCTCTGGTGTAGAGCAGCACGATGACACATTGGATTAAAAGTTCTGCAAGACTGTTTGGGCAGCAGTACTGCCCACTAGCATTTTGCGTTTGGGAAGGATTTTTGCCTGTTACTGTGCTTGTCCTATTTAAAGCCCCTGACTGTTTTCTACTTGAAAGTGGGGAATGTTTGTGTGACAGGCCTGAATTCTGCCTAAATCGGATTAGCTAGTTATATTCAGCTTATTTTGAGATAGCAATGTTTGGATCTTCTCAGATCCTGATAGACTCGCATTTATATCAACTCATTTACTTATGAGTTTACTTACGGATTACTATCTTCCACATTTATTCAGGCTGATCAAGCTTCACACATCAAATATGTAGATTCCTGGCTTTTGCTGATGCAAAAAGGTTTTGCTTCATATGGTCATGCTATAGCACCACACCCCCCTTTTGGCTTACAGATGAAAGTGGTCGTAATCTTCTGGCCACCAGTGCTCAATTTGTGTGGCCGTGAGCTTCAGCAAGGGAGTTGTATATACTCTTAACTTCACTCCTGCACTATTCCTTCTGCATTATGCATGGCCAGGTGTTAAGAAATCTGCAGTTTGCATGCAGGTCAAAACTACTAAGTGAGGTCTAAAGACTATTTAATTTGCTAGGTATTTTGGAAACAGGTTTGATAAGGGCCAGTAAAATCAAGTCAGCTGTAACACAGGTCCAAGTGGGGTCATGAATATTGCACAAAACTAGGAAAAGTGAAAATAGCCCTTGTTTAGTCCTCTGCTGTTGCATGGTCCAGGTGGAGTCTGTCATGGAAATTATCTTTGTCTGCTGAACTGGCCAGTGAGGGGACCCCTGAGCACAGCTCAGATATGTGGGATAATGTCCTACTCACAACTTTGCACCTTGTCTTCCCTCCTCCTCCAAGTCCGGGGAATTGGCAAAAGCCGTCTGGGTGGGAAGGGGGTGGCTGAGGGATCTCTTCTGTATGTCTGCTTTGCACTTACATGGAAAAGCCCTGGTTTTGTGCTAATGTCTCATTTTAGCATATTCTATTGCCCAAATTCTTGATGCTGCCTTTTTCCTGTGTCTGTTAAGTGTCTTTGAAGAGGCAATGTGTGGGACTGTGAAGGTTCTCTGTCTTTAGTGTATATGAAATTAACTGTACATATTTATTTTGTCTGTGTTTGAACAGGAATTAAATTCTGGGTTTTGCTGCTATCATGAACTTGCTGCCATACGTAGTGAATAATCTGAAGCTGCAAAGCATCTGGCATTTTTGAAGACCATTCTCTGCTACCACACAATATACAAGCATTTAAGCCGTTATGTTTAGACTGCTGAGGAAAAAAAGATCAGAGTAGTTGAGCATAGCAAAAAACCAAGAGAGTCACAAATATGTGAATTCATTTCAGTAAGTGTTCAAGCAGCTGTAGTCTTCATATTTAGTTCTAAAAAGGTCCATTTGGAGTTCTTTCTGTTCTGAATTTTAATATATACCCAAATGTGGTCTCTCCTGATGAATAAAAAAACTATTTTTCTACTTCCTCGAACTCTTTTCCTGATTCTATTCACATTTCAACCTTGTGAACAGACTTTCTTTCTTTGCTCTGGCTTTATGTAACGGCAGAATTAGATGACAGTAGTCTCTCAAAATCTCAGATAGCTCTTCCCTTGCTAAATTCATTTTTTAGCTTGTCGCTTAGTTCTTTGCTGAGCTGGAATCAAATCAGATTTTCTCATTAAGTCTCTCTCAAGCAGCATTTGAATCCATCATGGACGTATGTGCCAGAGATGCAAGCCTTGGTCCTACCAAGTACTTACCTCAGTATTTGAACTCTCAATTTAACATGGGAAAAAAGTACAGAATTTGGTGTGCGTGTTTGGGTTCTATTAGTATTAAAGACATCTGGGAGGCTCCGAGTATTACTAAACTAATGGACTGCCTGGAGCCTTACAGTGCACAGTGCCTTCAGCTCTCTCTAAATTACACGAGTGTACTGTTAGAGCAGCAGTTCGTACTTTCATGTAGCATAACTGGACTGCTTTAGCAGTGTTTTACTAAACTGGGTCGTGTAAAGTATTCCGTAGTCACGGGAACCCTTCTGGTATTCACATTCTGGAGACATCACATATAAATTATTTTTGATTTCAGAAGCTGCTAGTAATGTAAGCTTATGTGCAAATAAGAGGGTCTTCAAGGTTGATGATGGTTTTGTGTACATGAAAATGGAGAAGGAACACTTAGGATGTTAGCATTAAGATTGTAAAGGGCTGTTTGTGTGCAGAAAAGTTAGGGATAAATTTATTAAATGTTTGGTTTTAAATTGTATTAATTAAAACATGCTAATCCTGTAGTTGAATGCTCCCAACTACTTCATTTTTGAGTGTTTCAGGATATCCATTTTCTGTGCCATCCTCACAAATTTACAGAGATGGATGTTTCTCTACGGCTGTGCAGGCATCTGTGCAGATAAGCTGGCTGGTCAGCTGGGAGCCAGTTCAGAAACAGAAACTGGGGCTGCTCTGGCATTGAAATAATGTTAAGAAGCTATGCAGAAATATTCACTCAAGTTTGCCAATATGGTTGTATGATTTTTGTTGACTTGTGTTTGTGGGAGTCAGAATACTGGCAGAATAAATGCATGTTTGTCTGCCAAGGAGCTTATAGACATGCCTTATCCATGCAGTAGTTGAATTTACTTGAGCTTTGCTCTTATTCGTTAGTAACTTTTACTTTCCTAGGTGTGCACCTAGGCATGGAGGAATGCCCCCAAACAAGGTTATCATAGGAGATACATTAAATGTACATATGACCATGAAAAAAAAGGAATGTGAAAGTGTCGACGTTTTCAGTCCACTTGTGAAAACTCAGATACAGGTTGGGACATTTCTAATATTCAAACCTGCCCAATCTGGTGGAAGATTTGACCTGTGTCCTTTTGGGAACATTTAAGCGAAGGCTTTCCCCCGGCAGTGGCAGCAGCTGCAGCACGCTGTGTTTGGGAGGCAGCATCCCGTCGGATTTGCCGGGGGGAAAGGAGCCGCAGTAAGAAGCCGAGGAGAGAGGACTATAAATACTGCATGGCTGCATCTATACTGCTCCCTGAACCAAGTTACTGTTGCTACATTGCACACTGCGAAAACGTCAGATCTCTTCACTGCACAGCACTGAATTACGTGGAAATAACTAACTGTGCTGTTCGTCTCCGCTTTGGCTGGGAGTTACGCTTTGCCGTTTTCCAGATTGATTTGATAAGGAAAGTGGCTTCTGTGACCATGCTGTCAGTCTTTTCTCCCCTCCTTGTCCTTCTCCTTCTTACTCGCCGATGGCTTTTGAATTTATCGCTCGACTTCAGCTAAATTTTTTTAAAGGAACAGAAATCTCTGAAGGTTTTATGTTCCCACAGCCGTGTTAAAAATGAGCGATTAGGTGTAGGAGAGACCCACACTAGAGCTCCCAGGGAGGGAGAGGCAGGAGGTCAGCAGTTGCCTGTCCCGGTTGACTTGTCGCCCGAGGGATGGATGAGCCTGTGGGCAGCTCTTGCCCAGCCACACATAAAAGCAGCGTCTGGAAGAGAAGCCTGTTGCAGTAGTAAGTGCTAGGGGTGTGCTAGTAACTTGGGATTTCACAGTACAGAGATTTATTTAGGGATGCATCGGAGGCTCTGAGGTGTAGAGGAGCTTCTGCTCTACCGATGCTTTGCTTGAGGAGAGGAGAAAACAGCATCTGTGGGGGACACTCAGTAATTTTTGCCTCCATGTGGGTGTTAAGAGAACCCTTTTACAGAAACAGAAGGTAGGACAGTTGCTCGCTTTCCCAACGATGCTGTCTTTCTCCGCTGCGTAACCTCGCCCGGCCTCATTAGGAAGCTGCTATTGGCACCGTTTAATTTGTTTTCTATGAATTCACAATATACAAATACTCTCATTTAAAGAGCTTTTCCTAGCTCTTGCCAAACCACTGTTTTTTTCACGTTGATTTTCTTATCCTTAGGGTTAGCTCTGGAGGGTACTGTGAAAAATAAGTTAACATCCAAAATACAAAATGGAGTCATGCCGCTGGGTAATTTTTGTAAATAGAAGAATTTGGCCTCCACACAGAACAAACTGCTGGCATTCTCCTCTCTTCCACAATGAAGTGCAGACATTCTCTGCAATGAATTTCTGTAGCCTTTGTTTGTGGGGGGTATTTAGTAGCTGGATGCTTAACATTTATGTTGCTTTTGTTATTTGTGGTGTTTACCAATAAGGTCCCAAAATATTTGCCTAAGGTTCAGGCTGTTGCTGCAGATATACCTTCAGTAAATCTTGGCAATATCTATCCAAAACTGACCAAGTTAAAAATCTTCCCTAAAACCAGCAAAGCTTGTTTTTGGAATATGTTGAGCAGATGTGTCAGCATTTGAGAGCAATTTTGGAAAGTTTAACCCGTGATGGATATTTCCAGTCCCAGGTAATTCTTCCTCCTCTGTCTCTGGATCCATTTAGAAGCTCAAAGCTGGTGGAATAAAAGAGTTCAAAAGTGGAAGCAGTTTATCCTGTGTCTCAGAGATTAAGAACCCCGTTAGGTTAGTTATTTGATTTTGCTTTGCTTTTCATCTGCTTACTTCTTGCCTTGTATGGATTCTGGTTTTTGCCTTGTGAGAAGCAGCTGATGGTCTTTCCTTACCTACCTTTCCTGTGACCTTCATGATCGTGGAGATCACATATTTCCCACTCTAAAAATGCAAAACCTACTAGGTTTAATCTCAAATGCAGTTTATTTCAGTGTGGGAAATGTCATTCAATAGCTTTTTTTGTTGCTGCTGTAAGATAGTTGTACAGAATTATGCAGGTGCTGGAGACAGATTTGTACGTATTTGCTTCCTACGCAAAACTTTTTGGATAGGTTTGTTTATTTTTAGTAAAATATGACAAAGTCTATCTTTATTTAAAATAAAGAATGGGCTTAAATACACTGCAAATACACTTAAATGTTTGAGTATAGATGTACATAGTAGCATTAACTATTACTTGAATGTGCACAGTAGGAAGGGTCTAATAAAGCGTAGAATAAGAAGGGGTGAATTTGAGGTGAAGTCAGTTTTTATTTATATTGGAGTAAATGGTGCAGTGCCAATGATGTTCAAAGAATTATCCTTGAGTAATTCCAGTTTCACTTATGGTCATGTTCTGTATTTTTTCTGGAGCTGCATGACTGCTCTACACTTCTCTTGTGTCTAATAGAGAGTGCCTGTTTAGACCTCTTAATGCGGTTAGAAGTAACAGATGTAACATAATCTAGTATTATTTTTTGATGGAGTGCCGTACACCAAAAAGCAAAAAAGTTTGCCAAACTTGCTTTCGCAATGGAAGTATCTGGATTTTCCCTTCCATTTATATTTGTAAAAGGAGGAAACACATGACAGGCAAGGCTTTTTTCAGCCCGAGCTTCTACCCATCAATGAAGGCAATAAAATTTGAATCTAGCCATGCACACTGCGGAGCTTATCAATTTAGCTACCTCTAGGCTATGCCTCGCTGTGCCGAGAGCTGGACTGTGATGCCCAGCACATGTCTGCTGCTTTGGGGAATCTCTTCGGGGTCTAGAAACAGCAGACCCTAATTTCTGGATCTCAGCTGGACTTGGGGAAAAACCAAGCATCTTGCTGCACCAAACGCATGTGTCCGGGAGACTCAGTGCTTTGGCAAGACCTGAATCAAGGAAGATGTCCGTGGGTAACAGCAGAGCAGCATCTTTCACTTTCTGTCAGATCTGGCCTGAAATAATGTCTTTCTTGACAACCAAAAGAGCCTATTTTTACCTTAGTACTGACTTATGCTGCCAGAAGCAATCTGAAGTTACATCAGGCTCTGCCCTTGCAAAGCTATGCATAATAGTTATGTTACAGCATGATGAATATGTTGGAAATTTGCAATGTGATAAAATTCCTCTCTCTCTTCCAGACTGACATATCAAAATCCCCTTCGTGCTGTGAGTGTTTCTGCTTTATAGATTTTTAAATAGCGTGGCGATTAGGTCACCGGATTTCTTCCTCCGTGTGTCAATCTTCTTTATGTCTTTCTGTATTTTTTACAGGAATCTGAGATGAGAGAGCACTAGATTCTAATGATCATCCTGACACCATTGCTCTCATCTGTATATTGACAGGTAAGTGTGCCAAACTAATTTTGTAGAGAAATCATTTAAGTTAGTCATGTCAGATGGGCAAGCCTACAGTTACAGCCCAGGACTTCAACCGTGTGTCTTGCTGGATTCTGCTAAAGCATATTTCAATAACCAGGTGGTCAGAAATTCTTGAAAAACCTGCTTGATCCCCAACAAGGAAAATGTTCCTCATCCTGCTTTGCAGTGTTGGGTGGATTACAAGAATGATCTCAGAGCAGAGGAATTTGCAGCTTAACTGTAGCCTGTAGTGAAGACCGCTGGCAGATCTTGTAAACTTTTCTCCTCACACATAACAGCTCTCTTCCTCCTCCTACTGAATAGGCTTTAAATATGAACTAGAAGGCAGACTAATGTTAAAATATTTCTTGTATTAGACATTATTTTTTTTTCTAGGAGCAATTTATTAACGAGTTCAGTGTAAATTTGCAACTGATATTAGATTTGGATGAAGAATTTCTGGGGTTTTGTGCTGTAATGCCCTTGTCATACAATCAGGTGAGAACTGAAGGGGTACTGAGTCAGTGTAGAGCCTCTTGTGACACAGCACAAACAGGTTCCTGGTATTTTTTTTTTACCTTTATGAAGGCCACATTTTCAGTGTTTTCTATTCAAAAAGGCTTCTAGTCTCCACATATTTGGTTTTTTGGTTTTTTTTGTGGGGGGTTTTTTGTGGTTTTTTTTGTTTGTTTGGGTTTTTTGTTTGTTTGTTTTGTTTTCAATCTTTTCTATGATTCATTTAAAAAACAAATTAAAAAGTTTTGTTAGTACTCCGGAGACGACTTACAACTTTTTATGATAAACAGTTTCTTAAACTAGAATTATTTTATTGGCTTCCAGTTCAATCATTACAAAATAAATAGAAACTTTAAACTCAGAAATCAGAAAACTAGAACAAAAAGAGCAGTGATTTAAAATTAGGTTTCCTTTGGTAAAGCTTGATACTTCTGTATGATCTGAAAACTAAAAAACTCATTTTCTCTATGATAAGAGAAACTGAAGGTGCCTTTTCTTGCATTGGCTGCTTCAGGTGTCTGTGTTAATGCACATTATGAACACAGATCAAAGATAAGATAGTGAGTCCTAACAGTATATTTGGATGAACATTGAAAGGGAAGTGTAAATACAAAAATTATGTAAAATGTATGAGATGGATTGCCATAAAGTGTGTGGTGACACGAAGTAGTATAATTTGGAGCAGTAGTCTGTAGAAATGGAAAAAGATTAAAAAAATACATGTACCTCAAAGGCCAATACAACAAAAATTTCTAGCTTATCAGGCATTTAATAACTGACTGCTTCTGTGTTTGTGCCACTATCAAAGATAGATACTTAAGCCAATGAAAAGAGAAAGGTAATGGTACAGAAACAGGTGTGCAAATTTGGATTTTAAGTATTGTATTTGATGGTGTGTTGAGTTGATGTGAATAATTATGTTTTATTGGCTGAAACATTTAAGTGAGTTTGCAGTTGTGGTTAGGAGCTTTTCAGGAGTCAAGCAGGTCTTTAGTCTGTGGCATGACCAAAATAATCCATCAGAGCCCACACGTTCACTCCCTGGTAAGGGATGTATATAGTTGAATTGGATACAGAAGTGAGGAAGTGTGGGTTGTGAAAGGAAATAGGTGAAATAATTCTAAGAACAGGAAAATAAACTTAAGTGGCTCAATTTTTAAATTATTTACTCAGTACTACTAAAATGTTTGTGGGAAACAGGAAGGTCTTATCAGCCTATGGCTGAACTACCTTTCAAATAAGTGTGAAGCATAAGGAACAATAGTTACTCACAACTAGCTTTGATAATGTATAAACACTGAAATATACTTCAAAATATAGATGTGATTCTGTAAGGCCTTTGCTTACCTTTTCAGTCCTTTTTTTTTTTTTTAAATGTCGCTCTTTCCCATTTACATTCATGGCAGTCACAGTCGCTGCAGATGTGAAAAGCAGACATTCATGATCGAGCACGCTGTGCTGTTTCATACTGAGAGACAGCAGTGACAGTGATGTTTGATATAGGCTGTAAACGCTCCTCTGTGCTTTACGTGCTTTGAGTAGTTAGTGAAATGGAACTTTCATCCCAGTTCTGTGGTTTTCCTAAAAATATTATGGGTCTTCGTTGCATGTATCAGTCTCTGGTTTTGAGCCTTTAGGTTAGGGTTTGGGTTTTTTTTTTTTTTTTACATACCTAGATATATTTAACAGCCTTTATTACAATATACAAAACATTGTAAGTACGTATATATTTGGTTCTTTTTAATATAACAAAACATTATTTTGCGTGTAGTCTTTCTGACTTGCTATGATCTAATGAGTCTTCCTCAGGCTCGAAGACATGGGATCCATGGTCTGAGAGCCATCCCACGTTGCCTGGTCCTCCTGCCAAGGCAGTGGTGGTGCCTTCTGGAGATGGGGGGGAGCCCCGCGCGGCAAGAAAAGGCAAGCTGTAATGGTAGGAAATGCAACCGTCAGGCATACTGATAGCTAGCTGCAGGTCTGCAGCAGGAGAGAGCAGCCCCGGTGAGCTGTTCTCTTGGGTGGAAAGTTAGGAGACAACCCAAAATCTCGTATAAAAACCTGGGGAGGAGCTGGTGGCTCCCTGTGACCTAAGGGAGAGCCAGGAGAAGTGTCAAAATTATCAAGTAAAAATGAAAGCGTGTAAGAAAATTCAACTCTGATATGCTTCCAGTACCACGAAAGGGGCAGAAATGGTCACTCTCCATGTGTGCTTGAAAAACCATGTTGAAGAGGAGTTTAGATTTATTAAGGCCTGGGAAAAACTTTTTGGTGAGGCAGCTAAGTGATGGCAAATGTTAAAAAAAAAAAACCTGTGAGGCAAACTAAATAAAATCCATGGGAGAATGCGAAGCAGACATAAAAACTAATAGTAAATCTCTCTTTAATGCTTCTTTCCTATAAAAGTTTGAATTGAACAAAGTATATTTCTAGTTTTATGTTAATGCTGAAAAGGAGGGCTTTTCTTGCTCTGTCTCTGCCTCCTTCATTCCTGCAAGCAGCAAAGCAGAGTGGGATAACTAAATCTCATTAATGGGTATGTCCTGAAGGATTTGCTTCACATGATGGGCTTAATTATTTCCTTCCCCGCACAGCTGCATTACACAGTAAGCAGAGCTGCCTGGACGTTGTTCTTCTCTTATAAGGAGGTGCAGGGATAGGTAGCTCTGACAGCATCAACAGCAGTGTTAGGAAACGAGCTTTGCCTAGAAATTGTTCAGATTAGCAATACACGTGGAAGTATCTGAGCAGCAAAATAGAAAGAAGTTAAGCAAAACGAAGGGTGCATCTCCTAGGGTCACTCCTGCCCCCGGTTTTATGGAAAACTAGGAGTCCTTTCAAGCATGGTATTCCTGGGCATCACTGCTCTTCATTCCTAGGGAAGCGTGGTCCCGTGTGGGTGGCTATCAGGAATGTTTCTGACTGCAAAATCCTGTGTCAGCAGCTGCTCGGTACCTATGGAGCATTTAGTAAGAACTTTTACTAAATCCTTCCTTAATGGTGGAAGCTGATAGTAGTATGCCTGGAGTTCAAGAGATACTGGTTTTTATTAGTAATATTTTATATCATGATTCAGTCGAGATTTTTTTTTTAAGTGCTTTTATATTCAGTTTGCATACCTTGATCAGACTGTGGTAATTTCCATGGCTGGAATCTCCAAAGTATGCTGTCATAAAATTATAAATGGTAATGAATTCACTGATTAGGTCTTACAGGAGTACAATCAACATGAAATCTAGTCAATCAGAAATAAATCTGTTTAAAGTATTTCTGGTTCTCCGACAGCCTCATTTTAGGATTTGCACTACCTATGACTGAATTAGAGACCTACATAGACAGGTAGAAATTAGACTTTCTAAAGAAATCACTGTGTTATAAACAAATCCGGAACTTTGGGTGATGCTGAAATTTACCTGAAATCTCCGTTGTAAACTATAGATTGGACTGTTCAGTCAATGACAATTTTAAATGTGATGTCCCCTTGAAAAGCACAAGAAAGGAATATAACATCAATGGTAGGTTTAACAGCCAGCATGCATTTGTATGAGTGAAAAAACTTTATACATATGAGAATGTTTTGCAGTGTCTAAATATGTGAGACCATATTGACTGCAAAATGTATGTTTGCTTATACGCTAACTTTCAGGAAGCTTCGGGGTTATAGACCCAAGCTGTAGTTCTAGGATAATCTTTTGGTTTTGCCTTAACCCTTACAGCTCTATTTAAAGACAAAATCCAGATGCAAGTGCTGCATTTTGCTGTTGGCCTCGGTAAGACCAAGCTGTCCATACATCCAGCGTGCTTGCCAGTGTTTCTAAACTTAGTCCTCACCTTGCCCTTCTTCGTAGGGTCAAGTTTTTGTAAATGGTTTGGTCCTGGCTTTGTTACATGCATCAGTATGAGGGCAAAGTGACCTTATCTCGATCTCTGACACGGAGGAGGCGACGCAGCGTGCTGTTGTCAAGTTTGGAGATGGCACCAAACTGGAGGAACAGGGCTGCCATCCCTAGGGACCCAGGCAGGCTGGAGAAATGGGCTGGCAGGAGCGACGTGAAACTCAACGAGGAGAAGTACTAAGTCCTGCAGCGGTGAAGGCAGAGCCCCTGCAGCAGCACAGGTGGGGACTGGAAGGCAGGGGAACAGCTCTGGGGAGAGGGACTGGGGTGTCCAGGCAGGCAGCGAGCCGGGCATGGGCCAGCAGTGTGCCTGGCAGCAACAGCCGCCAACGTCAACCTGGGCCGTCCTGGCAAGACGCGCAGCCACCAGATCGAGAAAAGCGATCGTACCGCTTTGCTTGGCACTTGGTAGACCGCGACTTGAGCACTGTGCCCAGTTTTGGACCTCCCTCCTGCCAGTACGGGAAAGAGGTTGACAAACTGGAGCAGGTTCTGTGGACGGCCTCCGAGAGGCTGGAGTACTCGTCCTGCAAGGAGAGGCTGAGGGACACGGCGTTGCAAAGCCTGGAGAAGAGAGAGGTTCAGGGAGCATCAGCCAGCCCAGACCTACAGGAGGACACTGAGACGACAGAGCCAGTGTGCACAAATGCATGGCAGAAGAATGAGAGACAACAGTCCTAAGTTGAAACAAGAGAAGTTCAGACCGGGTATGAGGAAAATCTTTTTCCCCCAGGAAGACAGCCAGGCAGAGGTTGCTCAGAGAGGTGGTGTAGTCTCCAGCCGTGGAGGTTTTCGAGATAGACCTGGATAAAAGCGTGAACAGCCCAAGCAGATGTCATCGCTGGACCTGCTCTGAGCAGGAGGATGAACTGAAGACCTCCGGAGACCCTTCTGACCCAAATGGCTGGATGATTGTCTGACTCTAAGGCACAACAAAGAATCCACGTCATTATGTTCACGAAAGCTGGTATTTTTCTTGATTCTGCATTGAGAGAGGGGTACTTCAGAAAAACAGTACTGTTGGTACTAAAGTCTGTCTCTAAATTAAAAGTACTGTAAGCAGTTATCCCAGGGTGATTTAGCATGCTATTTATTTTTAATATTATATTCCAAGCTACACCTGGCATTTAAGTCACAAAAGCTCAAAGAGTTTGTTACAAATCTTTCTGTATTTAGTATTCTTTATACTTTTTTTCCCTACTTCTGTGTAATAGTCATAAATATGTATCTCATCCTGTTTGCTTCGTGCCTCAGAAGTGATCTTTTATTTCTTGAGCTGTTTACTGAAGGTAACAATTAAGTGTTGGTAGTCAGTCAGAACCAGGAAACTGGTTCTTTTAATCAGTTTTATTGTGTCTTGATTGCCTAAAGTTTGGCTAGATATAATTTGGTAAAAACGAGTCTGTTATCTTTACAATGAGTTGAATCAAAATCTCAGACATCAAGAGAATAATTTATTTCTCAGTTTCTCTACAGAATCACTGTGCTGCCTGGGTCATCTCGGCAGATCTCTTAACCTTTCTGAGCCTGCAGATATTTTCCCCCAGTCTGCCGTCACCACCATCTTTCACGTGCACAATCCCAAAGAATGTCCTTAATTGTGCCATGAGCACAGACTTGCTCGCACAGGCTGGAGTATAAGTTAAAGCCCAAGATATGCTTACCTCGGGTTGGAAAAAAAAGCAGGCAAGATGCAGATAAGATCAGCAGAGTTCCATTTTCAAAATTTCCTCTGGAAAAAATCAGGTAAGTTTTTCCGCAGCGAGGATAAGAGAAGCCCAGAGACCATCTGTCGCTGGGAAGCGGGGATATTTGCTGCAGACACACACAGATGGGCGCAGAGTTAGTGAGGACACGGCACATGGCTTTGCTGACACCGGAGTTTGGCTAAACCAAGGGCCGGTCACCTGCCCTAGTACTTCTACAGCGTGCGCATCCTTTCTGGGTCACCATTTGTTTTTTTGCTTCCCACTTGATTAAGAACAGAAATTAAGTATATGAAGGCCAGGTAGTTCCTTCTGCCTTTCTTCCCTCCTCTCTACGTAAGTTAGTTTATCGGTCCTCGCTGGGGCCAGGGCTTGTTCCTGCTCAGCTGTTCGGAAGTGAAGGCACAAACTGAAGTAGACATTTATTCGCCTACTATACTGGTTCATGTATCGCCGATACACTTACTGACACGAAAAATAACGGTCACGACGTGACCTGTGTTTGTACAACTGCACCTGATCTGGGATTTCTGGACCCTCGTATTTGTTTCCTTCATATGAAACCTAACGACAAATGAAGCTCATCAGTGAAACTGGTCTCTGCGTTTGACAGCTTGCAAACTGCTCTAGTTAAGCAGATCTATATAGAGAAAAAAAAAAAAGTCTATTTTGCGGAGGATTTCTATATTTCAAAACTTGATTTCTTTGGGCTTTGGAACAAAACTCCCATATTTCGGTCCTCCCTAGAGCACTGCACTGGAGTGGCGTAACTGGGAAATCTCCAACTACAGGGCATTTTGCTGGGGGACTGCCCCAGATTTGCAGACCTGGAGAGTCTGAGATCTGTGCTCCAAATCCCAATTTTTTTCAACCATCTCTCAGACAAAGATAACTTGTTGTTTTATATGAAAAATAAAGGATCTATTTGAAGCTTTGCTTTTTTCACTGGCATACTATTTCTCCGATTAAAATAATGCAAACTATGAGACTATTTTTGGCAACACAGCAAATAAATTAAAACAAGATCGTAGCCCCCATCAGGATCGCATCTGAAGAAAATTCAGGTTAAATGTTATAGCAAACTCTAAATGCTAACTAATCCATATGTAAGGAGAAGAGGGAATCTGCTTTATCTGCTCTCAGGACCTGATCTAATCTACATAACAAGACAGCAGCAGTGCTTCTCTGTTAGCATTTCCTTATGTTTGTATTTGAATTACCACAAAAATGTTTTCTTTATGGATAAAGAGGAAAAAGGTTGATAAGCATAAAATGCAAATTAACAACAGCTAAACTGCTTTGTCCGCCAGGGAGATGAACCTGCTGTAAATATGTTCAACAAGGTTTGATTTTTTTTTTTCAAATTCCTGTTTTAAATCTTTTAAAATTCTCTTATGTCCTTTCACTTCCAACATATTGTAATCTTTTTGGTATTTACGTAGTCAAGTGCAAGCAGAGGCTGGAAACAGAAAGGCCAGAAGATAAAATTGCTTGCCCTACATGCTTCTGTTTTGTAAGGAAAATTTCTGGGGAAACCAAAATGTCCATTATATCCATCTTTTATAAATAGATGATGACTTTTTAAAACTGAAGTGATATAATACTTCCACATTACTTCAAGATCAAATCATAGCTAGTTACTCTCATTGTATGATTCTCATTTTAGATAACTGAAGGGAATTTCTTTTTTTTTTTTTTTTTTTGCATTGCTGAAGTTTGCAGCTTTGAAATCTCCAGCTACTATATGCAAGTGTGCTTCATGACAGTAAATATTTATAAGTTGTACTTTGGACTGGGGACAGAGTCAGTGTAGCAGCTGCATCCGTAGTATATTTTCCTGGTTTGATAACTGAAAAGCTGTCATATTATGAAGAAATGCCTTATTGGATCTAGAACGGGATAAACTTTTCAGTGTTTCATTTTTATAGCTTACCCTGCCTGTTGTTCCGCTCATGAATACAACATGCAGGGGTCAAGTCCTGTTGGAGCTATTCCTAAAGTAATTCTGTTGACTGCAGTAGGGTTACATACATGATTGTTTCTCCGTGCAAGGTATGGAATTGCTTGAAAAGGATCTCAGAGGGTTACTCAATCTAGTTTTGCTCCTAGCAAGATTGACAATATAAAGATTATGATGGACCCAACCCTACTTGCTTAGGAAGGGGTAGTTACTTGAATTTATGAGTCCAAGAAGACAAATCTGAGATTTGGGATGCTGGTGAACTTTGGTATGCTTGGTGCATTATCTTAAAAAATTTTGTTGTTTTTCATCATATTTAAATTTGTTATTTAGTTGCTACTTATTTAGTTTCTTTTGCTTAACAGCTGTTTAAAGTGTTTTAGAATTCTGGATTAAGCCATCCTGAACAGATCAATTTTCAAATTGAAATTTGTTTTTACAAGTAAGAGTATGCAACTGCTTTGGGATGCAGTCTCTTATTTAATACTTCAAAGTGCATTACGATTTTGTCCTAGGTAAACTCTAGTATCCATTGCAAGCAGTATTTGAAGAATGACCTGTGAGTACTGTTGTTCGTTAGTCTACCTATTGGAAAATGGAAGTTCTAATAAATGTACAAAACTAGAGGCCATATTAAAAACAACTATAGAAATGGACAGAGCCACAAGCTACCTGCCTTGGGGCTCGTGGGGCTGGCCGTAATTCCTTGTCTGGAAGAATGACCTTTAAATAAAGGTCAGGTAGAATTGCACTGGAAACCTTGCAGGTGTTTAAAAGAAGGCACTTAAGATAATATATTGCCAGTGGGAGTTGGCCTTTACTGTAAACTTCGCCGTGGTTAACATTTATCAATAACTTGCTATGTTTCCCCTAGTATATATGTTTGAATCTTTTGGGGTTTTTATTAAAGATTTTTAACCATTTTAACCAACCCGACTGTGCCGCTCTGTGCTAAATCTTTACACCTGGTTCCTCGTTCTTCTAGCAGGTTCTGTTTTCTCGGGTTGAACTTCTACTTCAAACGTTTTTCTGTTTTCAAGTGTTGAACTTCTACTTTGAATGTTTTTAAGCTTTTTCTACATCCGCTTCTCCGCCTGTCTTCCAGCCTTGCCCATTCAGTACAATGAGTGCTTGTCTCCTGTATTCTTTGTATCCGTCCTTCCCGAAAATGTCTCTCTGCATCTGCCTGATTGAACTTCAGCCTTTCTGTGATGATACCATGACCGACTGAATAGTTTACAAGGAAAATAAATACTTAGTAGAACAGACAGAGGACAAAGGAGAATTTTAGCATCCACGGCTACTTGGAAACTAAAGAAACTTTTAGAAAACTACCCTGTATTTGCAGAAATAGGTTGCATGTGTAGATTTTGTACGTGCACAGGAATGCTAATGGTGTAATACATCTGTTTAAAAAAAAAAAAAAAATTTACTTTCTTACATTCTGATCATAAGACACACTTTAATCATACGATGTTGCTATTTAAGACTAAATACCAGAAGTTAATGGGGCTTAGCCTCTTCTTGGCAAGCCTGTGCTGTGCAAATATACATGAACAAAGGATAACAAGCTGCCTCAGAAATAAGGAGCCAGTTCAACAATTACTTCACTCAATTTTCTTCTTTTTTTTTTCCCTTTAAATAAAAGGGGGGGGGGGGAGAATGAGTGTCACTCTTGAGCTCTTTTGCAAAACAGTTTGTCACCTGTGCAGACCACCTAGCAAAGAAATCAAGGACTGCATAAATCTGCCCTTAAACAGGGCGGTAAGGAGAATCTCCTGGTGGTGCCGGGGAGAACAAATGGATATGACCACTGAATTTCAGTACTGATTCCAAATCAATATTTAAGTTCTGAAGTAAGAGATGCCATGCTGAGAAACAATAGCTTCGGAGAAGAGTAAAGAGGGAATTTTGCTTGGCGTTCTGGTATGTTATTACTTATGCCTCGGCACTTATCTTCTAAAATATTTATTTGGGTGTTTCAGTTATTTAACAGAAAGATCAAAAATGCATTACCAGACGGTGTAACCAAAGTGAATTTAAGTGAAGGACTGGTGTATAGGGAATAAAACCATAATTATGGAGGTTGTTAACAGCAAAATAGTGTATGATTAAATTTGTTTAGGTGTTTATCACGGAGGGGGATTTTTTCAAATAACATGCAAGTGATTTGGTTTTCTAGCATTTTCTTCCACAGAGTGGGAGTGCTTCAGAGAAGACACATTTTACAGAGGCAGATCAAGGGAACTGCAGGATAACAGATTCTTTCTTAGAGCCTTCATACATGTCATCATTCTTTATTTTTCAGTCTCTGAAACTATATCTGTACCTCTAAATAAAATCGGACCAGGAGGTGTTCCCTGGCCCTGAGGCCACGCAGAGTGAAGTGGACCTTGCTGACCCTTGGATGATATCTTCTGAGCTCCTGAGCCCCAAGAGAGTATTTTTTTGTGATTTTAGCCTTTCTAAGTCAGCGTCCGCAATAGCACACGGGCCGCCTTGCCTGGCACTGACCGAGGGAGCACGCTTGCGGGCGTGCTGAGGGAGCTCTGCTTTCTTTTGCTGTTTTTCCAAGCAGGATAAAGATAGCGTTGGAGACTGTGCCGGTCCTTTTGCAGAAGGCTCCCAGGACTGGAGCCTGACCAGCACAGCTTCACCTGGTGTTGCATCAACACCAAAGTTGCCTCCTCCTCTGATGGGCTTGGCAAACTGGGGGAGCTCCGGGTGCCTCGTCTCCCCTGGGATTTTGCTATGGCCTCTTTAGCACTCCTCGTGCGGGTTCTGTTTTTCTTCTTGTAGACGCGTTCTTTCGGGTTTTGTGTTTGCGTGGGCGAATTTTGTATCGGTGCGTTTCAGTAAGTTGTTCTGTTCGGAGTTACGGTATTTTGGTACTAAGAATCAACAGATTTTCATCGCAGTTTATCAGACGGCTGCGTTTATATCGATTTCTTTCCTGTCACTTAGGCAGTGGTGCCTCAGATTCACTTTATGCTGGCAAGCGTTAATACTGCCTTTGGAAAAAGTGGTTCTGCCCTTTTCATGCCCTGGCTGTTTTGCTTCTGGCCCTCTGCCATCTTCCTCCTGCTGCTTATGCAAACATTTGCATAGTGATCGCGTTCAGAGACATGACGGACGCTGCAGCCGACCTCCCAAACCAAAAAAAAAGCTGGTGTTTAACCGGGGTCGATGCTTCGTTGTGCTTCACTGTCCGTGTTAGTGCAGAGATTAAAGGAGTCTGGGGGCAAGAGTAGAGTGGTCCGGGCAGTGAGGGAGGGTGGGAATGCTTCCTTGGGAGGCGATGCTGGTTTAAAGTAAGAGGGCAAAGTGGAGATTGAACCCATCAAATTGCAAATTGCCCATTGGAGTCGGTCTTCAATTCAGATTTTCTTCTACGCGACCTTTTCTGCAGAACTGGGGAGAGGTGTGAAATGCACGGTGCGTTGGGATTGCGCCCCCCCATCGTCAGTTCTGTCTGAAATGCGTTTTTGTTTTAATATTAATATGGTTAGAAAAGGCAATGCTTGATCTTCTCCAGCATTTTAATTCAGTAACTTTAAGTGAGCTGGTTCTTGAGCTAATATGTATAATCTCAAATAAAGCCGCAGAGTGCAACCCCTGGCAGGTTTTACACAGACAGAAATCCCTTTTCTGAGTAGTTTTTCTTCGGAGTTAATTATTAAATGCTTCTTTCTAGCAGTTGCTGTTATCCTAACAGCAACTTTTCTCACAGTCTGATTAATGGCATTACTCAACCCGTAACAATGACGACTCTGTGTCTGAGATATTCCCACAGGTACGTTTTTAACTCCTCCGACAATAGCAGTCTAGGGGACTTCTCCCTGCAGGCAACAGGACTGTTATTGTGCAAATGAATGTTTATACAAAAATAGGTTGTTCTTATCGTGACTAGGAGCCAGTGGCCCCTGAATTTGAAACCTCGCTCTGAGATCTAGCCTTGTTGGCCTTGGACAAGACATTTGATGCGTGTGCTTCAGCTGTATTTTAGAGGAGAACTAGTAACTATTGTGATTAATCTGAAACAGTCGCTCACGTGAGACCCTAGCCTACATTCACACGGTAACAAAACGAAAATCTCACAGCTTGGGGAAGGAAGAATTGCATCCTTTGATGTCCTTTATTGTGATTTCCCTACCAAAAATTACTTTAGATGTTCGGGGTGCGTTTCCCTCTGTCTCGCCATACGTTAGTCTTGCCCATAGCAGAAACTCGGGGGGAGCCTTTGCTGCAGCTTCGTTCTGCTCCCGCCGGAGAAACTCTTGCGCTGGTGGTGGCTGGGGAAGGAGTGGGATCTCTCCGCACATTGCTCTTGGCTTTGGGTGGTTGTCAGGGATATTTTGACTGTTGGGTTTGCTCCAGGCGAACTGGACAAACACACCTGCACTCGCCGTGTTTGCTGGTGCTGGTGTAGGATACAATAGGGCGGGGACTTTATATGGGACAGATCTTTTAAAATAGGTTTTTGTGTGTGTACAGATCGTTGTGTTCCGTATTTACCAATATGAAACTAGGTAGGAGGATTTGTTACTTTGCAGGATCAACAAAATTGCACGTAGCCATAATTAAGTTGAAGATTTTAAACCAGGATTTTTGTAGCAGGCAAGTGCGTTGTGTATCTTAATACATCTATGTTTAATGAGGATGCCCTGTCCAGTGTGTGTCAGTGTCAGTGATATTTTAGACTCTTTAGTAAATATCAAGTTTATAATATTTAACATAGTTGAAAATAAACTTAAGCATATATATTTAATAAATTCTTTTCATATGATGTTTAACAACCATAAGAGTCCAAAAAATGGATCGGTCTGACTCTGCTCTTGCTGTTTTCCCCTGCCGTGTCAGTTTGCAATCACTGGAGCACACACACCATTTGGATAGAGAACGAGCGAGCTCTGGGAGTTGAATTTCTTGCCTTTTGATAATCTGTGCACTGTTTTAATTCCAGTCTTTTATAATGCGCTCTTCGTCTTTTTTTTTTTTCTTTTTTTTTTTTTTCCCAGAAAAAGGCAGTTAGATGGTCACGCTACATGCCCATGGTTTTCTTTTTAATTTATTCATAGGCTGTTTTAAACTCTCCTTAATGGTGGGATGGTAACAAATAGCAGGATAAGAAATTCCTGCAGATTTTGTGAAGCTTGCTGGCTGGATAGAGGAAAAAAAAAAAAATCTAAAAATAGCATCTGTGAGGGGAAGGCAGCAATGTGAGCTCAGTTTATTTCATCTGGCCTGTTGGCCTGAGAAACATAACCCGGCAATAGCCGTAGAGGCAGAGTAAACGTCCCGGCGCTCCCGCAGAGCTGAAGGGCAAGGTGCTGAGGGAAAAGTCCAATAATAAGGGTAAGCGTATGGCCATCCTTTTATTCTTTCATCTTCCAACTGGTTTACAGCCCTCCTGTGTCAGAAGTGGTGTTTAACCGGACGGAGGTCCTGCTTGCTTTGTTCAGCCAGTGGGTAGGGGATGTGCCGGGGGTCGGGAAACACGGGCAGCTCAACGTGCAGGAGTTGGAAATGTTGGACGGAGGATGGTAGGTGGCGAAAAGACTGTTGTGGTGGTAGTTGCCATTGTGAGTTTACTTCCAAAATCGTTGGAGACCGTTTTTTATTTGTTTACAGAGAAGCTTTTCTTCACCCAGCACTTCTCTGTACCAAAGCTGCCACTGATGGAGCACGTTGCTATAAAATAAAATCAATCAGCTTAACTATAGTAAGCGTAATATCTGTTGCATTTTTAAGAAAATGAAAGAAGGCATCCCAGACAATCATGTCGGCAAAAACTAATCTATATTTTAGCTGTATAACATCCTTTTGAACCAACGAATTGCCAGCTGGGAATTAGGAACCTGGGATGCTGTATTTTCTTCTGCTGTACAAGCCTAGGTAAGGCAGGCAACCTGCTTTACTTTTCCCGAGGTAATAGTTTTGGTTGTGGAAAAGTCTTTGGAATATCACTGGGACAAAACTGAAACAGTTCCTAAAAGGTAACAACTTCCCCGAGCTATGATAGTGAGCACCTCTGGTTGACAAGTGGTGGTATCTTCCATTTCCATGCAAGTTAAGAGCCGAACAGCCAAATTGCCCTAAGGTCCCTGTGGATTTCGGGAGGCGTGCTTGACCTCTGCTCCCTGGCAGGGTCCGTCCTACACTGGGACCCGCAGTGATTTAGTTTCTCCAGCAGTTAGAGTGTCGTGTTTAAAAAAGGCATTTAAATGATCTGCTTCTCAATAGAGCTGGTGGGTTCTGGTCTTTTTGGCACTGTAGATACAGACTTTCATTATCCTTTCCATGGTTACTTGTGCATTTTTTTAAAAATATGTCTTCCAGAAAATTAGGTGACTTGTGCCTTGTTGATGGGTCTCCAAGGAGTTCTTTGTCCCACTATTTATTAAACTTAAGGGCTTGATACCTGGGAGTTGGTTCTCCAGCTTGTGATTTCCCTTTGTTATTCCATAATGAAATATTTCTGCGTAGTTTTTGCGTGAAAATCCACTGCCAAAACCTTGGGAAGGTTTATTCCTAATTCAACTCTTTTATTTGTATGCTGTATAATTGCAGTGTACTGCTCTCTATCAGAGGAGTCGAATCCGTTGCCCTGGAATATATTGCGCTCTCAAATGGCTTTAGGGAGAGACAAACTGTGTAATGGTCTTAATGTCTTTTTCCTCGCACTCACTGGCTTATACCTCTTATACTCTTAAATACTGCGTATCGACCTACTATATTTTGGCTTCATGTGATTTAGCATTGGTAGATAAATAAAGAAGCCATTGAAATGTTTATGCTTTTTATTGACTTAAGGTGCTTTGGAGAGCAGCATTAATCTACAGTTCAGTGAAGCAGTAAGAAAATGAAATACTCCCTCAAGAGTTTTCTTTTGTAAATAGAGCCTTGCATTAAGCTGCTGTGAACTGGCCTCCTTTCAGATTTTTGAATGCACTGGTTTTGTCTTCATTACTAATTATAGCTGAGGGTAATAACACTGGACTTGTCCTTCATCAGGAATAACAATAAGAGTAGATGATGTGGGTATGTGATGTGCTTTGGAAATGCTTGCCCTTGACCTCGAGCTTTCGGCCTGCCTCGCCACTGCCTGTCCTCCGGTGGGAACGCTGGCTCCAACATATGGTCACCTTAAAATGCTAAATGAGAGCCGTAGCCTTTTAGGCCAGCTTCGTAATCACTGCAGTGTAAATGACCAGACGGCGAAGAGGAATCGATAATCTGGTTGTGCTATTTAGTTGGCCCAAACTAGTCATGAAACACAGAGGTAAAAAAATGTTCTCTTAGTCCCTGCTGTTGTTTCACTGTATTTACTTTGGGGGATCTGACTGTGAGACCATTATGGAAAACATATATTTGGATAGCTCAGCATGGTTACCTGGTATATGAGTGACGTTGCTAAATCAGTTCACTCTTCTGTGCTTTACTTTTGCTTTAATGTCTTTTTTTAATGTGGGCTGACAGTGGAATTGGTTGTTTGGGTTTTTTTCTTTTAACTGAGGATTTTTTTAATTAAAAAGCGAAGAAGTTGTCTTGGGAGGTTTCTCATAGAAAATGTGAAAAATAATGTTTGCATTTTTGTGACCTCTGAAAATGTATATGGTTACAAAGCACTGCAAAGTTTATGGTGGCATTTTCAATTTTTTCCAGTATAAATTTTTTCCCCATTTTCCCATAGAATAATAATTTTCATTTCCTGGAGAAGCTTTTAGTTGGTGGGGTAAAAGAAGTCTTTTGCTGCTGTAGTTGGAAAAATGGGGAAGGAAAACGTTCTGCTGTTCTTACTGTGAGACCTCTGAATACAAATGTCCTTACTTTGGAATAAATCTTACTTTCATTTTATCCGAATTCATACCACAGATTAAAAATGTTTCTAAAATCTGTGTTTGAGGATGTACAACAAAAAGATTTTGGTAGTGTTGATATTAAAGCGTGTTGTATGAGCCACAAACCACAAAGCAGCATTTGCATCTGTCTGGCTCCCTGTAGTATTTCAATTTTTGGTTGATTCCGCTATTTGAAAATACTGTCTTTTATTGAAGCCTTAGCTGTACAGTTTGTTGATGTACAGAATGATGTTAGTTTAGCACCAAAATTAATTTTCTGAAATGTCTTTTTGCACTGGGAGAAGTAGGCTTCAAAGCCAGATCTAGTTCTAAGTGCAGTTTACAACAGTGGTATTTAGCAGAGAACCTGGTAATTATGCTGTTTTTTTCTGGATCCTTTGGGAGGTTGGGTGTGCCTCGGAAGAGTGGTCATCTTCCCTTTTAGTACCCTTTCTTCCTTCTCCTGTCCTTCTTCCTCTGCTGTAGTAAATTGGTAGCCAGATTTATTTCCATTACACTCTGCCTACTCATGTAAATAACAGAAGGAAGTAAAACGAGGATAAAACGTAAAACTTTGTTGTTAAATGTGTGTTACTTCCAAGAAAACAGAACTGGTAGCTGATTCATTTTTAAGACTTTAACTATAACTTATCTTTTTCTTTTTCTCTTTTGTATTGGCAGGATAAAAAACTTGAACATGCCTCGTAGCCCAACATCAAGTGAAGATGAAATGGCACAAAGCTTTTCCGACTATTCTGTTGAATCTGAATCAGACAGCTCCAAAGAAGAAACTATTTATGACACAATTAGAGCAACCGCGGAAAAGCCAAGCAGCAGAATGGAAGACAGTCAGAGCAACACATTAGTGATTCGAATTATAATCCCTGATCTGCAGCAAACGGTAAGGCATATTGCATTACAATCAAAAAAAAAAGTTTAAATTATTAGCTTTGCTGGCTTCAGTCTGCAGTAAATCTGTTCTATTTTGTTACAATTTTTTTTACATGTTACAGGCAAAATTGATGTTGCTTTCTTTTAATGTCTACATTTTGTACCCCAGTGGTACATCTGACTGATTGCCTGACCTAAAGGCACTGTCCCATTCAAGAGAGTGTATTTAGTATGTTAACTTGATGAAAGCTGTGATCATAAAGAAAAATACCTGCCTGATCTGCATTCAGAGGCATTTGGGTAGAAGAAAGAGAATTAGGAATCTAAAATCTCGTCAGAAGGTGAGGGTTGAACCCCCAAATCACATGTTATCTCTATGAAAGCCCCATACATATATATATATAACCCCACTGTCTTCCCTAGTTTCTCTGTTCGTGAGATAGTTTGTGATAGACACTAGACTGGGGTCTAGCAGGAGGTCATCAAATTCTCTCTCGTTACCATATTCATTGCCTTTCTCTGTCATCCTCCCTCAAAAAGATACTCTTATCAGGTAGCTGGTGGCTTTTAGAGCATAAAGATGAGGAGAGAGAAGCACAAATAAATCTTTCCTTCCTCCTTTGCTGCTATGCCTTTACTACATGGTGTTTCTCAGGCTTCCACCCCGAGAAATCAACACAGTCAGTTTAGAGGAAGAATGAAGCATAGCATCAAACTGTTCCACAGTTTTTACAATGACGTGAAATCACTATTTTATTCTCTCCCACCTCCTCACTGCTTATATTGGAAACATATCAGTGAGGATAAAATGAACCTTTTCTTATTTTCCTCGAGGAGTCATTTGCAAGCTGACTTCTGGACCTATGGCTCTATCTCACATCCCTAAGTCTATTGGATGAAAACAAGGACTTTTCCACAAAAGATTTAATCTCTCACATCTTACAGAAAGAATTGAACAGCCTTTTAATTCGTTAAAAAATGTCTGATTAGTTGAGTAAATGAGAATAAAAGTTATTTTTTTAATTAAAAAAGATATCTTGGATGTTCCTTACATATTAGAAATCTACAGTCCAAATTCCTCACTCTTTCTCACAAGGAACTGTTAAGCTGTGTTTCTCTTATGGTTGAATGTGTAAAATTCAGTGTCTGGAATGTTAGCATAAAGCTGGAAAAGTTTGCTCTTGTAATTTTGTAAGTAAGCACATAATTGTCCTCCACGAGTGCTGTGATAGGTATTAACAGTCTCATCCCGGAGAAGGTCTTGGGAGTTACTTACTGATTCTGTCTAGAACCACACCTTGCCCAAGTTTGTGATTAATTATCTAAATTACCCTAGGCCTCCTTGCATGCTGTTGTCAGGATTTTCAACGGATGGCAGGCATCAGACTTCTTTCATTTTGAAGATGATTATAAAACCACATTCTTTTTGTGGATGTGTGCTACATACATCACTCTGTGCTGCCATTTAAGATCTACATCATACTGTGCTGCCATTGAAGATCTATCTCAGATGAAGTTATCCCTTTCTTTTTAATTAAAGTTCATTTTTAGAATGGCAGAGACTGCCTGCCTACAGGCTGGCAGGAAAGAGCTGTTCTGACAGTGTGGCCTCAGGTGTGGTTCTAGAGCTCTTTTTTTAAAGCCCAACCTACACAGCGCTGCAGGAGCTCGGAGAAATCTGTGTTGGCGTTGGGAGCATTCTCTCTTACATTCCTGTACTTAAAAATTTCATTTAGCTGCTGGAATTACAGTACCAGTCCATTAGTTTCTGCGGTGTGAGGTTAACCTCTGCGAAGAGGCAGTGGTGTGGGACGGGAAGGCTTCGGAGGGCAACGTGGGACTGCGGCCGCTGTGAGCCGCACACGGGATTTTTATTAAACCTTGGCTGGAGCAGTCAGCACCCTGGGTCTTTCACTTCGGTCTTGATTGAAATACTGGAACCCACCGTTGTACATCTTAAATGAAAAAGGATTTTGCATGCAGTGAAGTCCTCTGTCAAGACAAGCTCTGACTGGACATGGTTAGGATTTTATGGATGAGCCTACCAGCTTGCTATATGTTTGACTGTGTTCAGTGCTCAGTGAGTAGATCCAGTAAAATGGAAAAATTAGCTTTACTTGCTAGGCTTACTCTGCTGGTAAAAACAGAGAGGTTAGCCTCCTGAAGCCCTCTTATATCGTTACTCTATTTTTTAGAACAAAACCAAGTTATTTATTGACACTATTGAAACAATAATTTTTTTAAAAATTCATTTTGTGCAGGAAATGAAATAAACCAAAAAGTATTTTCAGTTTTGCGTTTCATTTGTTCATTTTTATTGCTTTACGTTTTACATTTTTTTCCTTTTCAATAAACTCTTAATGAAAAGTAACTCTTTTTTTTTAATCGGTTCTAAAGCAGATGATCTATTTCTGATTTAATTTATCAGCCCACAAGTTCTTGTACAGAAAAGTGAAATCTGGATTCAGGTTCGCAAATAGGGAGACTGATAGCTTAAAAGTAACGTAGCAAAGTTTGGAGAAGATCATAGTTCACGAGCCGTGTTACAGCTACAAGCCAAATCCAACATATACCCCATTTGCTGTGTAATTTTAATTAATCTAAAATAAGAGGTGTTTAAAATTAGTCTGTTTAATCAAAGGAACATGAAGTGATATCACTTCATTTTATGGTTTTTATTCTTTATTGGTTTTTAGAAAGTGTGATTAAGACTATATTTGTTTAAAAGAAGGCAAGTTTAGGGTTTTAGATAAAACTCAGCCCACTGGGAAGCTTTAAACCCCTAGCTAAACTCACTAGGAATTAAAGTTTGCTCATCTGCAGCGACTGTCGTGTAAATTGTCTTTATTTCATTGCACATACGAGATCAAGCACCAAGCATTATGAGTAGATGATCTTTTCTTCATCTTTTCTTTCTAGAAAGAGTAATTTCTTACTGCTTTTGTGCATCACCTGTATTCAAGTGTCATCCCTAGCGCAGGAGGGTGGAGAATATTTAAGCGAGTGACTGGAAGATTTCCTGCGCTCAGTAAAATTACTGAAGGCATGGAAAGCATGAAAAGCCCTCCATATTCACCAACATAGGTGCACGGGAGAGTGTGTGAAAAAGCTATATTATCCAGTATTTAATTTCCTGATTTAATAAGCCGAGACTTATTAACTTATTATATATCCAACTTTAATGGATCCTTTATGGTGGCAGGACACGGGTGTAATCTCTTTTGACCAGAAGCTTATTTCCAGCGCATCCAGCCCAGAGGGCTCTGGCTTGACATGCTATCGAGATGGAAACGAGAGTTCCTGACTGGTTCCTCCTCTCTTTGCGATCGTGGTGCAGGCTTTCTTGGCAGCTTGGCCAACATTCAGTGGTGTTTGCCCTTAGCGTGAGGATGTTCCATCCCCAGGGCAGCGAGGTTCAGCGCCGGGCTGCCAGCGGCACTGATTCCTGACGGATCTGCCCCGTTCCTCCTGGGTAAGCGGAGTTGGCAGTCCGCAGCCCCCAGCGGTTTGCTGCCCGAGGTGATTGCCCACCTTGTGCCTGTCTTTTGGAGATGGGAAACTGTGTGGACTAACGTGTCTGCGCTTCCCTCTGTGATGCCTGGCATATCTGGCCTCTCCTTGGACCTCTTTGGTCTGAATCCAGGGTAAGTCTTCTTCTACTCATTTCCTTTATCGGCCCATGTAGGAACATATCACAAGTGATTCTGCCTATAACTGGAAGCAGTCTGGTTCTTCTCTAGTAGCTGTTGTCAGGAAAATCTCCTTGGCGTGGTATTCTGACAGTGAGGTCCAATGTTTTGTGCTTAGAATTGCTCTTTTTCCCAGACTTCAAGAACAGATCTGTTCGCCAATTGTTTTAAGGAAAGTTTTCACCATTTTATTATCAACACATGGTGGTCGTTCTGCTCTTTTGTTTTATCCTACACTTGAGTGCTCCCTCTGGGTTAAGTTTAAAATCAAAATGCTCAGATTCGTATGTTTTATTAAATTCTGATGCTGAGATGGGATTGGGTCTACTGAAGACTTCTTTGAAATGCTTTCTGCCCATCTGTTTTGTGGCTCCACTTCAGTAAAGAGCATTTACTGAGTCCCCCCTCCCCTGTTTGCTTTATGTTGGACTTCCCATGCAAGTTGTTTGGTGAGTGGCAGTTTGGTAAAGCAACAGCTTAAGTTGTAGCTACTTTTTGGTTTTCTGCTTCTGCATTGCTTTTTATACTTTTGTATCCTTTCTTTACTTTTTCCAGTGTTCATTGGCCTTTAGGATTAAGAATCTTTTCCTTTAGTGCTTTTCTTTCTTAGATAAAACACTTGTTTAGTTTGTGCAATTTTTATCTCATGAAAGTAGGAACCCAGTTGTCACAACTGCTGCTTCAGTCACATTTTTGCTTAAGATATGTCCATTTTTACTTGTTTCCAGTCTGTACTGCTGTCCGCTGCCTCAGATCTATTCCAGGTTTTCCTTTGCAACTTCTCACAAGTATTCTGTATCCCATTTTGTGACTGCTTGTTCATTGCTGCTTTCTGTTTATAGTTGATCTTCCTTTTTTTTAATCTTCAGTCTGATGATGAGAACTTTGTGGGTGCTGCTGACATCTGTTCTTATGCCCTTGACCTGGACAGGTGATCTGACTTGCCAGCTGATGATGGTTTGGCCAGACTGGGGTTTTTTGACCTCTCATCTCGTGGATTCTGTGTTTTCTAAATGTGTTTCAGTGAAGGAAAGCAGTACCTCCAAGAATTAAGTTGAACACCAAGCAGAAATCAAAATGAGCAACTTGCTCCATTTTATTCATGATACCCAACTCTCATTTGCATTTTGCACTTTTTGGTTGTCACATCTTTAATATTGACGTCTTCTATTGAAAGGAATAACTTGTATTTTGATATTCTGACAATCACATTTTGGAGGCAGCTGTACAAACCGTTTGTCATGGTTCCTCTGTTGCAGCACAGTTCCGTGTGATTGACACCTTCGTAAGTCTGACGAAAAAGATGTGTTGGTTGATAGATTTTGAACAGATAGATGTTATTCCTCAGAGATTCTGTATCATGAACGTTATTCTCACTGAGTTGGTATCTTCCCCGTAGCTGGAGTGGATGAGCTGTATTTTTCCCTTGCTTCCAGTCCTGTTGTGCTTAGTGACTTACTCTCACCAGCATGCAGGAATGTGAAATTATAATTGACCATGTCTCTCATGATCCAAAGAGCTTTAATATCAAAAAAACAGGTCTTGCATTTCAGCAACCCATGTTGACGTGCTGTCTTGCTGCTAGACTTGGATTTTGAGTGGTCTAGTGTGGTTTTGACAGTGTTTTTGAGCCACTCAGGGCTTCTTTTTTGGTTCTTATTTGAAAGAACTGATGCAGTTTTTACGGTGTATGTAGCTAGCCTCAAAGACAAGCTATTACATTTTATCTGGTCTTGGGATACAACAAAAAGGGTGGAAAGAATAGATCCCACATCAGTCAATGCAAAATATCTTTCTGTTTCATACGTGTTTCTGCAGTTCTTTGCCACTAAACTATCCCTCGTCTTTGATTTTTTTTTTTTTTTTTTATTTGATAATAAGTTCTTGAAGATTAGAAAAAGTTGTCCAGCTTTTTTGACTCAGCTACTGTCTCGTTTCCTTGTGGTCACCACACCGTGTGCATCTAATGAATTCTTAATTATTTCATAACTGAAGCAATCCCTGTGTAGATTCTGCTGTGATTCAACTGGCATTTTCTCAGGGTAGAAAGTGTGGTACATAAGTGTGGTAGAAAGTTTTTACATCATTGACCTTAATTCATTATAAATTACTAATGGGATCAACATTTATTAAAATAAATGCATTTTTTTTTTCTTGTGAATCACTAGAAAAGCTAGGGGTGTGAATAGATTAATTTGTGAAATTACTAGTTTCAAAGTGTTTCCGTATTTATTCTGCCATTGAGGACTCTCTAAAGTATTGCAGCTAGTGTGGTAGAAATACAGTGGTAGTATAGTTATCAGATAATGCATTTTAAAGCAAGGCTTCAAGCTACTGCACAAAAAGAATTCCTCACTGCTATTTCAGTCCAGTGAATGTGTTTAAACTGTTATGTCCTGTCCTCATGCATTATATGAACGTGCCAATGTCAGACTTGTGGAAAGCAAAGTATTTCAGAAGATAAATATTGTGCATTACCGATGCAATGTGCAATAAAAGATTGATACTCCATTGAAATCTATACTGAAAAAATTTGAAATTATTTATAATTTCACCAATTTAGCAAATCTTTGAGAATTAGAAATACACACCATTATATGCAATATTCGCATGAAATCAAGAACAGCTAGAACACAAGAACAGACTGAACAAAGTTGAACATGTTGAATTCTCAAGGTGCATTGAAAAAAGCAGGCTTAATTAAACTGCAGTCGGAAGTTAGTGTTTTGTATTGTTAAAATCAAAGCAGTGTCATAAAAAGTCCAAAAAATTATTTGTTTCATGTAGGAATTTAATGTAAGAAAGACTTTTCTGGAAAAAAACCCCACATGTAATTTCAAAACTATCTTTGCTTCTTCCCATTTTAATGGCATTTCTTATAATCTTTCAGGATACGTGGATAACGACAAGTCACTGCATAGTGATACAACATGTAGAAGTTAAGCTCATGACATGCATTGTAACGGACAATTTTTAGAGTTGCTGAAAACTGCTGATGTTTGAATCTGAACTTTGTATTGAAGTTTGAATCCATGTAAGAGTCAGGGGGCAAGTGAGGTTCCGAGCCCAAGGAACACAGGGATTTAAAACGGATTGCCCTTGCTGCTAAGTCAGTATCTTAACAACCGGGCTGTTCGGGAATGAAAATACCGTTTACAGTGTTCTTTCTGTCTCCCTCTCTCCTTCCTGCTACCACTTAAACCCCCCCAACTTTTCACAAAACACCTTGAAATGTAAAATATGTAAGGGGAATGAAAACTGCTTCCTAACCAACTTCATCTGTGGCAAAATCTAATCTCTCATTTGATGACGTTTTTATATTGAAGATTGGAAGGGATTAAAGCTGTCGGTTATTTCCTAGGCCAAAGCATCACCTGAGCACATAGCAATGAAAGTTTCATCCCTCTTCCCTTACATACCCCGAAATGTCTTAAGATCGGTACTTGAGCCATATCTGCAAAAGTGCCGCTTGTGCAGGAACTGCTGGAAGACCAGCGGTAATTTTTTTTTAATAAGTCGTGCCCAGTCGCGGTGGAGCTGGACTGACCCCAACGTTCACAAGGCTGCTTTGCTTCCTCGGGCAAAGCCCTGTCAGATGCTGTCACAGCACCTTCAGTGGCACGGCCAGCCAGCACCGACGAGGAGAGGACATCTCAGGACCCGTGTCCATTGATCGGCGCCGTATCTGAGGATTAATCGCAGAAACAGAGCCAAACTCCTCAACTTCGGTTTGTCGTGATACTCAAAACCAGCTAGTCATCTCTGCTCTGATAAAGCTGTAGTGTTTGCTCGGTTAAAAATGGTTATAAATTGAAAGTTCTTCATGCCCTGTCGTACTTTTCGCTGTTGAAAATATTTGCTATGTAATATTTAAGCAGCCAAGAAAAAGACACTGTGAACATACAAAATATTGTGACTTCTGCCTTTGAATTTGCTCTTCAAAATTCAGAATTGAAATATTCAAGTGAATTTGTTATTTGATTTGTGTATATGGGATCAGAGATTACTTTGAGACATGTGCAAAGCTTGCCAGGATAAATATGTTTAGTTCTGAAAGACAAACTCCAACTGTTTTCTTATGGATGGCCTCAGGGCTTTAAAAGATGCCAACAGATACTGCAGAGGTGAGCACTGCAGAAGCAGCTGTGGGTAAAGGAAACAATTCTCTCTCTTCATAAAATATCAGTCCTATTTTTACTTGCTCTTCTGTTCTCTTATCTTTATGTACAATTTTAACATGAAGAGTAGCAGAGTTCTTCAGAAAAGGCCCGAAGAGTGGTTACTGACATTACTATGGCCAGAATTACAGCGACATTCATGGAAATGTACTGACAAAGGACTTATACATCAGCATTTTTCTTTGGCCCACATGCAATCCCTGCAGCCTGTGTTGAATCCGGAGGGGATGGGGACGTTCCCCGAGTGGACAAAGCAGGTTCTCCCGTGCTGTAGCTCTGCCACGGCAGCTCGGGACGAGCCCTTCTCGTGGCCCGGGGTGGGGGGTGTTGGCAGCACCCTACATCCATAAGGTGCTTCAGAGGCAAGAAATTGGTTTCCAGGCATTGCCACCTGCTGGCAGCTTGTAACCAATAACCGCAATGCAAGCTACAGTTGCGAAATTCCTAAATTTCTTAAATTCCTAAATTCCAGCTTGGTAAGAAGGAGAGAAGTGGGAAGGGTTTTCAAGGTTTTCAAGTCTTCTGCTGCTTCATGTTGTATAGTTCCTCCCATCAACTGCCCCTAAGATAAATGTAGCTTAAAATGAAGTAGAATTCTTGCCTGAATTCTGTTTTTTTGTGAAATTGTTGTGGATCACACTGATTGTCAGAACAGCCTGGAATCAAGTGGATAGTTAAATATCTTGTAACATCCCTTTCACTTGGCTTTTCAGGCAGGTTTGCCGTGAAGGTGTTCTTTCTCTGAAGAAGGATGTGGTCTCTGATGTTTGTGGAAGGACTGGAAACATCCTGTGTTTTCACAGTACTTGTGCATTAGTTATAGAGGAATACGTGTCTGAAATACAATTCTGTTGATGTATGTTTTGTCATGGAATTTGTAGGTTTAGTGTGTACGTTTGTATATATTTATGACATTTTAAAATTTTAGAATATAAGATACTGTTTAAATGTTTTTTTCATTATTTAGATTTTTTTTTAATAATTTCTCTTTGCAGAAATGCATTAGATTTAACCCAGAAGCCTCAGTGTGGGTTGCAAAGCAACGGATTTTGTGCACTTTGAATCAAAGTTTGAAAGATGTCCTGAATTATGGACTGTTCCAGCCTGCAAGCAATGGTAGAGACGGGAAGTTTTTGGATGAGGAACGACTTCTTAGGGAATACCCACAGCCAGTGAATAAAGGAGTTCCTTCGCTTGAGGTATTTTTAGAGCTAATATCTGAAACACTTGTATTCTGATACAAACTATACGATAAGCTGTATTTCTCCATGCACCTGAGTTGCATTTGGGAAATAGCGATCAGCAAGTCTGAAGTTGAACCCTTGCTCACAGAAGTGCTGGCGTTCCCTTGGTGGAGCTGTTCCATGCGTTGTCCCCAAAAGGCTGCAAAGAATCAGCCCCTCTGGGAGATTTGAGTTTGGAGTTTTCCTCTGCTGGGAACACAGGAGATGGATCTTATTCTGTGATTTAATAAAGAAATGTAGGGTTCTAGATGAAGCTTTTGGGTCTCTGATTAGGTTTGCAGTAGTAGGGTAGCAGTTGCTGAATAACCAGCCTTTGCTTTCTCCCAAAGAGAGGGTCTTTCTTTCCCAGTGAAACCTTTTTTTTTTTTTTTTTTTTTTTTTGACCCTCCCATCTAGTTCCCTCTGCGCCCTCCTTCAGATTTCCTCTGGCTGCCTCCTGGAAAGCAGTAAGGGAAGAAAGGTTGTGTATGTGTAAAGCAGTCACGCGCAGACACTGGAATTTCCCCCCTCTCTTGCTTATGCAGAGGCTGTGCAGCTGGGGAGTAAACTGGGCAGAACTATTATGGCACTGGGTGAACATGGAGCAGGGCCGGATCACACTGAAACACAGCACAGCAGGAAACTGGGGCGTGAGACTAGTATTTAATTAATTTTGGTATTGCTTGTATGGCGGTACATCAACCACTAATAATCTGCAGTTAATAGACTTACTCCACTATAACGCAAATCCAAGAAAATAGAACCAGGGTCCAGAGAAGTTTTCAAGTCCTAGCTTTTCTGGCAGTTTATTTCGGAGATTCAGTCACTGATGTCCATATTATAGCCATACGCAGATGAAATAACCACTTTATTTTTTTCTGCCATGTTCTATTTCGTGAGTGTTCACTGTTTGCAAAATTCTTCTCGCTGCAGCTAAAGGGTTGCAGTTCAGGGGTTGGAAGGTCTTGTGAAAAGCCGGTATTAAAGCTTCATTCAATACTGTCCCCTTGTCCGTCAGATGTGCTGCATTCTTTGAATTCTGCGCAGCGCGATTAGATAATAGTAAATTATAACTATGTAAATCCCATGATTTTTGCCATAGATCTTGCTACTATGGCCGTGGGGTGGCAAACTGTTCAGGGTAAAATGTGAGTGAGTTTCAGCCAAAAAAAGAGGCAATCCTCTGAACCTCGTTCACAGGACAAGTCTTGTTAAACATCAGAACTATTCCCGTGTGTAAGTTCTGCCTACGTTGATTAAGGGATTTTTCAGGAATCTTTTTTTGTTGTTGTTGTTTCAGAAATGCTAAGCTGATATATTGAAATATGTTTTTTTTTTTTTTTTATTTAACATGCCTTCCCAGTTCTTTCTGCCTGAAAGTGCACAGATACCCTTAGGGAAAAGCTCTTTTCACTGTAATTCTTTCTTATTTATGTAGATTCTAGAGACCGATCTCATTTCCCATACACACCTCCACTGATTTCAGTGTATTTGTACAAGATAAGAGTTTTGCTTACATGAATTGTAAAACTATGATGCCACTATGTTAAGCAGAGTGCTAGTTATCGGTGAATATTCAGAATGAAACACTAAACTTTTTTTTTGAATTTTGCCTAAATCTACATCATCATGGGTGATACTTTTTGGTAAGGTCAGAAAATTATATTATGGGGTTTTAAGCAATATAGGACATTTTAAATTTATTCTTTTTTCCCTTCCTCAGTTTCGATACAAAAGAAGAGTGTACAAACAGTTCAATCTTGATGAAAAACAGCTGGCCAAGCTTCATACCAAGGTATGTCCAATTTACTGGAGAAGTTAGCAATTACCAACTTAGCAAAGCAATATGTCTGAGAAACTGGAAATAAGTAGGAGTTTGTAACTACCTGGGCCACTTGCTGAACAATGAGCAGTATATGCTTCCAGCACCAACAGGAATCTGTGAATTATGTTCTGGGAATTTCTCTTATAGAAGAATTCCCATGCTATCTTCCATATATATACAAGTAATTTTAAATGAACCTTAATTTGTAAATACAACGTGCTTTCAGCATGCTGCAAAAATGCCTATCTATGTCTTTAGACTCATTTGCAGGTCAGATTAATAATAATGATCACCATACACCATCCCAATTTCTTACTGAATGAATGTTTTGGTCATTTTTTCCTTAAAACTATGAAAACCAGAATCTTCTTACTGTGTTTGATTTTTGAACATTATAAACCGTAGGGTTTATGCTCTCAGTATACAGTCAAGTTCTCCAGGAATGTGAATTAGCTACTGTTCAATGGATATTGACATCAATTGACAGAATATTTCACTTTTAGTCAAAATTTTCTTTTTCAAATTAGAGGATGATTCATTTGTCACTCTATGTTTCAGGCCAATTTGAGAAAATTTATGGACCATGTCCACCATCTCTCAGTGGAAAAAATCACCAAGATGTTGGACCGAGGACTGGATCCAAACTATCACGACCTAGAAAGTGGAGGTCAGAACAATAAAACTAGCAGCATAAAGTAGTACCTTGGGTTTGTTCAACCTAAATTGATTAACAGGCTGAACCTCTCACATTCTTTCTGTTGCCTTCATAACTCTAGGCTAATGGAGTCTATATGGTTTTGATGTTCAAAGGAGAAAATTGATAATTTATGATTTCCTTTGAGCGGCATTTTTAACTTACAATTTTTAAAGCAAATGTTCTTTATTTTACAAATTTGCTCATCTTTTTTCAAGAGCGTGCTATTCTCTTCTTTAGAAACACCGCTAACTTTGGCAGTTCAGCTTGACAATGCAGTAGAAGTGATAAAAGCTCTGAAAAATGGAGGAGCCCATTTGGACTTCAGAGCCAAAGATGGAATGACAGCTTTGCACAAAGCAGCCAGAGCCAAGAACCAAGTAACCCTCAAGGTAAATGCTTTCAGTAGCAAATTATACATTATTTTATAGAAAAGAAAAAAAAAAGAAGAATGCTTTAATTGAAAACATTACTGTAATTACTGTCTTGTCCTCAATGGATCCTTTAATATGTGCTTGTTCTAGTACTTTCCTGTGGCTTTCAAATCTTAGGATTTTCTTTCAATAAAGGGGCTTTTCATTTCTGATTTTTTTTGGTAGGAAGAAAAAGTGGTGAAATTTAACCTTATTCATTGATAGATGGGGAAAGATCTGTCTGAAGAAATAGGAATAGCGTTATTATTCCTTATCTCTTTGAAAGCAAATGCTGGTGGCATGGACTACACATTATATCTTAACACGGTCTCTTCTGTTTTCTTTTGTATTTTAACAGGTATTCTTAAATCACCTTGATATTCTAGATTAAGTCTTGTATTTATGGTTTTTGCTTATTTCCTTTTGACAGATATTCAAATTGCATGACATTTTTGATAAAGCATCCTGTCACCGAAGAGGTGAATAAGTTGCAGAGGCGATGTGGCATTTTCAGAACTGAGATTTCTAAACTCAATGAGAGGATGGAAATTGGACATTGCCATTCATCCTTTCCTTGCTATCCCTGTAGACTCGTTTAGATCTTAATTCTTCTGAGGTCATTCCTTGCTTAACTTTGTGCTGCAGCCCATTCTATCAGCTTATAAAGAAGTGAGCAAAAAATATATATCACGGCAAATATCAACCTTGTATTGATATTTGATTGATTTTTCAGGTAGAAAAGTCCCTTTATCGTTAGAAGTCCCTCCAGAATATATTTTTGCTAATAAATTTGTTTGATTTTTCAGGTAGAAAAGTCCCTTTATCGTTAGAAGTCCCTCCAGAATATATTTTTTGATAATAAATTTGATTTTTCAGGTAGAAAAGTCCCTTTATCGTTAGAAGTCCCTCCAGAATATATTTTTCACAGTTTGTGATTGCTTTCAGACCCTTTTAGAGCTTGGAGCATCTCCTAACTACAAAGACAGCTGTGGCCTGACGCCCCTGTACCACACGGCTGTTGTGGGAGGGGATCCTCACTGCTGTGAACTGTTACTCCACGAACACGCTACAGTCAGCTGCAGAGATGAAAATGGGTGGCAAGAAATTCATCAGGTAGGAAAGGTGACTTTTTCTTCGGAGTGGAAGTCACGTGAGGAAATGTGCCACGTATATTCCGTGGTTAAATGCTGCTGTTTTGAAGGCTGCTCGGGTATGTTTAGTCCATGCGCATACGAGTGTAGAGTTTCTTCCTTTTTCTATTTGCTTATTACTTCGCATCCTGCTGTGGTGAATTAGAAGTGGAAACTGTTCCAGTGGAGTTTAGTAACTTTGAAATCCTATGGTTACTGTGGAATTGCTGCAGAAATTGGACTAATCACATTCGTGTAAGGGACTCTTGGAAGTTTAGTGTCCTATTAGTGGCACTTCAGTAAAAAAAATGTAACTTGATCTTTTTGTTACATGCCAATTTTAGTATCCTTGGTGCCCTAGTATTCTTGTGCGTTTGTCAGAGGTACTGTCTCCTTTCTTTCTGGTGAACTTTACAGGAACATTTGGGTTCAGGATTTTGTTGCTAGGATCCTTCAGTATGTTGCACCGAAGGATGTAAAACTCTCACAGACTCACAGTTTGAGTCAGGTTTCACTCCCTGGGGGTGGAAACTGGGATTCTGATGATTTTTCTTTTGCTGTTTGTACATGGGTTTTCCTTTCCTACCTTACATATTCAGTGTGTGGATAAAGGTGGTAGCATGCTCTATAAAGAAAAATTACTTTTAAAAAGTTACCTTTTGAGGTTTGTGGTGCTTATGATACCTTGAGACAGCTATGGTGCCAGAAATCATCAGGCACTAAGACAGAGTGAATGGCTTTGTATATCTGTATCTCTCAGCTTAAATTCCATATTATTATACAGGAATGATGCTGATCTGAGATGACACGAAGTTAAAAACATTACAGATTGGGAGGCGCTCAGCTGGTGTGCTATAGAGAAAAAAGTAGTCAAGTAAATGAGACTGATGCATGGAAATACTGTGGTTTTTCTCAAACTTATTTGCTAATCAGGAAAGTTTCAAATTTCACTGAAGTCTCATTCATAGAGGGTTATTTCCAAGTATTCGGGGGTTAATGTTTTATTTGTGTGACTGATAAAGTAACTCTTGAAGATCTTCCCGCTTTTGGATCAGTGCCCTCTGTATACTGTGTGTCTACTTGACATCACAGAATCAAGAAGATTATTACTTGAATTTTGGCCAGATTTCCCTAAACTGTTCTCCCGCCTTAAAAGCAAGCTTCGGAAATCTGATCATCTTCAGTGCCATCTAGTGGGCAACTCGCCGAAGATTAGCAGGACGAAAAAAAACTTGCTTTCTGTCAGTCTGCGTGTCCCATTTGACAGTTGTGAATAGTAGTGGATAAAAAGGGGCAAACTTTGTATTTTCTTGATACCTTAAATTTTCGTTCCTCCAATAAGCAGATGCTTAAACCTCTGCACAGACAGACTGGCTGTACCTGAAGCGCACGCGTCGGTGGTTGCAGGCAGGCGTGCGCATCTGGGTGTTTGTCCTCCCGTTCGGTCCAGGGGTGGCTCTAAAAATGAGACCCTGAGTAAAAGAGCATCTTCTCTCCTAAAACCATCTACCTGGAGTCCTCGCCTAGAAGCCATAATAACCAAAATACGACTGCCTCTCTTTACAGGCCTGCCGATACGGACACGTCCAACATCTGGAGCACCTCCTCTTCTACGGCGCCGACATGTGCGCGCAGAACGCCTCGGGAAACACGGCGCTGCACATCTGTGCCCTCTACAACCAGGTGAGCTGGCTGGTGGCTCTTCCCGGCATCCTCCTGCAGTGACAGAAGGGTCCCCGGCAGGAGCTGAGGGGTGCCGGGGGGTCCCCTCTGCCTGGCTAAGTGGAGAAGGATTTGAGGAAAGGTGGTTCCAGCCCCAAGGAGACTGGAAACCGGTGCTGTGAGAGAATAACGCGTAGCCGGGGAAAAAAAAAAAGTGCAAGTGCTAAACCTTTCGTGTCCATCCACAGAAACAGAGGCTCGTTGAGTTTGCTGTTGGAGTTGACTGGTTTGGTGTTAGGTTTTCCTGAGATACCATTTCCTTACTTTTAATAAATGCATTTGGCGGAAATTTCCTATTCTTATTGATCTACAGAGGCGAGTTACACTGAAGAAGGACATAGCTCGTTATTTTTCATTTGATTTATTTAATATGCTATGAAGTGTTACGGGTTTTAAACAGTGGTCTTAGAAACTATAAAGAACATAAAAACTATTTTATTAGTGTTTTAGTCACTGATTACAAATAAGGCTGCTCATTGTAGGTAGCAAGAGTATACATGTTAATTAGAAAAGAAAACATCAAGTTCTACCAGCTTATATTTTTTTTTATATCATATCTAAATATTTGTTTCCTATTCAGAATTTACCGCTGTTTTACTAGAATTTAAATTAGAATTAATTAAGAAATACTTGGAAAATACTGTGGAAATGTCTCTGTAGATTACAGGATTCTCTGCTGTTTACAACTTGTGTAGTCATTTACAAATAATAGAACCATTTGATTTGACAGCATTTTATACTCTCGGCATGGATGGGATGAGTTTACAACTATGTTAAAACATAGTGCATACAATGTTAAATTGAATTAGGAAGACACAAGTCATGAGATGTGACTGTAACTAGCGAAACATCTGTTAAAGCATCTGCTTCTTAATTAATTACCATCTTAGTTTTTTCTAAAGTCTTGTCAAGACAGATTCCTCAATTAGGTCTAAAATACCCTTAATTTTTTTAAAAATAGAATTTTGGGGATAACTTGACATTTTTCAAGACTGTTGACTTGATGTGTGTGTCATAATTGATATCAATTGATAAAGAGTCTAGCTGTACAAATCTTCCTCGTTAATTCTGATTATTTGAAGTATGCAGCGTATCAGTGGGATCAATACCTCTGTGGACTGCTTCTTGCTCACTGTTTACCAACCACCTTCAACAGGCTTTAAGTTTAAGGTTATTAAATCAACTAGTTTAAGGTTAGCAATGGTTTCTTTGCTCAGCTTGGATGACTTCTGCAACTGTAGGCATACAAAGCTTTTGCAAGTTGGCACTTGTTAAAATTCCTAGAAAATTTTGCAGAGAAATGAAATTCACCTTCAATCTCAAAAAAAATTTTGCATTTAGGCTTCACGTCAAGAGCTTAACGTGTGTAAGTATAAGCACTTCTGTTGAAAAAGATATTTTAAAATATTCACTTTAACCTCATTTACTTCAGTTTTCCTGAGAAAGAAATTTGAAGCCTGGACTGTAATGCACATATAAACTTAAAAATGAGGACTTGTCTCTGTTTTTTGGTAACCATTTTATTGAAGTGCTTTCATGGCTATAGTTATTTACAAGATCATACACTTTTAACAAAGGTTATGCAGTATGATGCTGAAATCAGAATAATCCTGTAAAATGACAGTATTTTTCACGTAGAAATGTGTTTTGCCCCTGACCTCAGTGGGAAAAATTATTCTGTAAAAGACTTAGAGACCTCTCATTTAAATTGCATCTGCAAATTTGCAAATATTTTCATAGTCATTAACCTTGTCTTTGTGAATGGAAGCTTAACATCTTGTGACTACACTGTCATGCTTCTGTTTTCCTTAATCAAGTGTATGTGAAAATAAAAAGTTTTTTTTCAGGGTGCTGTGAACTGTAACCTATGCTGATTTTTTTTAGTGTCCCTTTTATTGAAAGTTGTTATTAGCTGAAGTGGAAGGAGCGGTGTTGGCCTTTTCTGGATGGAGAGGATGGAAAGGGCAGCAGTATTCTGTTTACCTCTTGATTCCTGTAGAGGGAGTCATTACCCATTTGATTTTCCCTTCCAGTCCTCCCTGGGGAATTCTCTTGGGATACTTTCTGAAGTTGGTAGTTCTGTTTTCCTGACTGTCAACTGAGTGCTGATCTGAGTGAATGGTTGTTTTTTTAAAGTTAGTTCATGGCCATCCAGCAGCTCAGTGAAATCTAGACGGATTTCATGCCTCTGTGTTTTGCAAATAACGATGCTGGGATGAAGTGTGCCTCCTTTCAGTCAGTGGATTGGATTCTGTATGAAAACTGTTGCAGTATTAAATCAGGTAATTAGCTCTCAGACAACAAATTGAATCTCGTCTGCTGACAAGCCCACACTTCTGTGTGAAATTCCTTTTAATCTTATGAATTCTAAAAAGCTACTGCATATTCAGTTTATGTATGATGTAATGAATGAAGAGTACTGAACTCTCAATATCAGAAGTTATTAGGTTGTCAGAGCTAAAATATGTGCAAACAGGAGTTATGGCATTCGAAGGCAGCACCTTAACAATGGAGAGTTCTAAAATGTGGAATTTCCATTGAATTAACAAAGGAAAAGTAATCAAAATAATTTCTGGTGATGAGTTTTTTTGCTTATTCTCCCTGGTTAGTTCCCCTTAATGGTGGAAGGATGGGGAGGAGATAAGGATGAAGCTGAGAATGCTTCTGTTTTTTAAAAAAGAATAAAAAACCAAACAAATGCAGTAGTTAATCCAAACAAGTTTTCTTGAAAATTCTTATGTTGAACAACTCTGTCCACTTTTGTAAAAATTTTTCTTGTCAAAACCATTTAACAAATAAATCACTTTGCATGTTTTTTGTTACACTGCAAACAGCTTAGATAATTTGTAAATCATGTAGAGAGTTTTAAAATGTGTAATTATTTTGATTTTATATTGTTGAATTACTTATTCTGAGAACTAAATGAATAATCAGCAAATTAATAAAATATGTTTCTTAATAACATTATTTATATCCTCAAGTTCTTGATCAAAATTGGGAATTTTAACACTAAAGGGTTCTACTAACATTTCCAGTATGTTTACTAAGCAGTATCTGGTGGAATAGCTGAACAGTTGTTGTTATGGGAATATAATATAATGTGCAAACCTAGAATCATTTAGGAGTCAGTCAAAAAGGAATTCTTGGAAAAGCAACACTGAAAAGAACTTTTTTTGTTTTTTTTTTAAACTGGAAGTTTTCATCTAGATTGCAGCACATTTACTTCTTTTGGATGATTGCTAACAGAGAACACAGAAAAATGAGAAAAACATTTTGACATTTTACACATTGCTCTTGGTCGTCCTATGTTTAGAGATACAGAGAACACACCTAATGTGCAGATTTCAGTGCAATTAATGCAACTGTTTCAATTAATGATGTATCATTAGAAAATTACCATCTATGAGATGATTGTTAATATACCATCTCGAGATATGATCCATTCTGTTGTTTCAGGCTGTTATGCAGGATCAGAAGTGTGGAAACAAAAAGTTATCTTTTTGTAGTATTGAATCTTGGGGAAAGGGTAGGAGAGCCTCCTCCCCAGATATGTTTAGGGCAACCCTGTGATGGAGGAGACTTAATGGGATCAAGAATCCAGTTTGATAAATTAGAAAACACAATGAAGAAAATTATTTTCAATCATAATTTCTGCGCATTCACTTGTGACTCAGAATCTAGTAAATAAGCTTCATTTCTGTCACTAAAATAGCTAAATTATATGATTGTTTTCTCTGCAAATGAGCTGCAAATTTACTGTTAAAAGTGAAAGGTGGCACATTGAAATACCTCATTAGGTAGAACTCCATAAAACAACATGACAAGAAATCTGGAAAGCCCAACGAAATTAATAGAAATATTTATGATGAGGAAACATGAAAACATTTTGAAATGTGAACTGGTTTGCATAATGTCCTAAGACGAACATTAATGATGACCAGGAAGAAATATAGTCTGTATATGGATCATCAAAAAGTCCAGTATTCTGAGAACCACGCCAGAACTGCAGAGGATTTCTCGCAGACTATGGTCAGTCGTATTTTACAGCAGTGTGGAGTAGCGACTTAAGCAGTACGCTGTATTGGTCCAGAAGAATTGGTTTTAAGGGATTTTGTTTGCAGATTTCCTCAGTGCAGAGGCCTGAAGCCATACTTTTCTCTTGTTAGAAGGACTGTATTGGGTTTGTGCTGTAACTGTTAGCATTTTTTAGGTGAAAAGAGAGGGTAAGACTGGGCAGTTCGGTGTGTATAGCCAGACCGAATAATTTCAGGTATATTGAAAAAAAAAAAAAAATCATACATTAGATGTTTAAAATTGAAGATGGGTTAAAAATAACCCCAAAAAGTACATGCAAGTGGTAAAACTGCCTTGTTTAATTTTTAGCTGTAGGAGAGGATATCATTCATCCCAGGTACTGTTTACTGTACTGTGAACAGTACCGTTTTCCCTACAAAATAGGCAAAAACCATATGAGAGTCAAACTTCATTTTGAACTAGCATATTTTCTGCAAAATCTGATTTGCTAAGTATGGAATTTCCACAGCGCAGTTTCTTAAATATTCAGTAAGAGGTTTACCACTCCCATTCCTCTACATTTTTTTACACTTGCATATTGTTTCTACTCAACACACTGCAGAGCTCCTACAGCCTTGTCATGTTTAAAATACCATTTTAATAACTTAATTTCTCACATTATTTGTTTATTTGTTTACTTGCTATCAAAGAAAATATACGGCAAACAGCAACACATCACGTGTCCATATGTCTATTAAGTAACTAAAGACCCTTATTAACAAACTTACTCTTCTGCCGGTTTCAGGAGAGCTGTGCAAGAGTGCTGCTCTTCCGGGGAGCCAACAAGGAGATTAAGAATTACAACAGCCAGTCTCCATTTCAGGTAAAAAAGAAATACCTATTCCCCCTGCCCCCAGAAATATTTGCAAGAAAATTTCGTGTGAACTTGGTTTTGTGGTGAATTAACACTGCATGAGGCTGAAAACAGCTGTAGAGTAAGATAATTATCATGTTGGAAACTGTGGCTTTTGTGTAATGCACTAAGTGAAGACGTCCTGGAATAATCAAAAATGAGAGAAAAACCACACTCCCTCTTAGCGGTTCAGGTGACACTAGCAATGAGGTGGAGAATTGTATGAGCTGTTGATGACAAAACATGAAATCCTTGGTGTCCTGTGGTCGGATGCGCCTTGCTTTGTGAATATCTCCAGTCCCATGGAAGGGAGATCCAAGGAGAAACTGGGCAGCTGAGCTTTGCTTGGCCCTATTGACTTATCCAGAAGGAGGCTTTTCCTTCTTGGATGTGAGGCCAAAGAGCTGGGCTGTCTCAGGGGTGGGCTTGATTTGATGCACTCTCAGTGGTAAAAGTTGAAGCTGTCATCTATATCTCCAAAAGAAAGTGAAGTCTTTCTTTGGATTAGTCAAAACCAACTAGCTGGTTTTTTCACCATTTTCTTATATTAAAGTACTTTTAGAAAGCTTAATTAAAAATCCAAATGGAACGAAATGGTTTGTCCAAAGGGTTGTCAGGTATGGCTGACAACCTTAAGCCCTTCTTTCTGAAGCAGTTGTAATTAGCCTGGATTTCAGAGAAACATCCATAATGCAAACTGACATGTGAGAAATAGGGATGAAAGCTGTAATGTTTGAAGAAAAAGGAACAGAAAGAATTTTTGTCAAGTTACAGAAAACAGTGCTTCTGGAAGAACAATGTCACAGTACCATTAAAAGGAACTGTCCTGTTGTGAAATGTGAGGGGCTATTGCCCAAACCCAAGTAGTCTTTCAGCCAAAAGAAATCCTGATTTATCTTTGCTTGTTGTATCTTTGCCATTACATTCTCAGTCCGCTCTGGGGGTTTTCTGGACGTAAGTTGTGTATCTCAAGAGCTTAAAAGTCCTGCTGGCAAATCCCTGTCAGCTAATTGTTTACTTTTGGGACCATTTTCCCAAAATCGGGGAAACAATGCATTAATAATTTAATTTTAGGCACCATTTTCAGACCGCTAATAGTTTGCCACCTAAATATATGCTAAGCACAAATTCACTAAGTACTAGACAATACTTATCACTCCACCTTAGAATTACGGAGTTATTAAGAAATGGAATAAGAGAAAACACTAATTATTGGAGGGATGGGTTTCAGTGTCATCTCTTTACTTTGAGAGATTAGATTATTTTATTACTTTATGTCTTTGAGAGTAACTTTTCTTTTCGTTTTAGGATTTTTTGTGGGGAGGGTAAATGGCAGGTAGAATAGTTACCGTCTTCCTCTTTGTGCTGACTGCTGCAACGTTCTTGTTCTTCCTCTTAGAACAGAAAAATACAGGGGGAAAGGCAGAAAAGAAAATATTTGTTAAAAGCTAGTGCTGATGGTTGTAGGACTTCAAGAAATGAAGGACGACTAGCCAGAACTAAATAAAATCAAGTGAGCACAAGGAGACAGAAGAAATAATTTTAAAAGAAGGGTATGGCTATGGAAGTGCACTTACTGACCAGTGAAGTATCTCCTGGCCCTATGGAATCGATTCCGACTTGTTATCGTTTATTATCTGCTCCACTTCTGGTGCTTGGGCTTTTGACTGGCCACTCTTCCCCTAGCACGGACAGAAGGACTAACAATTAGGATGGCTTTGTTTTATCTTTTCTAGATCCACATGCTTAAAAAATGAAATTGCTTTCCATCTTTTTATTCTATGGTGACTTTTTGGTGTAGGGAATGTAGGAAAAGTTCTAGTTTTTCTAAATGGAGTGAGCAGAGAAAACCCTGGCGCCAGCACTGCAATAAAGCAGCATTAGAATTAATTCTTTGCCATCTGTCTGTTGCTGACCCAGTCGATCAAATACCACAAGTGGAGCTGTTACAAAATTATGCAGAATCCCCTTGAGTTAATAGGATTTTGCATACTAAAAATGTTTACTCGTGTAATCAGTAGCAAAGAACACCGAAGCATCTCACATGTACATAATAAGAACGGTTGTAGCTGCAGCATCTATTCCTTTGAGTAACCTCCATTACATTCTTTTCTCAGATATCTAAAAGGATGATTCTTTTGAATTGCTGCTTAGAAAATTGATGATATGAAAACTGTGCAGTTCTGTAAAATGTATCTAGACATGGAGAAATTGATATGTTGCTTTCAAGGCCTGCCAAACCTTTATTTATTTGGAGGAAAACGAGCAGCAGAGTTTGTATCTAGCATTAGTGCCCAATGAATGTAGTGTAATTTTACCACCAAAAAAAAAAAAAAAAAAAAAAAAAAGATGTGTAAGTGTTCTCTTCTTACCAAATCACAGTGCTTATTAAAACAAGCGTGGGTTTACTGGACCGTATGGAAGAAAAACTAATCTGGGCTGAACTCTGTGCCACTTAATTCAGGTATCCTACACTGTGTACACAACTCTGCCAGGGATCTGGCTGTCCTTTTTGCCGTTTCAGTGTCTAGCAGAGTTAGTGGTGGAATGGCATTGCCAGGTGTCGAGGCCGTGAAAAAGCTTGTCTGTATTTCCCAATTAAGCACCTAAGCTTTTATTAGCTACCTTTGATGGAACGTGTTTCATCCTAACTGATTACTGGGGTCCATTAAGTTAGTAATTAGTGTTGATTACAGTTGATGTCACCCATAGCTGAAAGTTTGTCTACGAATGTCAACTGAAGTAGGTTGTGCTGATGGGCTGTACTCCGCAGTAACAGAACACGGGTCGGCAGAAATTCCTCTGTATGATTTTTGTGGGGTCTCCCCCCTGCTAATAAGTATTAACACTTGTATGGACGTGGGGTGACTCTCCTCCCTCTGTCCTCCCCAGGTATGTTCCAAGTAGATTAAATGTGAGAATTTTTTGTGTACTGTGCATTTCTGTTAAAGGCTGACTAGCAATTAGAGGTAGGACGAAATCTGTGCCGCATCGTTGTACTATATTGCCAGTTCTGTTTATTAATCACTTACTTATCCATCCCGTCTTGACTGGGTAATCTAAATACCTTACATGCTAATTATTCTGCGCTAACAGATGGAAAAAAGCCATCGGCATTACAGAGCTGCAAGTGCTAGCTAATAAGTCACTGTTATATACCTTGTGCTTGGCCATTTTTCTTTTGAAGTAACTAAAATAGGAGCAGGTCTGTGCTTTCATTCACAGCCCTGAACTGGGACATGCTCTCACCCGTGCCTGCTGGAAGCACTGCCGATGCCTCCGCGACCATTCCTGCCTTATGGCAGAGCTTGCCAAACATGATGTTTGCCACCAACATGCAGTACATCAACTTACAGCTCTCATAAACTGGCTTATGAAATGCTGAACTGTAACTTCAGTTCCAGCTATTGGTTAGCTTTAAAATTTCCAGTTATTTTAGGGCTTATTTGCTGTTACAGTTTCAATTTTAGCACTAAAACCTCCCCAAACATCCTTTCAGAAAAGCCAAGATATCCTATCAATGTCCGCAGCTACTTAGTTTTTGACACATTTTATGTGCTTCTACATTAATGTAAAATAATTTTTTACCTATCTGGCAAATACTAGTAGAGTAATTTGGAAATCTCAGAGGTTTGCAGTGTTTACAAGCTGTGGAAATTGTTATGTAAATTAAAATGAACATGCACCATGTTTATCATGTGTTTCCTTTTTCTTTCAGTGAGCAGAAGTTCTATATGAATAAATCATGTGTTTTCATATGGGCTATAAAGCACTTTCAAGCTTAGAGCTAATAGAGCTAATAATTAGTGTTTTTGAAGCACATGTGTTCAAATATACAGAAGAACTATTCTATGGTGGCATTTAGTGACACCTTTTAATGGCAGAGTTGTGCCTGAGAATGATTTCTCTCTCAGATGTACCTTGTTACTGACTATTGCTGTCCCAAATCAGCATGGATTATTAATATGCTTATGTTATGTAGATGGCAGGAGGAGCAACAGTCTTCCAGGTCCACTGCAGGTAGAATTGTTCCTTTCAGTGTGTTGGCCGTACATCTATTTTCAATTACTCATATTTTTGCCAGATTTGAATCATTTGAAATGAAATTTTCCGTGCCTGGTATCTCAGGCAGCATTGTTCAGAAAAACAAAATGATTCAGCTATTTCGGAGTACGGGTTGAGGGTAAACATGTGTTGTTTTGCTCGTACTGAAAAACTCTGTTGACCCACCTCTCCTTGTCCCATCTCCCCTGTTGCGTTATGCCGTTTTGTTTTGGTTTGTTTTCTTTAATTGCCCTGCATGCTGTTGGTGACCTCCGTGTTAATGACGTGGCAGCGTAAACCAGTTTGCAGTCTGACTCAAATACAGGGGCTCCAAAACCAGCCTGCATATTTGGAAGCTAAGCTGGCTGGGGGGAACGTAGGCGCGATCGGGGATGGGTAAGTTGTCGTTGAGCTCGGCGATGGGAAAGTACAAAACTGACCGAGACTGGGGCTGGAGCCTGAAAAAGTAGAGTGAATGGAGCGAGACCAAGATTGATAAGGGTCTTGGGGAGATTTTTAATCATCTAGGGCAGAAGAGGAAGAAAAACAGATTAGAGGGGAAATTGGGACTGACTGTATAACAGGGAGTCACGCTTGGGTCGTGATGCTGGGGAGGAAGCCTTGGACTGGGGAGGCTGAGCTGGGAGGTCGGGGAGGATGGGGCTGTCACAAGGTGGGTGTGCCTGTGATGCTCCCAGCCCTGCTAGTGGTCTGAAAAAATCTATCTTGTTTATTATCCAGCATGTCACTAGAACAGCTTCCCCAAACCCAATTTTGATTTAGGTTATTATAATTTTTCGTTTCCATCTTTTTGATGAAATTTACAGGCAAAGGACAAGAAGTTATTCTCAGGTATTTTTTGTCTCTGACCTATTTTTGAAAGGGTGAAACTCTGAGAAAGCTAATTTTAAAACTGAAAACCCCCGTCTGGTGCCTCAAAAAGGCATCTTTACAAATATAAAATAATGTTTTCTTTCTTAATGTTAAAATATGTAACTGTTGTGTTAATGGTGTTAATGGAGCATATAAATTACACAAGGACACTTGTGTTTGCCAAGTATTTATTTTCATCCTAATTCCTTTCCTGAAGCACCTCTGTGAAGAATGCATCATTTAATATTGAGTATTATTGGCAAAAAAAATAGCTCTCTTCTCATGCTGCATTCTGCCTTTAGTCAGACTTCCAGCTTTCCCCAGCTTTTGTCCTGATTTGAATCAAATAATGGAATTTATTCATAATTACTTTGGTTGTTTTATTTTTTTTTTATGCTGGGTCACTCTTTGTGTTGATCAGTTACACTGTGTTTTGCAGTACAGAAATAATAGGTAAAGGACAATCTGTCATGGAAGAATGTACACTCTAAGTTTGCACTACATTGTTGTTTGTCATATTTAGATATTGATGGAAAAAGCTGAAGGTTTTAATAGTGTAAAAACCTCAAAAGTACTAGAATAATAAATTCTGCAGGATGGCTTAAGACTCAGACATAAAGGTATTAGTAAGGGTTGCATTTAACATTTTTAAATCTACACAAGTGACCATACCAGAACAAACTATGGATTTTTCCTTTAAAAATAAGAGAGTGTGTGAGTATGTATATATATAGGCACACTCAACATAATTTCTTAAAAGGACATAATTAAAATAAGGAAAAGAAAAAAAAAAAGGGGAGGGGTCTCATGGTGATACATCCAGATGCAAACAATGATTAGTTATGATGTGTTTTCCCATCGCTTACCTTGAACTGCTATTTATACAGAAGAACACATGATCTTATTTGAGAAAAAGGCTTTTGGGGAATTTTACACAATGCCTTGGGCATATTTATGCCTTTGTGGTGCTGATACGGGATCTGTTAGCGTATTAGGGGAAATGTTGGCAAATGAAAACATTCCTGGGAATAGTAGGGATACAAGAGGCTGTTCCAAGTAACGCTTAAAACAGGGAGGTGCTTGATGGCAAGTTAGAGGTGACCTCAAGTGTCAGCAGATTTCCCGCTATTGTCAATTTTCAAGTATTGACAAACTGTTAGGCAGATGCTTCTCCTTCCTGGCCCATGAAGTACAATCACCAAAGGTCAATATTTGGTTCATTATACAGCTGGTGACAAGAAGATAACAAAGCAGAATATAATACTCTTGCTGGAAACGTGAAAGACTCTTCCGTCTCAACTACGCCTGAAGGTGTTGCCGCCACTTTCGAAAAGTCGGACCTCAGCCTGAGGGGCTTTCACTAATACTCTTGCTTGGTTTGATAGGGGCTGGAGATGGTCAGAGATACGGGAACAGAAAAATATGTAGGGATACAGAATGGGGTTAAAATCCATTCACCTCGACCCAGTGATGGTTTGCGTAGCGCTGGCTGATCACTCCTAACCTTTGTCTTGACCCCTGTCATTTTTCAGAAAAGCAGACAGGTGGAAGTAACACAGTAAAACATAAAGAAATTAAATGATATGATTATCTTTTATTGAGAAAGGCAAAATATTGCCACACTTGCAGATGCTAAAAATACTTACTGCAGAATGTGTCTTTTTTAGAAAAAAGCTGTTGCTGCACAGTTGTTACGTGACTGTAAACTTGCAGAGGAGTGTCCGTGAGACCATCTTTTATATTGTGCTCTGTGTAGATGATCCAAGACCCTTTTTTTTTTTTTTTTTTCCCTTTGTGCTTTCTCTCCCAGCTCAGACAGGGGTGTCCAGCTGAAACGCCTCAGGTGTTCTCACATGCAGCAGGATTTCCCTGGGAAAAACAGTGTCTCTGAGGTACCTAGGAGCCAATCTGTTTGTTTTTCCACCAAATGGATAAACTTCCAAAAGCTCAGAAGCAACTGAAACTAGGTTATGAAAGGGAACAAATTAAGCAAACTGAATTGTAAGGGTCACTACCAATTCTTGCCTCAAAGTAAGAAAGGCTCGTGTGCAATTCAGACGCGATTAGTTGTCGTGGATGAAATTGCAAGAGGCACTGGAGATGTGTGTAATCTTAATTTAATTACAGGATTTTGATAGCAAGATTGAATTTTGCTCCTGTGATTTTTTTTATACTATATCCTAGAAGAGAAGGCAGCAAGGGTAAGTTCTTAAATAGCCTGATCAAAACTGAGCAGTCACACATAGCATGTCTTATCCTCATAAAAAGGTCAGCTGTGACAACCGTGCCTATTTTTTTCTATAACTATGAAGAGCATGGTAAATCTTGTCAATAATACTTTATTTCGTTGTTGTGCCTATCAGAAGAAATTTTTGTATTTTTATTGGTTTAGGGCAGATTTGGGGTGAGTAAATGTGTCTCTTAAGACATCAAAAAAAACCTCATTAGTCCTAAGTCGGGAGCTATGTGGGCAAGATTAATAGAAAATGTCCATTTATTTGTATTGCGTTGTTGCCAGGGTTTTACAGGTATTAAAATGGAAATGATAGGCACTGTATAAACATAGAGAGAGTGGCAGATATCCAGTATTTTTTTTTTCTCAGTGTTCTTGCAGAAAAGTATATTGTATCAGACTCCGCTCCAGATTTAGCTGTGGGAGAGATGAGAGATGTTGTTCTTTTATGAATTCTTGATTCCTGAACCTGTATGTGTGGTATAAGAAGGTTAAACCTTATGAGAAATTTGTTTCACGAACCATAGATAAGCATGCTTGTGGTAATCTGCTACCTTTACATTTTCCTTCTTATTAAACCATGTTATTTTGAGATATTAATACCATTCAGTTTCTCTATAAAATGTAATACCTTATTGTATTTTGTATACCACTATTGTGTGTATGTAACAGCTTTAGTGACAGCGATTGAATTAGTCAATGCTAATGAACCAGAAATATCAGGGAAATTGAAATCCACCTTTTGTGCCGTGATGACCAGGATGCCCAACAGTGTCTTGCTGTTCACCAGTGTTCCTCTGCTTGTATCCAAAGGGATTGTCACAACTTCAGACTAGATATAAAGAAGAAATTTTTTTACAGTGAGGGTGGTGAGACGCTGGAGCAGGTTACCCAGAGAGGTGGTGGATGCCCCATCCCTGGAGACACCCAAGGTGAGGTCGGACGGGGCTCTGGGCGACCTGATCTGGTGGAAGATGTCCCTGCTCATGGCAGGGGGGTTGCACTAGATGACCTCTAAGGGTCCCTTCCAACCCAAACCATTCTATGATTCTATGAACTTACACTTGCATTTCTGGGCAACAGTGACGTTTGTATTTTGTGTCCCTGCAGTGCTGAGCACAACCTGTGAGTGGGACTCGTAGGCGCGTCAGGCCTGCAAGTACGGGTTAATGATCGTAGTTATGGTGGTCGGGTGATGTGGTGGCATGATCTCTTGCTTTTGCATGACTCTACAGGCTATTTACTGTTAATTTCTGGCAATATCCGAGTGAGTTCTTGTTGCTTATAAAAATGGAGGATCTATGCCTCTAGGACAGACTTAGCATCTTCTTGCATTGCCGTTTGGAGAGAACGTTCGCGACAAGCAGTTGGCATATGCCGCCGGCCCATGTCTGTCTTCATCAGAGTGTGTTACTGGCATTGGCTTTTACTGGACTGCTGCTTCCAAAGGTTTTATTGTAGTTAACCCACAGAGTTTGGAATGAATCCACCAAATGTATTAGGTAAAATAACCATAGTTTTTTATTAACTCAATGCATTTTATCCTAAAGGCTTTCAAAAAGCATTTTCAGCCATTTGGTTTAGCAGTTTAAGCAACACTGTATTATTAAGTGTTTGCAGACTTGAATCCCATAAACTGTTTCTACTGTGAAATAGTGGGCAGTATCTACTGCCTGCTGTGAGTAGGAAGACATTTTTCTGAAAGTGTTTGGGGAAGAAGCTGCTAATATAGCAGGTTTTGGATTTTGCACGAGGTAGGACTGCTTTCAGAGGTGAAAGTTTTTACCCTACAGCAGCACAGACCTATCCACACTTGAGCTGAATTTTCTGTATTACCCGACATTGACTTGTAATTTCAAGGAAAGCAAAATCTAGCAAATAGCGCACTTTCTCAATCTTTTTCTAAAAGACTTCAGCTGAAGAAGATTGCATTTCATGGCTTTTTGACTTAGCATATTATTGGGGGGGAGGAAGAAAATTAAGTCAATTTTATTACTGGCTGTGTCTTATCTGATTCATCTGATGCTGCAACCTGGCTTTATCTGCTTTTAGTAAATACTCCTTTGAAATTGCTGCTCACCCGTGTAGCAGTAATAAGGATTATGTAATAACTGGCTTTTGATGGCTCTTTCCAGCTTGAGCTGGATTTTCCCGTGGAATGAGTCTGTAATCGTAAATGTGTGTGTATCGCGCTGTTTGCTTTTTCTTTTCCATATTAATTATTAAAGCATAAGCGCAGAAGAATGCATCTTACTTGAGAATGACTTCCTAGGTGGCCTTTTACCAGAGGAGCAAAGAGAAGATGTAATTTTTTTCCTCGACTTATAAAATAGGTAAAAACATTAAATTTCCCAATACATGCAGTGACCGTGGAGGAGGCTTAATACGATCTGTACAAAGGAGGGTAGCCTAGGGATCTTAGTTACTTCTCATCTAAAGAAAAAGGAAGAAATAAAGGAGTGGTGTGAGGCAGTGAAGTTGTGCCTGGGATGAATTTCCCTGCATGTTCCTTTTTTGCTTTCTGACATGTTTCGTGGTAACTTTAATTGACTTGCCGGTGTAGTCAGTTCAACGCTTTCTGGCAAGCTGGTTCTTGCATAACAACGGATCCTTTTGTCATAGGAGTCAAGTTTGCATTTCAAAGCCGAGAGAGTGAGATGGTTTAGAAGTGATTTGCTGGCATGTTGTGAGGAAAGGACTTACATTTTTTATCTTGGTGTCCATGCGGGCTTAGTTTAATCTGAAGGCATTCAGTCGTGGCTGATTCATGAATAAGAGTAGTTAAGTTTTAAGAACGCAGTTGCGTGTGTTCATGAAAGGGCAGTGTAAAATAAAATACAGGTTCTAGTTTTTAAATCATAGTAAGGTTACTGGAAAATGAACAAATCTGCCTAAAGGCATTTTAGGTGTCGGTCCAGTATAGAGACCTGCTAAGACAGCACTGCAGGACATAAAGAGACGAAAAGGAGGTCATTCAGTGTGATAGCCTTCTCTTAATTTTGACTTGAATTCACGAAGCCAGTCAGCTCTGGCACTGTTTCATGGCTACTGAGTGTACTTCAGAAGACCCATAGGGGCCCTAAAATCTCTTGCAAGCAAAACCAGCATTTTAGCAATGAAAGTGTGCCAGCACTGTTATGCTTGCAGTGTACTTCTTTGATACCCAGCTAAATACATATCGTGTATTCGGATGCACATTGTTGCATGTTTGCTTATTTATAAAATAATGATTGCTCAAAAATATTTAGGATAAAATCCTAGTTGCTTTGAAGTGGATAAAGTTCTGTTTGATTTCACTGGAGTGGAAGCGTGTTCCTCACACGTGAGATGATTTCAAAGCCGCGCTACCGAATCTTTTTGAATGATCTACTCTCCGAAATATAATTATTTTCAGTTAACATTTCCTGATGTCCCAGCTGAGACGTTGACCTTGTCCCACCCATCGTAAGGTGCTTCCCACGAGGCTTAGGCTCCAAGGGTGTGAAAACGGCTTCGATCGTAGTGCTGCGTGCAGCAATACTTGAAGCTTCAAAACCCAGCCTTGGATTACTCTTCTAATATAGCCGGGGTACTAGCGCGAGGTGGTCCTTCCCGGGAAGCCATTGAGATTCCCTGGGAGGCGTACGTAGCGGGCTGCGGCCAGCCCGGCGGAGCTGCCTGCTTGCTGCGCTCCGGGAAGCACGAAGACTTTGACCTTGACGCTACGGCGAAGTCATCGTGGCGAGCCTTTGTTTAAACGGTGCTAAAGTGATCGAGGGACTGATGAAGAGCCTCAAAGAAATATTGGCCCTTTCCCATAATTTATATTTTCAGATGCTAAAACTAGTTGTTGAGCAAATGCACGGTATCTATTTTAAGATGCTGCATGTCAATATCTGACTACAGATGGCTCCGTGAATCATAGTTGGAAGAAGGAAAATGTTAGACACTAAGATATTGTTGCTAAGAGATTTTTGTACACAGTATGCTAACATGTGCTGGCAAATTTGGGAACAGGAGCAGCAGCATGCTCTTGGAGAAAAAAAAAAATCAGTGGTGAAGGAACTGTCTTCAAAGGACTATTTAAAGGATAGTAACATTGTTGTGCTTTGTTGTATCAAGAACTGATGAAGATGAAATTGTCTTTCAAGCAGATAACATACAGAAAACATCCAAAAGGTAAAGCTAATCCTGCTGTCCGGTGAAATAGAAAGTGGAGACTAGAAAGAAAAAAGAAAAAAAAAAATACTTTGGGATTTAAATTAAGCAAGTTTCAAGAAGATTAAAGGTGGTGGTTGCTGATAATTTGGCATCTACTGCACATCAGATACATTAATATACACAGTTAGTTACTTTCAAAATGCATAATATTAAGCTTGTATTACATTATATAATTAAGATTGTTAAGAATTATTTTCTGTCCAGGAAAGAAGCATGTAGGAAAATGCTGAGTATGATTTTTTTTTTTTACTCATATTCTTTCATAACATCACTATAGAGTAATTTAGAAAAATTGCCAGCATTTTGTTTTTCTGGTGGAGAATGTGGGTTATTTCTGCACTTAATAGAAATCTTTACTGACTATTATTTAAAGAATAAAAAATTAAATTTTACTGCTTTTCTTTATTCTACATATATCTTATTTGTCTTATTTCAGTGAGTTTTACTGACACTTGAAAATGTTATACCTGAAATAAAGCTTCAAATTGATAAAACAAATTTTATCAATTAATCTTACTTTATTAAGTAAAACTTTTCAGTTGTTATATATTTTCAACAAAAACATTATCTTATTATAGGTACAAAATATTACACAACTATAAACCTTCCAAAATAGTAGTTTGCTTCTGATATATTTTCGATTAGATGTATTACACCCCAACTTCAAAACTGATGACTTTTTGATAAAGTTTTTAAGTGTAAATGTAAATGTGTGTCTCCATAATGTAAACGTATGTGTCTTCTTGAGGTCGTGTTTCATGTCATCCATATTATATGTTTTCAGGAGCACTGTTAGAAAAAGAGAGTTGAATTAGTGATATTAAGAGTATATTAATGAAGCATTTGGTTTTATTTTATGATGATGTGAACTAAGAAGCTTCTGCTAGTTTTATTTTACAATGTTGTAGCCTCAAAGTCAAAAATCAACTGCAATCAATACAACTACAAAATGTGGGATGTTACTTTGCCCTTTGATTTTGGAAAGTAAAATACAGAATTAATGATTATTCAGCATTTCTATTTTAGATTATATAGTTATTGTAAATGTATAGAATTTTCCAACTGGCTCAGGAAAAAACCCATTTTGTTGTATTTATTGAATTCTTAATACCTTCTCTAATTGAAAATACCTAAAGTCTATGTTGTGATTTGAGCTCAGAGCAACGCTTGCCAAATTTTCACATTTGGCTAAGGTGTTGCAAAAGAATGTATTTCCAAAGGAAACCAAGTTCTAGATATGTTCTTGTATCTATTGAATCAGTAAACATACCTTCATGTACAAGTTCTCTGAAATTGCTTAAGAAACCAATAGTGTTTGATCAGTACATTTTTCTCCCACACCTATGGAAAAGAAATTTGGAACACAGATTGCTTCTTGCTTTTCCAAACCGCGCTCCATCTGTACTACTGAGGAGAGTTTTTAAAATCTACATGCTACTCATGTATGAGAGCAACTAATGCGTATCGATTTAAGAGTTTTTTCGAGTCTGTAGAGCATGCTGCGTGATTTTGTGTCGCTATTTATCAGGGATGGAACCTCATGGTGCTGCATGCTGCACGGGCACGCACAGGCACACATGACAGCAGGGTCTTTGCACTTAACAACCTAAACTTAACTTTCTAATGTCCTTGTGGATGACTACTGTGTACCTGGTGGTATACTGTGACAAACTTCAAAGTGGCTTTAGACTCCAAAAACCTTTACGTCTTTGTTTTATTCGGGAGAGCTTTTCTTTCGAGAGGACGTGATAGAAATCCGTTGAAGTTGACCTACGTTGCCTTTTCATTGCCCCACAGTAAGCACCATTAGGTTTTCATATCAAATTAAAGAGGTGCCTGTCTCCAAAGGTTGGGATTATATCGGAATGGTTTAGAGGTTGCCTTGCTGTTGCATTATCACCTCTTGATATTGCAGCTATTGGGTGAATTGTTGATATGATTTTTGTCTGGAAATTTATGCTTATTAAAAATGATAAAATTTCTTATATTAAGGAAACACATCCTAATTATGACACGTGGAAGGCCTTTTCTGTCGGTCTTTTCATTAAGGAAGTGATCCCAACCTTCTAAATTCACCGGCGTTAATTTCTCATGAGTCTCTGCTGACTGTGAATCCTATTGCGTAGCGGCTGTGACTGCTTGAATGGTGTTTCTTCATTGTTAAAATAATGTAGTCCTCAGAGGTACAATAAATAATTTATGGTTTTTTAAGTCTGTGATTTAAGTGGAAGGCAATTTCTGGAGACCTTTAGGGTTACAGTCTCATATGCAGGGTTGTACCACCTCTTCCTTCCAGTTCCACCTGAAGATGGGGACACGTAGGGTAGATGTACCTCAGAGTATCCTGTCTGTCCACCTGCGTTTCTGCTGCTTGGCTGAGACTCAGCAAAGTCAAGACTGAAGTCGCATTTTGTGCTGGGATAGAGCTATCTCCCTTAATGTACAGTGCCATACCTGAACTCATGGCAATTTCAAGCTTTCTTGCAAGACCGTTATTTAGTGAGCACTGCTGGGTAGCAGAGGCAACGGAAGGGTGAAATGTTAGCCCTGAAGGAAAAAATAATGAAACGTACTTTCATCAGGAAAGTGAAATTGTCTGGAAGAGAAGAGAAGGGGGAGAAAAAGCAGGTGGGGAGCACTGGGTGTTTTGTCATGAACTGCTTATTGTGAATTGCAGCTACAACTCTGCAGCCCCAGCAGCTTCCTCTGCTCCCCATTTAGGCAGAACGTTTTAAAGCTTTGTGTCTCACCCGGTCTAAAATTTCAGCATGTGCAGAAGGAAGCACAGCAGCCTTGATTGCGAGCGAAACCTAAATGAACTGAGAGATGCTCTCCTCAGTCCCATGCAGAAAGTTTGTCAAAGTTCATGGGCTGGATTTAAGAGGCAACTTCAATTTCTCTTGTTTTTGTATCGTTTCCTATTGGGAGGAGCAGTTTGTTCCAAAGAGAGATAATGTAATTTAGTTTTGGTGCTTGTCTTTCAGGGACTAACCTATAAAGGTCTAAAATTGTATTTGCTAACAGGCTATAAAGATCTTGCTCTAATTTAATATAACCTCTACCTGTGATACATTGCAAGAGCAGAAAAAAATCAGTCGTGAAAGGTTAGTGACAGGTAAAGTGTATATATAATTTCCAATTTCCCAAAAGGAACAAAACACTGCATTAATCACAATAAAAAAAAAAATATCTAAATACTTGAATGTAAGTAATTGATATATTGAGAACTGCAATTATGAGGCTGAAGAGAGAGACGGTGGTGAGTGAGTGCTGCCACTTATATCTGGTCCAGAGTCTGAAAACATTATGAAACTCGGTCGCACTGAAACCTGTAACTGGCCGTCTGTCAGGTCTCACTCTATACACAAAGTGGCCATTATTTAAACTCGTTTTCTTTGGGGAAAGAGATTCAGGAAAGCAGAACTAACCAGATGCGTCAAATGTTTAAGTTCTGAATTGACTTCTGAAAGCCAACTTAAACCCCGCCAATGTTCAGAGGGAACATTTCTGACTGTAAATACCAGAAAACCAGAGGGTGAGAATATTACCGTGCCAGGAGAAAGAAACACCCATCTGGAGGTGCCTCACCGGTTATGAGTGCGTCGTTCCTTGTCCGGCGCCTGATGATGGACCAGCAGCCATGGGGTGCCCCCGCCTCCTGCCTGCTCCCCCCAATTTTCTGCATCACAGCTACTTCGTTCATTCACGTTTCTCCTTCAGCGGGCCGTCACTGGGTTACCATCCATAGCGACCGGCCAAGTGGCAGTAAACTCCTTCCCTTCTTCGCTGCGGCGGCGGCAGAGCAGCTGGCCTTGCCCGGCGCGGCAAATGGGAAGGCGCTGGAGCCGGTCGCGTGGTTTGGAAGACCCGTCTTGTCTGTGAGACAGTAAGCGCCGCGGCGGGGAGACCGCGGCAAGCTTTGCTTCCACCAAGGCAGAGACAAAACCATCCCTGCGAACGCGCAGTTTGAGGTCACGCTCTGCGTTACGTAGCCCGGCGGCGACAACCAGCTCCTCTCTGCTCCCCCGCCTGGCCCGCTCAGGCGTTAAGCCCTTGGCCCTGCGAGGGTGTCCCGGCTGTGACCCGTTCCATTACCTTCTGGTTACGGTGACATCGTGAAGACAGAGCGTCATGGAAATAGGAGGCGATACCACCGGTCTAGCTGGGTGGGTTTACCCGACTTGCTTTTTACTTCGTATGAGTTACCTCCTACTAAGACCCATCTTCTGGCTTGGCTTTCCTTTCTGCTCGCTTCCCTGCTGTGAGCAGCGGCACTTGTTCAGACCAGTCACGTCTGTTACCAAGCGCAATTTGAAAATAATCAGGTGCCCGTGTTAACGCCCTTAGCGGGGTCGTTTAAACTTGGAGGGGAGGGAGCTGATAAATGATTCACTTTCGTTACTATCGTTCATATAAAATTGCCTCTAATGGTGATTTAAAAAAAAACCAAGAGGGTTTCTGGTCTCTGTATCGTACAGTGGAATATATGGCAGAGATCCCAACGGAATGTCAGTGCAGCAGATGAAGACCCTGGTTTGGGTCTGAAAGCGCTGTACTCGATCTGCTTAGTCATGCTTTTCAGCTGGACCGGGATCGACAGGGTGCTGGGGTGCCGCAGGTGCAGTCTTTCTGATTCTGGAGCTGATACAAAGTAAATATGCCCTTTAAAAATAGGGCAAAAAAATTGCAGGTTTTAGTGGAAACTGCAGATGAGTGATTTTTTTTTTTCTTTTCTTTTTTAGAAGATGCGTAAACAGGTTTTATCAGGTTTGCAGAATAATGTGACTAAGGACATGCAGATTTTTGATGTAAGATAAGTGTCTGTGGCGGAAGGACGTTTGCTGCAGGAATGAAAGAACCTGAATTACAGTAAGACTGCTGTATATGCAGTTTTTAAAAAGCTGCAGTTTTTTAAGCTTCAGCATACCAGAGTCTGTAGATAGCCACTAGTTATAAAGTGCTGCCTCCAGCCCTTTGTGGTAATATTTCATCTCTGCCGACATGCATGTGGTGCATTTTGGTGACTGGAATCCAGTTCCTACTGGAACTGGAGAAAAACTTTCATTGTAGTTTTGCTGGCTGTGCTACTTTTTCACTGCCAAGAAGAGATGTCTTCTGATTGAAAAAAAAAACCCAAACAAAACCTTCTTCCCTGCCATAAGCTCTCAATTAGAAATCTAGCACTTGACTACAGAACATCCTGAAAAGCAAAATATGGCTATTTAAAAACATGTAAATTATGAAGCGTGTAGAGAATCAAACTCGTATTTTCTGTGAAGATACTACATTAGTATTTTTTGTAAAGTACAAGGAAATTTAGTACAAATACAGAACTTCTGTTAGGTTCTGGTTTAGTTTTCATCTTAATCATGGGGAGACTTTACACACCTTAATTTGGTTCAAGCCCTCGATCTTGTGAAGACCATTTACTCCTCCCAATGCGTTCATGCTTATGGTTTTATTTGAACACACTGGAACTTTGGTTCAAGATACAGTTTGATGGAAAAGAGGCTGTGGTTGCTGTGCTTCGTAGTTTGCAACTATAAAAATTGAATGAGTATAATTTTGTATCTTTCTGATTTTTCTCTGACTTCACTTTCTCCCACACTCTTTACCCATCAAATTCAAGTGCAGTACATTGGTGATATGCCAAGAAATATTTGTACTTTTTAACTTTGTCTTGCTTTCTTTAGATCTTAACATCTTCTTCCCTCATTTTTGCTGTTAGAATTTCACATGCTGTTTTTAGCGAATCGAAGTAAATTAAATGGAGAGAAATGGTACCTTGAGCTCGCTGAATCTAGTGCTTGATTCAGAAGCCAGTACAGGAACAATTCTCTGTCAAGCTGTCTCTTAGCTATCTGGCAATATCTTTTTTCAAGTAATAAAATGTGTTTATCACTCGAACAGCATGTTTATACTTGAGTTTTAAAAATCTACTGCATATCAAAAATTCTTTGATTTGAGTAACATGGCTGCTGTCTAGCAAGCTGCCTGTCACTGGTGAATTCCCTCTTTGAATTTCACATGCTAATTAGAGGTAATGTTGAAAAGAGGCATTACTGCTTGCTTACGATGTAGAGAAAACGCCTGACCTGCACACAAACGTTGCTTTTTCTGAACCTGAACCAAGGCAGGCTGCAGAATCTGCGGTGAAAGGGGTGGCGTTTGCGCAGCTCCGCTGTTACCCCCATAGCGCCGGCTGCCAGGGAGGATCACCAGTTACGCTTCAGAGGCTGTACAGAGGGGGCTGGCTGCCGGATTCCCATCCCTTATCCGTGCTGAGAAGCAGATTCTTTCAGCAGTGGTTCCTGGAATAGAGGTTGTGTTACTAGTGGTTGAAACGGTAATTTTCAGGTGGATAATTTGATAATTTCCTCTGGTGGTGGTGAGGTGGCAGTGCACCAATCCAGCTCTGTCTCTGACATCCCTGATCTTTGCAGATTTAATGGCACGCAGAAGTCTTGGGTCATCTCTGAGAAGAAAAAACTTTATTTGTTCAACTGCGGTCTAAAAGCACAAGTGGGATTAAGTTGAACCAGTGTTATTGATTCATAGTAATGCATTTTGTTCCCGAGAATCCATCAACGTTTGACGTAACACAACTGAGAATTGCCCAAACAAAAACATTTCCTTACTGTTAATATTGTAATGAGAAAACAATTACATGATTTTTCACTAGTAAGTATGGTGATATTATATGCAATTTAATTATTTAAAGGACAAAAATGATTATACTGCACATGCCATGCTTATGGCTGCCTGCTGAGGATTATTTTAAAACACAAGTATATGCGTATTGAGTATAACTGCTAGGTGCTATGCAAACGTGGAATAAAATTTCTGCCATGAAATAGATACACTTGAAATGAAAAAACCCTGTAATTACTGTATTTAGCCTTTACATTGGACAGAAGTTTTTAATGAAACAAGAACAATTTGCCAAGAAAAAAGATGGAACCTGGAAAGCATTAAAAAAAAAATTGGGAGAAAACCTGGATTCAGGGCATAAACATAATAAATGGTATACTCAGTTGTTACTTTTAAACTTTGCTTGGTAATCTAAAAAAGTTATTCTGATACTGTATTATACTTAAAATATAATAATTTCTTTAATGTTTTGCTTGTACTTTCCCAGCCAGTCGACTTTACAACCTAAACTAAATCAGTCCGTCTGTCTTTAGACCATCTCTTTCTTGCTTAGGACCAAAAGATAAATTGGAGATTACTTCACTGTGTTTGAAAGCATTTGTTTAAATCTGGGTCCTTCTACAAGGATTTCTGGGGCTGCGTTCGGAAAGGATTCATGCGTAATGGCTCGAAGCGTAAGGACTAACACAATGGGAGTCTTGGGTCCAAAGAAAGGCCTTAAATAAAGTCACTGGGAGGACTCTAGAGGGGAGAAAAGAGCGTGGTAATCTGACTTTCAACAATCCCATCCAGTTTTATTGAGGAGTATTGCAGCGAGTTCTTTTCTTCAAGACGGTGCACCCATGCCTGTAGCAAATAGTCTTCCTAGTACTGCAGTTCAATGAGATTTCTTCCAGTGTCGTGGTAGGATATATGATAAATCCACCCTGAGCCCTCCCTTCATGAGATGCGCTAATGGCAGAAGGAGGCATCGTGTAAGTAATCGATGCTGAATGAAAAGTGCAGAAAATGTGTGTAATTATTTTATTTCAGGCGAAATGGATGTAATGGTCATGATTTAAGCCAGCCCCAAGTCTACCATTTAAAGCAGATTTGGAAACTCTTAAATACATAATAGTCGAGATTTTTTGACTGTAGCTTGTTGCTTGTGTGTAAAATCTTCATTTTTGAGGATTTCCATATTAGTTTCTTTTGGTTAATAGTAAATAAAATTGTCTATTTGGTTTCCTGTGGTGCACGCAGAAGCAGGGTCTTATGCTTGTTACATTAAAAGATATTACTCACATTAACTGTACTTCATATACCTCCTAAGACCATTTCAGCACTTTAGTCTTCCTTTGCATCATTCTTCCTCCCTGAAGATTTGTGGAGTGTTACAAAAATGCAGATAATCTTCCTTGGTCATCAGCTCAGAGATTTCTCTGAGTTTTCAACCATGTCTTCTGACTGATAGTAGCCCTATATCCAGGGGATTCCTTAAATAAGGTTTTTTAAATATATTTTTTTGGCCTGCACCTTGTATATGCAGAAGCTTCTATGAGAAAGGTGAGCCCAGGTTATCCCTTTTATCTGCATCAGGAAAGCCACGGTGCCATTAGGGGAACAATATCTGTCATAATATAAAGCTGCAAGGTGGAGCCAGAAAAGGCAGTTGTTCGATATTCAGGGCAAAAATAGAAGAAGAAAAAAGGGAGGAGGCAGCAAGGGCATAACCAAATCACTTTCCTCGTATCCAGTGGAGATGTTTCTCATTTTAAGTGCATTTAGATGAGAATGCTGAATAGATAGTTACACCTCGGTGTTCAACAACCAGGAAATAAATGGGAAAGACAATAATTATTTTAGAACTGTATTTAGAAAACCACTTTAAATTCTATACATACGCATAAACTTTACCAGTTTCTCTTTTTTTAGTCTTTTTTGGTGTCTTAGTGGTACCTGAATAGTCGTAGTTCTCGGTGCTGGTTATCCCACGTACGTTGCATTGTAGCTCCTGTTCTCATTGTTCAGGTAAGTAGCGAGGCAGGAGCAATTAAAGGGAAATAATATCTTCAATGTGTCTCTCCGAGCCTCCTCCTGTAGCATCCTCCGCACATCCGTGTAGCTCCCAGAGCTTTGGGGATGCCGCGTTTAGTGTCGACTGCTGGTTTTGACTGGTGCAACGTGAAGAGGCACAGCTCTTCCAGCAGCCACCCGAGACACCCACAACCACAGCGTCCTTCCTAAACGGGGATCTGTTTAAACGGGGGCAGTGGTGCTTCCAAGTAGATTGAGATATCATTTCTCAACATTGTTTCCCAAATGTATTGCCTGTAGTAGCTGCAGCATAGAAGTAATAAATGGAAAAAAAAATACATTTGTATATTTGTTGGTAATGTAACATGCATATATTCCTGCTTAATAAGTGATGCAATATATTAATTGTAACTATTTTACAATTCTTTAGGTGGCTATAATAGCGGGGAATTTTGAGCTTGCTGAATATATCAAGAATCACAGGGAAGCTGATATCGGTAAGCAAAATATTTACAGACACTGAAAATAAGTTATACATGTTTAAACCAGGATTTTGCAAAGATGTTAAATCTGATTCTGTGCGAGATATGACTACAGGGTTGAGGACAGTATCATTTCAGGGAGATTTTAAAAGTAACTTTTCTATAAAAAAAATGAAGATGGGGAAAAAGCTGAAATGTTTTCAAAATATGCTCTGAAAATGAAAATTTGATAACTAAGGCAAAAGAGTGGTAGATGCTTTATAAGTCTAAATTAGGCAATTTGTAACATTAAATACATGTCTACATACCTGGAAGAGGCAAATTGGCTCTTGCAGGCTGTTTTGGCATCAGCCTAAAGCAGCTCTCAAGTAGGAATAATTGGTCAGAAGAAGAAGATAAAGAAAGATGCTACTCTGCAATTAAATGACTGTATGGCAGAAACTGTCTCTCCATACCCATAAAACCATTTCCTCTCGCTGAGTTTGGTGTGTGGCACTGGATGAAGGCTACTGACAGGCGTTAAGGGCCCTTGACAAAAAACCTTAAGGCTTTTTAAAGATCTTTTTACGTAGAGAGCTTTGCCATTAAAATAAAAACTAGTTTGATAAAAGTGGTTTCTAATACAGTTGAATTAAAATGCTTTCATTCAAGTTAAAATTAATTAAAGTTCCACAGAAACATCCTGGAGTTGAACGAAGAAAGGCAGTCCTTTTTGAAGCAGGAGGGTCTGTATAGTTGTCTGCATTGATTTAACTCTGTGATGCAAATCTATGACTTGATAGTATTTAATTTACGTGGAAAACTAGGCCGGCTTACGTGAAACTTAAGACTGTGTAAGAATTGCTCAGGATTAAGGCCTCTTTTCCATTTCCCATCCTGGTTGCCTATGATCTGTAGGGATATGGTTAAAGTTTCTGTGCAGTAATGTGAATTCTCGTAGCACTGTTATACTTTAAACTCTGTAGTATGCATTGAGAAAAGAGAGGACATGTTGCATAGAAGTTTTGCATAAAAGCTATAACTTTGGCATAAAAGTTTGTGGTGAGTTTGGAAGGTTTTTACCTGAGATAGTGAGATAGTTCCTTTCCATGTAAGAAGTCTTCATCCTTCTGTATTTATAAGAAATCTGATGTAAAAATTAACTAAAAATGAACCAGTTATTCCTCATAGGGTGAATATCTTGTTGTTGTTTATATTTACGTACGGCTAGGGGTTTTATAAACTTGTGAAGATGTTGAAATGAAAGGAGATGGTTGCTTAGATTCAAATGTTCCCTTTATTTCCACCATATTAGTACTTGATAATTTGGCTTGCGTGTAGAGTCAGTGCAGAACAAGTACTGCACGTAGAATACACAGCATTACATTTGATGTTTCTCTAAATGGATTTTGTTCTCTTAAAAATAGTTGTGTACAATGAAAAAAAAAACCCTAGTAAAGGAATGACTTGCTAGTATTAATTATGTACACACTTACAGGATGAGTAACTGTAAAGTAAAAGTAACACTTACCCTACACTTACAAACAGTAGCCTCTGAACTGGTTTGCATGAAACCACAGTGATGTTTATGCCATCATTTTTTGGACTGACCAGTTCTGCGCTACTTTTCCTTTCCCCTGACCAGTGCAGGTTCCAAGTTCTGTCAATGTGTGGGAGAAATTGGGATATAGTTATGAAGTAGCTGGATGAAACTCAGTCCAGGAAACAAGTGATAGCCACATGGCTTTAGGCAGAACTTATTATTGCTGACTGTAAAAACTTTCTGTAGGATTTGGTGATTGCTAGAAAAATACTTTAAAAAGATCTTCTATGGGAAGATTCTCCAAATTTTCCTGATGCCTTCCCTTTTCCGCTGAAAAATAGAAATACTGGTGCTTCTATGAGACTTGAATTTTTTGCAAGATGGTGGTGGATTGTGCATAACTACCTAAATTACTAGATTTGTCTTAAGGAATAAGCATTATGTTATTGTTGTTTTCTCCTACCTAATTTCATTTTCCCAGTCATTTGTCCCTTAAGATCTATTACTTTAAAAAAAAAAAAAAAAAAAGTAAGGTCATCAAAATGTCTGTTTCTGGAATGTCTCCCAGTTTAAAAAAAAAAAATAAATCAAAGGACAATATCCTGAGCAGAAAACCTGAGAGCTACTATGAAGATGAATATGCAGAACAATGTCAGCATTTAAACTTCAACAAGTTGGCTTTTAGTTATCTTAGGTGTCTGGTTACCCGCTATATTCATGTAGTTTGGGACGTATTCCAACATATAGCATTTGAGTAATGTACCTTCTTAGAGCCCAGAGGCAACAGAGTGGGAAGGAATAGCAAAGGGCTTGAGAAGTATTCTCGTGAAGATAAGAAGGACAGGTCATACTATGAAGTCTCCTGAGAAACATTTCACCTCTCCTCTCTCAGGAAGTGTATTTTTGGTTAGATGCTGAATTTTGGTATTGAAGCAGTTCATTAAACCTTGTTGTTATTATATTAGGCTCTTTTAATAATTAATAAGTTACAACTGTGGGAAATTCTTTGGAATATGTGCAGCTTCAGGTAGTTCTTTATGGACGTTTAAGCGGGTAGATGATGAGCTGTTCAATCATTTAATAGTAAGCTTGTCAATGATATTCATGATTATTCACGATAGCATTCATTGGAAGGAGAGGTTGGTGATGCACTGGGAAAAGCTCCACATTGCGCTTGATTCATTGGAAAAAACCTCCGCGTAGTTCTTGGAAGATTTCTGACCTGATCTTTTTAACATTTAGTGATCTTCATACCCAGTATCTTCAGCTATACTTTTAAAATGCAAGCCTAATACACAGCTAAGTAATGTAAGTGGCCATAATATTTTTTTCGAAAAGAATCTACCTACTGTCCTGGGTACATTGTCTTAAGGATGGGAAGGTTTTAATTGGTGGTGGCGATTGGAGGCTGGACCTAACTTAGTAGTTTGAAGAGCAGGTTTTATCTGGTGACAGAAACAAGTTTTTACATTTCTCAAACTGAAGTATCTGAAATATGAAAAATAATATTTGCTTGAAATCTCTAATCTTACATAACGAGGAACTACACTATCCATGTCCATCTGTTTTGATACGTGCCAATTAACATTATTCTTAGATAATTTTGTTGTCCCAAACTACTGCAGTAGGAAGTCAGTCGTACTTTCAATGCAGAAGGTATTATGTGGGTGTCTTCCAGTTTGTCAGTAGTCACAAAGCTGTTTCGAGTAACGTTGCCAAAACTGCAATTAGAAGGCTCTAACGGCAGTAACGTAACGCTTGTGACTCACGGTCCTGTGCCACGCGTTGCGGTGAACGAGCTCGGTGGCGGAGATCGCAGCTCGACCTTTCCGCGGGAGGGGGGTGTCACCACCTGTGGAGCAAAGGGACCAGCCAGCGGCGCGCCGACCGCGGAAGATCGCGGTGCGCTGGTCCCCAAGAGCCCCACATAAATAAATATATGTGCTTAAGTGTCGGCTGTATCACTTATCTGTTCCACCTTTGCCTGCCAATTCTATTGCATTGCCATTTTAGAGTAGAATACCATTTTAAGCCGTACGCGAAGTCTGGCATTGTTTAGTTAAGAAGAGGCTGATTTGCATGTCTTAAAGGGAGCCTGTCTTTTTTTTTTCTTGTGGTTTTTGTTTTCCCCTTGGCCTGGGTCTGTGCCAGACTGTAGTGCTAGGACTATCCCTGTTGTTGAAGATGATGGAGGAGCGGCTCAGGTGGAAAATGACCAGGTTATTCGAATTTACAGTAGAACCACTAAATCTTCGTTCTACAGGTCAAATCCCACAGAGACTGTTCTTCCTTTTCCTTTTTATTTAATTATAAAGCACTTACAGTAGACAAATGTGTTGAAATGCTGAAAAACTAGACATATATAAAATAGGCTTCTTTGCAATAATTGTTAAGACTTCACACTTCTGTAAAAAGAAGAAAAATGTATGAATATCTATTTTAGAGGCAAAAAAGGCAAAAATAATGACCCATTGAGTAATGTGACATCTGACTGTAAGGTGTTCTTCTAAGGTGTGTAGTGTCTGGTTATCTCACTCAGATCTTGCCAGATAAAAGTGTCTACTAAGGGTTAATGTGAGCATAAATTTTTGGTCAGAGAGATGAAGTCTGTCTGCTTCCCTTTTATAGAAGCAAAATGGATAGAAGTTTGTATCCAGAAGAGAAGATGCAGGTGCCATTGGCAACCTGGTTAATCCAAGGAGCCCCTTCCTAGTCATCCGGAAAAAAAGAAAGAGGAGATTTTGCCCATAAAGTCTCAGCTACATGAAATTGTGCTGTAGAGGCCACCCAGTTGGCTCAGCGGAGTGTGTTTCAAGACAGATGGTGTCATGTAGGGCTTCAACACCATCAGGAGGGGTCGGAGCTGGTGGACGTACCCTGAGGCAGCTCTGAACAGCAGCGCTTTGGTTGAAGACCATGTACCACAGCGGTCCTCCCTCCCTCCCTCCCTCCGTGCTATTTCTTCAGTCTGGAGAAAGCCTGGTTTCCCTCACCTCCTCCTTCTGGATGGGTGCTGCTCTCTGTCTCTTGGGTAATTTCACAATTATGCTCATGATGAAGTGAGGGGCGGTCGGTGGGAGGAGGAGACCTGGTACCCAAACCCGCTGACTGTTCTCACAACCCTGATTTACAGCGCGTAAACGTTCAGGCAAGGTTGTACCAAGCAGTTACATTCCTTTTTGGCTGTAAGCCCTTGTGTCTCCCAGCAAACTGGAGTTTTGTAGAACCTGCTTCCGCTTAGCCACAGAATACAAGCATAAAAATCTGTTAGTTATTCTGTCCTATTAAAAAATGTGATCTTTTCCTCTGAAAGTTCAAAACTGTGTGGGTTCTCTCACACATGCTCTCCCTTCTTCTTATCAGCAAGTTGCTTCTTCCTTACCATGCTCCTTTTCCCACCATCAATTGCCAATTAATCTTTCCATCCCAGGTGGTACATTAGGTGTCCGGGTGACCAGTTTGTTGAAACTGTAGCATGAGAAGTATTTAGCACAGATAACTAATTTTTTTGAACTTGGTGCTGCCATTTTCAGAAACGAACCGAGAAGAAAAGCCTTGCAAATGATTCCTGTGGCTTAGTACAATAAAAGACGCCTTGCTGTCATTGACAGAGAAGGTTCACGTTAGTCTTATTTCAGACAGGGACGATGCAGTTTTGTAAGACCAAATCAAACGTAGAAGATAAAGGATACAGAGGAGAGGAAAAAAGGATACTGGTAGAGGATTAAAAACAAGATCCAAATTTCATTGTATTTATTTCTTTTATAAGGTTCTAAACATTAGGGAATCCCTTTTGTTTTCTTGACAGATGGTTGGAAGGTGAATAAAAATTGCCATATCATTGAAAAAGTAATCCTATTTGAAACAAATTAAAATAATATTTTTCATAAAGCGAGAAAACCTATTACCATGAGGTACTTAGAAACTTGTTTTACAAGCCGTGTGAAATACTTAGCACAGCTTCTCAGATTATTTCAATTCATCCTGCCCCCAAATTAGTTTTTTGAGGAATAATAACAACATCAAAGTAGCTTATTTTAATTATCACTTATTTTGAAAGCCTTTGGAACCCAGAAGTATACTGCAGCTCAGTGACTATTATTCCATCTTCTCTTCTGCTTTGAGGAAGACATTACTTATGCTCCTGATGTACAGTACAGCAGTTACACAGCTTTAAAAAAAAAAAAAAAAAAAAAATCCCTTTTTAAACTTCTTTTTTTTTTAACTAGCTATAGCACATTTATAATTTATTTAACTTTATGCATTTATTTATTGCAAACTAAGAGAAAGTAATGGATTAAAAGATGTGATGAACAGAAAAGTTAATCCCTGATTGTTTTCATCCAGCCTGCAGCTGTCTGTGAGTAAATGAGCACAGCAGATTTAGGAAGCATTTGCTATACAGAATTTACTATGGCTTCTATAGGATGGAGTTACAAAAACCAATCATATATGTAAGAATATTGAAGCTTTCATTAGATACAGATACGCAGATATTAAGTATGTGGCAAGCTGATAATCCTTTGACTTGGATAACCTATTTTTAAATCTCTCTTTTGCCTTGGTTCTTTGTGATGAGATGAATTTTCAGATGGATTAAATGACATGGGTTGTTCTTCTTCAAGTGAACAAGGTTTGTTTTATATTGTACATCTTGTCCTTCAGCAGCTCTGAAGTAGAAGCAATAGGATTCTTCTGGTTTGTTTTTGTTTGCTTTTCGCTTTAGAAAAATGAAACACATTGAGCTGGTGTGCGAGTTTTTCTAGTTGATTAGCAGACTAACTAATACTTGGATACTGTTGCTAGGCTTCAAGTCAGAGTTCCTGTATTCCTCTATAATTATGCAGAGATATGTGTATGTGATGGTTTGTCTGTGCTTTCACATGGATTTTTTTTTTTTTTTTTTAATTATTGAAAATCTGCTAATATGGTAGGCTTATCCTTTAAAATATACATACTCCACACTGGGCAATTGCTTTTAAATGAAACGTTTTTCAAGTATGAGCAAAAGTATTTATTTTTATTGGAATTGTGATTGTAAACATCTTAGGAAACATGCATTTTATTGTAGAATAAGCAGAACAGGTCTTTCGAAAGACAAGGATGTTAGTTGGTTTGTGGTAAAATTGCTTTTCTAACCCATTTTCTTTAATTAGATCAGAGTGATTGAGGTCAGCACTCTTGGTTTTTCAGCTGCAAGTGTTTCTGTTAAATGCTAGCTGGCCCAATGAATATTCTGTTTGTTTACTTATTTATTTTGGTTTGGGAAACCATTTAGTAATCTTGATTTTCAGAAATCAAGTGCCTGCAGAATACTTCTCAAGTTAGGGGAAATTGTATTTAGAAAGATAAAAGCAGGAACAGGAAAAGGCACTAAATCAAAAGACTTAAAAATCTACAAAACTGTCAGCAGCATGCAATGACTTGTTCTATTTTTATTGCACGTTACTTAATAGAAGCAAAAGGGACACAAACCTGTATTATAGCCCTGTGTATTTGTCACTTGAATGTGAATAACATTAACCTGTTTCATACACTAGCAGGCATTTTAATGTGGAAAAAGGACGACATTAGCATAATCAGGATGGCAAAGACACCGAGATCTTCATTGCCCACATTTTAAATGCATATTGTTTGGTAGGTTGTCATAATCCTGTGTTCCCTTTTGCAGTTTCTTTCAAATACCTCTGCTAAATTAATAATTGTTTCTCACATCCATAGGAAAAACACCTTTATATTAAAGACTTTTAATCTGTGTTACAATGAAATGAATATTGATTGATATGAAATAAATTTGTTGCTAATATTTATCTGTTTTTCTCTGAAGGGTTCCAAGGAATAGAATGTCTTATGCTCAGTCTTGCTATGTGGCAGCAAACAAATCGGAAAACTGGGAATTGTGATCTGTTAATGTAATTACATACCGAAATGTAGGACAGAGCCTGAAAAACTTACAGTAGTTTCCTTTTTCCCTTTGATCACAAGTAATTTTTTTCTGCGTGTGTGCACAGTACAAAATTTTGCGGCGACTAGTTTTGCTTCAAAGTTTAAACTTTATTTTCAGAAGCGGACTCTTCTTGTCGGCCTTTGAACCTTGGTGTGCTCTGTGCGTGTAACGTGATATGCAGTGTGTGGTCATTGCCTGTGATTTCTTAACCTTACTGTAAATTTTGAGCAGGAAAGTAAGGAGAGAACTGACGACATACGGAACTGCTGGTAGAAGCGCGGTGGATTTCAGAATGATTTGGCCTGGTTTTGTAAACCGGCCTGTAGTGTGTCCTTGCCACCTGCTGGGTAGGCAACGATTGCCACAGCTACTCCTCTTGGAGTCTCTTTTACAGACTGAGCAAGGAGAACCCTGTGATTGAGCTGAAAATAAGCTACTGGAGGAATCCTAGGCCATCTTCAGTGCCCTTGAGCTAGTTTCGGTCTTGGGCAAGAACTCTGTGGTCTGAGCGGTGGGCGCAGGCCGCGCAGGACTTGCTGGCTTATCCCCGTCTTCTTCCTGGAAATGTTTGAGATGTTTGGGAGGTGGAAACGAAGGGGGAGAATTGGTAGGTGTTTGGGTCTTGCCCCAATCTTCATGCTCTGACCCAAATAGTTGGAAGCGTTCCTAGGGCCGCCAGCTCCCACTTCCCACAAATCTGGCCTCTAGCTCCTAGTCTGCTAGAAATGCTTCTCACCTCCGCTGCTCCTTCAAGGCTGGGAGCCTTATATCCAGCGGCTGGGAACTGTGCTTTTGTTTTGGTAACGTTCCTGTCATCGCTGTGCTGTGTCGTCACGGAGCAGGGCCAGTTACCTTTCCCAAGTCCTTGAAGGATACGCATGCCGTAAGGCATGGTCACTTCACTGGTGTTGGCTTTTCGTGGTTTTGGGTTTTTTTTTTTCAATAGCTTTCACTGGCTTGACACCACTGAGGTAGTAAAATTGGGGGCTATGTGCAGAACTAGTGCAAGTTGCTGGATTGAAAAAAGAAATAAAGCCATAAAGCATAATCAGTAGAAAAAAATGAGTTGAGTATACCAGGGATGATTGCTCTGACTGGGGACAAAAATGGAATGTATTTTTGTATATCGAACAGGTCGCCAAATGAATAAGATTAATTTCTTGCTTTACAAAAAATAATTGAGTGGATTGTACTGTCCTCAAAAATTCTGGTGAAATACGTAAAAGTATAATGCCATCGAGCTAAATAGGCAGATCAAGGGTCATGTTATGAGCAGGCAGCAAATAGGCAGATCAAAGGTTATGTTATGAGCAGACAGCAGTGCCAGTACCCCAGAACTCTCAAAAGCTGAAATTTTGAACTAGTATTTCAGCCTAACTGGAACTTGTGTTAATGATTTTCGGTTACTCCCTGGGAATGAAATTCCCAGTGCTGTTCAACCCGGTGGCTGGGTCCCTCTAATCCCCGTAGCTCCCCTTGGAGTCGCTGGAAACGGTCATCAGCAGATGACCCACCCCTCGGGAGTCCACTTCCCTATTCAGCCTTCCAGACAAGGTGCCTGATCCTGCACCAGGGCGTCTTTGGGGGACAAGGGCAGGTACTAGAATAAGTTAAGGAGTTGAATTCGGCTGAGGGGATGTGAAAAAGAAAGCAGTACTTTTGAGTTTATCTGGGACCTGAAATTTGTTTAGTCATCTCCAATTCAATTTGATAGGTCATAGATCATAAAACTGGAAGAGGTTTATGTGATCATGCTGTCTGAACTTCTCCATAGTGCAGATTACAGAATTTGTGTTAACCGATTCCTGCTTGAACTGGATTATAACTAGAAAAAACGTTTTGTCTTGTAAAAGACCTGCAATAATGCAAATAGGATTTGGAAAACTGTATCCTAGTCTTGTCATCTGATGTTTTTCGATCCATTTGTTAATTGTTCTAGAATTGATTACCCCTTCATTACACAGACATATCTTGTTTCTCATATCAGCTTGTCTGGCTATAGCAACTGGACCCTGAGTACAGCTGAGTCTCCTTGACTCCACTGCGTCTGTGTCCACATTTCTTTTCTAAAACTATTCCTTCCTTAGTGACAAGGAGCTGGTCTCAGCTATTAGAGAGGAAGAACTCTGAGGAGGAGACGTAAAACTTGAATGGAGGTCTAAATGCAATATAAGAAACCACCATGGACTTTGTGGGGTTTATTTCTATGGCTGTTTGATTAGTATTATCTTCAGCGCCTTTCTGCTGACTTTTCTCAAGGTCCACTAAAATCTGTATCCCTGGACTTTCTGTAATTGTGCTTTTTGAAGAGGATATGCCCTTTGGAAGTATGTGATCAGTGCATTTCAATCACGATATATAGAGATCTCTATGTAACAAAACCAGAGGGTTTGGATGGCAATACCAATATTAGGATATTAGAGGGCCCACACGCAGGAAGAAAAGGCAGGGAGCCTGCGAGGCCGCTGGAAGATACGAGGCAGCCGAACAAGGGATACTACAGAAGAAAAAATGTTTGAAGCGTCTCACAGAGAGTTCTAGTATTCCTGAAAAGTTAATGTATTTTCTTTAAATCATTTTTCAACATGAGCCTCAAGAGCTCTCTAAGATTGTATCAAACGCTACGTGGGATTTCAAACAGTGAAACAGTGAAGGCAGGTCAAAAATAGACATAGGACAAATGGAGAAATAGATGTGTGCGGAATCCCGTGGCTTTCTATTTCTCCCATTTACAATGGTGAGAATACAGGAAAAAAAGATGAAAGAACATTAAATAAATGCTAGAGTTAAAAAAAATTTAAAAAAAAGGCAAAATAGAGATTGATAAAAATAGTCAGGAATGCTTCCTGAAGAACGTTCCTGTGTTTCCCAAAGTAAGTACAGAGATGCACTAAAAAACCCCAAAGAACAACAACAAAAAAAAAGGTGAGGGGAAGAAAAAAAACCCCCACCTCTCAATGTAATGTAGGTCTTCATGCTGAGCACTTCGTCACAAGCCTTTTTATGCACCCAGTAATTTCCTTTATATAATGAGGCTACCAGTAGACTACAAAGTTAAGACTACTGGTACAAGGGTGGATTTGTAACTTCTGAATATATGGACTTTTATGTGCCAGCGTATATCTTAATTGTTGCGTTACTGAAAATAATTAGGTTCACTATAACTCCCATTTGGGGAAAGGACCATCTTCCATGGACTAATTGGATTTGGGTGAGGATAGCCTTCCAAATACAGAAGCAACTTGGTTACATCACCAGTCACATAAACCAAGTATTTGTATGAATAAAAAGCTTTGTATGAATATAAAACTAAATATTTGTATGTGCTTAGTGATTGCAAGGATAATATTTTTCTTTTAGATCGGTTCAAGTAACCTTTTTAAGTTGGGCTTTTCAGTAATTGACAATATCCTCCATTTTAAACAGACTTACTACACTTCAGTGACTCCCTTACTTGGAACTCCTCTTTCTATTACGCTAAATTTATATTTATGCGATCTTTAACAGCTACACATTCTGTTTTTTCTTCCAAACTAGATTATTTATCCTAATCAAGTCGATGTTACATTTTTCATTCAATATACAATGGTTTGGCAATTTACTTTAAGAACCGAGACTTCACTGAAGAAATTTGTTTTGAGTATTTTATGAATAATCTGATTTTCATAAAAAGGTATTAATGTCAGAATTTTAGTGGAAATTGATCTTGTAATATGCAGTCTCTTTAAAAGGAAATAGCTTCCTCGTAGAAGACCATTTGTTGTCAAATTATAGATGAGGCTTGATAAAGGGGTAGGCTTTGAAGCATACTGCTTTGTAATGAGTGTAATATTTCACGCTGTATTTCACACTGTTCACAATATTTCACGCTGTTGCTGTTACTCCATTTATATCTCAGTCTCCTGGGCTATGTCTGAGTTGACAGTCATTCCCGTGGAGTTCACGATAGGCTGTATCTTTTTGCGGTCAAGGTTTTTTCACACTGTGGAAGATATCTTCAGAGTAAACACTTTCCGAGTATTTAGATCAGATCTCCTTAGGATCTTGGACAAGGTTCCCAGGGAGTCCAGGGCTCTTGAAACCATGTGAACCTTTTCCGTCATTCCCTCTCTATTTTAATGAGCTGCTGTTTGGAGATCCGGGTTTTTTTCTCTTTTGTTTCATTGCCAGATGACCACTTCATTGACAAAAAAATGTTCTAGATGATTTTTCTGTATTTTCCGGTCCGAAGGGCAGCTGAATCAGAAAGATGTCTTGGTTACTGGTTTCCATGGTTCTCTCCAGTCGTAAGTGGTGGTCCTAAAGGATGTTCATGTTGTTTGTTACAGTAACTGGTTTTTAAGGATATCAGAGAAATAATTACTTTGGAGTTATCTGGCTTTGTGTGTTTTCAGGAATAGTTGAAAATGTAAATTATTTCTAAACATAGTAATATAAGACAGAATTCATGGATGGCACATGGTGTTAAGGGATGACGTTTTAAATTTCTTCAATTTCCAAGTTAACCAATCAGACAAAGTTTTATTTGCTAGCCTATCCAAACCTATGTTTGTATTTGGGTGTAACTATCGCTGTAAATGCAAATAAGCTGGTTATGGAATGAGCTTGTTGTTTTGCACCACTTTCTCTGGAGCACCTCTCTCTGCCCATTCCCTGGTACACGGACGGACATCTTCCATCCGGACAGAGGCAAGTACCAGACTGGGCCGCGCACTCCAGTCTCCTACATCTGCCCAGGGCCCTGCATAGCCTGGGAGTCCTACTGGTGGGCAGCAAGATTGTGTTCTCGGTGAATCTCTATTCCGTTCTGATTTTTTTTTTTTTTTCCCTCTCCTTTCCATGTGTGTCTTGATAATTTCATATGCAGGTTTTGAAGTCAAAATACTTATTTTCTGCTCCATTTTCTATGTAATGTTGCTGAAATAATTGTTCAGAATTTTCCATAAAAGAGAATTATGATACCATCTTGATTCAGAAGAGGTTGCAGAGTAAATATTATCCAGCAGAGTGACTATAATTGGGTGAAATCCATGCTGAATGAAAACAACAAAAGATTTATTGAATTGAAGAGGCAGGAAGATTTATGGCATTGTGATTGTATTGTTTGTATGTGCGTAGGAGTATCTCTGGTTTTCTGTTAATTGTGTATTTCTACTAATTCCAGGAGACTAGGACTTCAGTACCCTAGTAAAGATACCATCTTAAAAATATCATCCTAGCTGTCTGGCTTTCAGAAAAAAGGAAACTATGAAAGTAAAATGCCCAGATTTAATTTCTCCTCCTAAAGTATTCTCTTATCAAAAAAAACATTACTTGATAAATTTCCATTCTCTATATGTAATCTTTTGCATTATAGCATTTCCTACTTGGGAAGCCGCCTGTGACATCTCTTTGGAACATCTGAGATAGCAAAATTTCTGTGATGTGTTTTCGGTTTTAAGTGTGCCTTATCAAATCTATAATGTAACACCAAATGATTTATTTATCCTGAAGAAATTATTTGTTGCTCCTGAAGAAAGTCTTCCAAGTGCAGACTGTCAGCTCGCTGGCTTGTCCTTTGAGTCTCCCTTTCCTTTTTTTTTCGGATCTAACTCCCAGCCACTAGTACTTCTAGCTTTTCTGGGATTGCAGGCACCAAGGTACATGTGTATTTTAACCTTAGGGATTTTAGCAGACTAAAATTAAAGTTTTCATGTGTGTTACTTCTCCTCTTCCCGCGTGTCCCAACTATGTGAGCGGTTGTGCAGAGATGAGAGTCCCGGTAGCCCCCATCCCCCAGAGACGTGCCGTAGCTCGTCCTGCACGGCCTGATCCTGGCTCGCTGTCTTTGCCTTCAAAAGGAAACCCAACCCCTCCTTGTCCACGTAGTACTGGTCCAGACGTCTGGGGTCACGGCTTGCAAGAAATCAAAAGAAGCCGCGAGTCCACGGAAATTTGTGTTTTAGTTCGAGTTTATCTTTACCCTTCTTTCGAGGGCTAAGCTTTTTATTTTGGGTCAACGCATGGCTTGTCTTGCTAGCTTCATTAACACTTTTGAGAATGCCAGGCGCTAAAGAGTTCTATTTTTGCTGCGCAGATCAAGTGTGTCTAGTTTCTTGTGGCCTATTTTTACATATTTCTTCATTCTATGACTAGGAAAAGCTGTGAAGGGGAACAAAGAGATTGCAAATAGCCAGAGAAAACTGCTATGATATTGTTACAGGAAAATAAAGGGGAGGATATATCTGTGAGATTCTATTTCTGAGAGGGCACGGAATTAAAATTAAAGGCAGGAAATGATGTGTATAAAAACAAGTAAAATAAAAAGTGGAATAGTACATTTTGTTAGCTATATTTCATCAGTCAATTGACTATTTCCAGATAATTCTGTGAAAAATGCTTTTAGGTCTTTGAATGAAGGATTCTCAAGTACTAGTGGCTCAGAAATTTTCTCCCTTCTCCGCAGGTATTCCAGGGCATTCCTATTTAGCATTCAGAACTAAGCAGTTATCTGCAGAAGGTGAGGAGATGTTGAGGAACCTGATGGCTCCCCGGAGGAGGAGGAGGTGTACAATCTGCTGAGGGGCTGTGCTTAAACCCGGTGGTCCCCTGTCTTAAAAAATGGACAACTGACTGGGCCGTAGGGAACTGGGAGGGAGGAAAGGAGATGCTCCGGGCCTTTGTGCAGAAGCCACCAGCCAGCACAGAGACTCTGACCTGGCCGTAAAGGGCAAGGACTGGGATCTTGCTCTGCGGTAGTTGATGTACAGTTGATATTCGTGGGATGGAAACCCAGCAAAATAGCAGAGAACCGCTTAAGCTGACTTGCAGTGTAGCAGTAAGGCGAGAAAAAGTCCCGAGGACTAAGCTAACCAAACTGTTTCAGTCCTCCCTGTAGATCCTTTGGATTTTTGGACACTCTTCTTGTCCCCTCGACTCTGGTTGATCCGTATGCAGTACTGTGGTTGAGTACCAGGAACTGGGTGCGTAAGACAGTGCTCTCTATGCATCTTGGTGTTGTGTTTGCATTTTTCTACAGCACCGTGACACCAGGTACGCCTGTGTCTTTTGAAGGCAATCCTGGAAGGTTTCTGCACGTGCTCAGGGGCAGCAACTGGGAGACCACAAACTGGAAGGCATGGAGCTAAGCTTTCTTTTGAACCTCGTTTAACATCAGAAAGCCTCCAGGCAAGGAGGTGGGCAGTGTAGCTTGGTGCCGTACTGACACATTTATACAGCGTCAGTCTGGCTTGAGGAATGGTTAGAATGAGTTCATTTGTCTGCCCCAGCAATACGCAGTCGGTTTGTGATCCGCTGTAATGTCCAGAGCCTTTTCTTCAGCGTCGCTGCCAAGTACGCATGCCGTTATTGGATTTGTCTAACTACTAATTCCACCCCAAATAAGGACTTTATAATTTTTTCATCTGGTTGCATCTTGCCTGTTTCAGATCACTTTTCCATATGATCATGATTGCTTTCCTGTTTCTCTCCTTCATCGTCACCTTTCCTCATTTTTCTTTTGCTTTTGTCAGTGACAGCTTTTCTGTTCTGTATTGTACCTCTGTGCTCTCCCAGTTCTTTCCCTTCGTTATTCAACTTCTATTCCCTTGTAAGATACAACACTTTCCTGTGTCTGAGGAAGTTGCTAAGATTTCTGCATGTTGAGTTTTCCTTTCCCTCAGCAATTCCCTATGAAACTGTAAGGTTATTGGGCAGATCTGGCCTTGGTTTGTGATAGCATTGGGCTGCTAGCAATGGATTAATTCTTTAACCTGCATCCAAGAAAAGATTATGTTAGGACAAATAAGAAATTACAAGCAGTATAAAATACATTGTTGGTCTTAGTTTGGATCTGGAAACTTCCATGTGTTACAAGTTCTGCAACATTTGGGTTGGAGTTTAGGAATTAAACATAGCTAAAAGCAATCCCAAGAGTCTGCTGACTTTCTTCCTTTCTAATCTGTTGTGGTTTAACCCCAGCCGGTAACTCAGCCCCACGCAGCCGCTCGATCATTCCCCACCAGTGGGATGGGGGAGAGAATCAGAAGGGTAAAAGTGAGAAAACTCGTGGGCTGAGATAAAAACAGTTTAACAGGGAAAACAAAAGCCGCACACACAAGCAAATCCATTCCCCACTTCCCATGGGCAGGCGGGTGTTCAGCCATCTCCAGGACAGCCGGGCTCCACCACACACAATGGTCACTTGGGAAGACAAACGCCGTCACTCCCAACGTCCCCCAGTTTATATACTGGGCATGACGTCCCATGGTATGGAATACCCCTTTGGCCAGTTTGGGCCAGCTGCCCTGGCTGTGTCCCTTCCCAACTTCTTGTGGCCCTCCAGCCTTCTTGCTGGTGAGGTGAGAAGCTGAAAAATCCTTGAGTTGGTATAAACACAATTTAGCAACAACTGAAAACATCAGTGTGTCATCAACATTCTTCTCATACTATACCAGCTACTAGAATCTATCCCAGCCAAAACCAGGACAACCGTACTTAGGACAGAATATTTTTTTCTTTCGACCCATTAGCATTACAATGTTTATTCAGACATCTTCATAAGCGACAGATGCTCATTCTTACATGTGATGTTAACCAAGAGAGACAAAATACGTAAGAACTAATCTGACATTGTTTATTTCGACTAAATGAAAGCAAACTTACATTAGCTGGATTCCTAATATAGAAAACGCTTTGGGTTTTTAACACAGGACTGTGTTTTCCTCCTTGTGGTAAATAATGCAGTCATCTTCTTGGGTTTGTTGTTTTCTTTTTTTTTTTTTTTTTTTCATTGCTAGCTTGGTTGTGCATAGTTGGGAGAACATACGTTTTCTGATGATGGTTGGATGAAGAAGGGTTTCCCTTTGCATCACCTTTACTGACAAAAGCTTGGAGCCAGTCTGCCTCCAAAGTTGGTGGAGCTTTCTCTCCACGTGCCTGCACTGAAGGATATTTTGGTTTTGGGGTTTTTTTTAAGTAAGAGAAGATCTAGTTGAGTCAAAATCCCTGTGAGTTAACAGTGCTTCTCATCCTTCTGTGGAGTACAGGTTATCATCTTAGAAAGTCCATATCAAAAGTTATTTACTGGCAGAAATTTTATGCAATTAAGCATATTTTTTGGCATACCAGAGATTTGGAGGGAGTAGTACTGAGAACTTTTTGCCCGTATGGTGGACTTAATTATATGACATTCCCAAATGGATGTACTTTCATTTTCTCATTTCTAAAAAAAACCCCCCAATTACAAAATTATCCAAGAGATAGTTTAGGGTTCCCCCTTCTTGAAGGACGGGCCTCTTTGCTGCAAATAATTGGAAGTTAAAAGGAGGGAGCGCCGGTCGTGGGGTGTTTCCAGCGGCGGAGGGAGCAGGGTCGCCGCGCGGGGGGACGCTCCGCTCCCCGCGGTGGCTGACGGTGACCTGGTTTTGGACGCCGCGGCGGGTACCCAGGAATTACCGGGTCCTGCGTGCTTTCCTCATTGCAGAACAGTCAGGGCTTCGGTTTTCCGCCTGTGGCTGCGTCTAAATAATCAGTCGCCGTTGAGTCTGCGCCAGCCGGTGAGGGAAATGGTTCAATTGATTGGGGGAGTTTTTCTGGTGTCTAAATCTGTTATGCAAGTGACAAATCGTGTTCTGCATTAAAGAAGTGTAAATCTGGATGAAATCCACATAAATTATTATGGATTTAGGCTAGCGCCTTATCTTAGGGTGTGTTTGGGTTTCCTCTTGGAGAAGAAAAAAAAGACAAAATCTATTAAGTGTTTTTTCTGGCAGCTGGTGGACTGTGTCCTATGCAGTCTGAAAAATATCTATGCAGATTAAAAACATCTGCTTCTCTTCTGATTTGCATCTTCTGTCTAAGTGACAAAATGGAGTAAGTTGGGAGTAAAGAGTTGTTTAAAACCAAAGATTCCCCATTCAGTTATATTTAGTATTTGGTAACGGCGTGTTCTTGACACATGATGACAAAACTGTAATGTACTTCTGATACTCAAATGTTTGTACTGATCCAGAACTATATGCAAATTAAAATCTAAAATTATTTGATTAATACTGGGTTCATGTACAGTAGCAGCTCTGCTGGTTTCTGAAACAGTAAGTTACAATGACATAAGCTTTGTATCTAGCTTTTATAGATTACACCAGCATATGGCTTAGACACTTTGTTACCATCCCTAACACAAAAGGCTCTAAATTTAGAATGCCCTTTACTGGTTACAGCTACATTGTTTTTGTCATAGAATTCTTTTTTTTTTTTTTTTTTTTTTTTTGAGAAAAGTAAAGGGTGGTTTTTTTTTGTTTGCAGTGTTTTAATAATTGTGCTCAAGTCCATTAAGCTTTGTGGAAACTAGAAAGAAATAGGAAAACAATGAGTCATTAAAGTACATGTTGTGGAGGATTGAATTCTCAATTCTAGTTGAATTGCTTCCAGGCAATAAGGAAAAGTCAGCCAAGTATCATATCATGTTAAAGAAGTCTCAGAATTTTGGCAAGGTTTTCTGTGTTTTTTGTTGTTGTTGTTTTTTGGTTGTTTTTTTTTGTTTTGTTTTGGTTGGTTGGTTGGTTTGGTTTTCATTGGGTTTTGTTTTGTTTTGTTTTGTTTTGTTTTTTTCTTGGTAAATACTCCTAAAATTTGACTTTGGGAATACCAGTCATCTCTGCTACATGAAGGGTGTCTGTAAGGGACTGGGTGAGCAGGGCACGATGATACTGGGTGGCACTGGTGTAGTACCGAGTCGTTTGGGAACATCAGTGATAAAATAAGGTATGTTTCTTAACTCCTGTGTGAGTCCTTGGCACACAAGATCAGCACTTCGCTGAGTTGCCACAGTGAGCAGAGCTTTTTAAAGAGGTGAAATGTTCAAGTCCAGAATTTGTTTTGTGGGATGTCAGGCAGATAGAGATCTCATTAGAGGTCATTATCAAACAAATAGCCTTCCGTGCCTTACCTTCCTTATACAGATCTATACCTGTAGAATTCCAAGAAATGGGTTTTAGTCATGACAGTTCACATATAGACTCTGACCATTTTTGTTTCATGATAGAGCCATTACATTTATATTAATCTCATAAAAGCTACAGGGTGTCCTTTCCAAATAGCTTTCGTATTTCTCTGTTAAATAACATTTTATAGGTTGCTTACTTCTGCTACAGCAAGATGTGAATAGGTGTGTTTAAAATTATAAAATCCAGATTAGTAGTTAAACTTCTTCTATCATTAGATATTTTCTGCAAGGCTGAACATCTTTTAATTGCATATAACTGAATACACACAGTCAAGATTTACACGTGTATAAAATAAAGCCATTAGGGCCTACCTATTTTTTTTTTCCCCCTGCAGACATGTAGAAAAATCAGTGCAATTATCACTACCTCCAGAGAAGCTTGAAATCAAAATTAGATCTCTATGTTTAACGATACTCAAGATTTTCTCTTTTGACACATACGGATTTTGGATAAGGTCAGCATAGTTTATATGTGAAGAGAGATGCCAGTTCTGAAGTATTTGGCAAAATGTTTGTGTGCATCGTTCATCTCCTTTGTCTAGAATACAACTGCTTTGTGTCTTGGATCAGCAGTAGAAGCATAGGAGATCTCAATTATTCAACCTAAATGAATAATTGGTTTAATTAAGGACCTTGAATATGTGTGTACGACGTGTAAGTGATATAACTTTTTGTAAAGGATTTTTTTAAATTTCAGTTGCTCTTAAATTCAGGGGTTATTTTTGGCAAAGAAATGCCTCCAAACAGTCTATGGAAAATTTCGTGTAGCTTTATAGTGGAAGGATCATGTCTGAAGTACCTAGGATCCTGAGAATCGGAGCAGGATGGGTTTGTGCGTCGTCTTCCTAGGGGCAAGTATAGATCTGTCTGGAGAAATCTTCAAGGCGGCACCGTGAAAGTAGAGTTTTGGTCTGGATTATATGAACATTAAAAATGTCTTGGTCATTTCCATAAAGTGGGAGCCTGACCCTGTTCTCTCTGCCTTGGGGGCCTCTTTCCCTGGACGGGAGCGGTGGGTTGTCACCGGGCAGCCACTGCAATACGGTGCAGTTGTCACACTCCACTTGTTGCTCCAGCAGATATAAAAGAGTAAATTTAACTGAAAATTGGTGAAGGGAAATACAATTTGACTAGAGGAAAGTGAGCTGCCAGTATAGTGTTTTCTGTCGGTAGGGTTTCAAAGGCTTTAAAACGTGTGTGACTATTTGAAGATACTAGCCAAATTCTTACTGAAACAATATTTCGTCTTGAATTCTGGGTGGAGGTGCTTATTGGTCTGATTTTTATCCTTTGTCAAAAGCATATTTTTCTCATTGTACCTGGAATATCTGACATTTAGGATTTTTTTTTTTTTCCCTTAGGCTTTCTGACAGTGAGATATATATCTGAAAAGACTGCAAAAATATAGGACCTTAATGGAATATTTTTGCCACTGAGAGTGAGGCATATTTGATTTTTTTCTCCCTTATTTTGCACTTCCTAGTTTTACAGTTATGACAGAAATGTTTGTAATTTGTCATTCTGTAATTTCATGAGATCAGGTCTAGGGCTGCCAACAGAACTTTTGGGTTCAACCATTCGTTGAAATAAATAACTGGCTGATTAAATCTAGCTTTTTTTTTTCTTGCAAATGTCTTGTCTGAAAAATAAACATCAGTTTCCACTGAATTGAAAACTATTTTGCTGTGTACAGTATGTGGGGAAAAACTGCACTGCCTAAACACAAACAGTATAATTGTCCCTAAAACCAGAAGAGTTAAAGCTATTAAATTCTGGTAAAGAACATTAATGCATGGAGTTTACAACCGCGTGAATATGCATCAATGATAAATCCAGATGCATGGAAATACTCCATAATATAAGGTTTATGTAGCTTTAATGGAAAATTTGTCCAGGGTGATTTGTATAAACTTGCAAATATTATGTGTGCCTCTACTGTTTACATTAGCTTTTAAGTAATGGTGTATAACTTCTTAAGGGCTAACCGGGCTTTTAGTTTCTCACTGTGATTTAAAAACTAATTTATTGTTTCCGATTTTAATGTTTACTCTGTATATTCCTAAAGATAATAAAATAATTGTTATAAATCGTGGTCTAAGGTAATTCCCATTGAATTGTACTATTGAAGATGAAGGTGGTGACAGCAATAACGTCTATCCTCATTGGAAAAAATTTTTACATAACTTAAATTTATTTTTATGCTTGACTGTTGTATGTCTGAAGTTTCATAGTCAGGTAAAGAATGAATATAATTGTAGTCAGTGCTACAGTAAACACAGGTTTTTAATAATTTTTTTAAAAAATCAGATTTTCTGAGCTATGTGCCAAAGAACCCACCTTTAGGGACAGGGAGTGAGAATCTACTTGAATACAAATAAAGCAAGTTCCTTTGTTTGCCACCCCTACGGAAACAGGGAAAATTGCAGGTGAAGTTGCCCCAGCCGCCTGCGGCCACCGGCACCGAGGTCGTAATGGTTGGTGTGGCTCCCGCCGGAGACTCCAGCCTTGCGGTGCGGAGGAGCGTCAGGACTTGTGAATGATCCTCATTCTTAACTGCTTTCCCTTGATTTGCATTTGATTCTGAGCTGCTTAACCACTGGTGGATTATTTCAATTTTCCTGCTGAATAATGCATGAGGGTATATAAGTGGATGTTTCTTGGCTGAGTGGGCTGCAGATGAAAAGTGTCGGCTCCTTTGCAGCATTAATGTGCATTTTTTTCTCAGGTTAAAGCTGTAGAGAGCCTAGATATGCTTTTTTTGGATAACTCCTACAAATGCCAAAATATTGGCAATGTTTGCTTTTTCTCTTCTTTCCCGTTTGAATACCTGTTATTACAATGAAAAAGTCAGTTGCCAGTTTTCCATCACAAGCTTATTTTCCTTGGGACTCCCTTCAAGATTTCAATGTTACATTGTTGTACCTGCTGCTTAAGCTTCCTGAAAACTATCAGGAACGGGGATTTTTTGTTGTTTTTCTGGCACTAATGTTAATTTGTTTTACCAGCTCAGAACACTGATTCCTTCTTGCACCTCCTCTTCACTCTTGGGTATGTCCCAAAGGGATATTTGGAGTATCCTTTCCTGCACAAGCAACCCTGAGGCATAGATACATCCAATTTTTGTGTATAATATGTGCAATGTTTCATATAGGTAGATCTAAACACACTGAATGCTGTAATAATTGAAGAAATGCTTAACCCCACCCATGATCCACTTAGTAGGAAAACCTCTTCAAATTTTTCCCTTATGAATTTACTAAGGGGCATCTGAGCATCTTAATGTACACTTGCTTCAGTCCCTGGGGTAGGCAGATCTCTTCTCCTTTTCCAGCTTATTAGAAAATATCCTTTTATATTCCAGAATGCTAGAAGATTAAAGCACAACCATTGTTCACGTTTGCTTGTGGTTAGGCTTATAATTATCTATTCAAGATCATAATTTGATTCCTAAAATATCAAAACTCTGAAACTTATGTCATGAGCCATTCTAAACAAAATATTTAATTGCAGTGCTCAAATGTGAAATGTGAAAACTTCCAGGATGTATCTGACATATCAAATACTTTGGAAAATGATGTTTGGTATGAGGGTCCTGTGGGAGTGTGGATAGAAAGAACTTCCTAAAATACAGAATCATGCTACTGAACAAAACGGTCATAAAATACAACTCATCCAAACTCCCCAAATGTAACAATATCCCGTGAATGTACAGACATCCAGACGTGAACTGTAGATAAGTATATTGTAATGTTTTTAAACTAAACTTAGTCTGAGATAAGATAGAAGATTGAAAGCATGTGAAATTTTAGAGGTGGTATAGTAAATGAGGCATAGAGTTGTGCAAATGTTTAAAAAGCAGCTATAGTTTAATAGCTGTGATAACAGAATTCCATAAATACTCAAAACCAGTCCTGTGACTATTTTGTGGACTTTTCATAGTATTTGATGTAGAGATGCTGAAAATCCGGCAGAAGTGCACGTTCTTAGAAGGGTTGGTTTTCACTAGTATCAGGTTGTACAATATGAATTCTCAAAATACAACCAAAGAATAATAGAGAGGAAAAAGAGAAAAAGTGTTTTGAGCTGATGTGATTTAAATTGGAAATAATTACAAAACATGCTCTGAAAGCCATTTTCCAGCAAGATAAGTGATCTTTTTGTGATGGTGATGCTACGATTCCAGTGCTACCGGGGTAGGGAGGGGGGGTGTCATCTTGTCCACCCCCACAGAAAGTGGTCCCTGACTTTCACACGTGCCATTCAGCACACTGCAGTTAAAGCAGTCTTTCTCGTTGTTCCAGTTGTTTCGCAAAGATATTCCAGTCTTCCAAACCCTGTGTCACCTTCCTCTGCCAACCTTAATCACGTTTAACATTCTTCAGTACCTTCCACTACCTTTATCATTATCTCATTTTCATTTCCTCACTTCCTGGGCAAAGTAGCAGGTACAGCAGAATAGGAGAAACTAAGAGAAACTAGAGTTTGCTTCTTCGTCTCCTCAAAATGTTTACTTTGTCCACTTTTCCATTTTCAAATCATGCCATCAGAAGGGCTTCGCTTACATAAACTTCTGCTTTCAAATTTTCCCCTTAAAATCAAATTCTGATGCCTAACTTCTTTCTGATGTTGCCTTCGTTCCTTGCCCTTCTTAAAGGTTCCTGCTTCCCATATCCAAGTAGAAGTCCCCGGAATCTGTTGCTGGCAGGTAAGGGTTAATCCATGGTAATTTTTCTGTTTGGGGGCAATAGTACAAAGGTCTGATTTTGGTGATTTTATTCCTGGTGAAGGAAAATTAATGAAACACAGAGGTAATTTAAGAGCATTGCTTTCCCCTAAGGAAAGGCTTCACAGGCGCATATTCTGCTGGTTTGGGCTGCTTTAAGTTGGTGGTAGATAAAGAGGGTTTCTATTAAAGATTTTGGGCTCCGAATGACTCTGAACTCCCCATTTGGGCCTCAGAACATTGAAAAGATGGATGGAAACAAAGAAAGTGCTTTTAGTGTAAGATGCTATTCATTGTGACTAATAGAATAATGTCTTCTTAATATGTTTTATACTATGTCCCTATGTATGAAATCATATATCTAAAGTAGTGTTTAAATGCTGTATTATCCCAGTCAGTATGTCAACCGGAATGCTAGGGGCCTGTATTTTCTTAAGGTGTTTGACTTGCAATGGAAAGGGACTGCATCTAAACTGTATTCATGGAATCATAGAATGGTTTGGGCTGGAAGGGACTTGGAAGAGCATCTAGTTCCAGACCCCTCCCATGGGCAGGGACACCTTCCACCACACCAGGTTGCTCCAAGCCCCATCCAACCTGGCCTTGAACACTGCCAGGGATGGGGCAGCCACAACC
>JAVJGG010000021.1:27029327-27048741 GCA_035590195.1 Aviceda cuculoides | reverse complement strand
GTAACATGGTCTAGTGGGCAGGGATGACAGTTGGACTCGATGATCTTGTAGGTCCTTTCCAACCTAAATGATTCTATAATTCTATGATTCTTCCTTACATCTCATCGAAATCTACCCTCCTTCAGCTTCAGGCCATTACCCCCTGTGCTGTCGCTACATGCCCTTGGAAAAAGTCCTCTCCAGTTTTCCCATGGGTCCCCTTTAGGTGAACCGTCTCAGCACTTCTCAACTCCGTGTCCCAGGGAGGTGGAGGGATGCACCAGTCCCTTTCTACCCTTTGCTCCTCTGCTGGGTTTCCTATGTCTGGGAAGCTATGGTATAGACCAAATTAGCAATTTAAAAATGTAAGCTGTCAGAACAATAGATCGAAAGAGAGACTAATAAGCATTAAGATTTTTTTTTTTAACTATATAACTACAGATTAAGATGTACATTGCAATAAATCGGGTAGTCTCCCCTGAATAGTTCTCAATGCAGCTGTCTTCCATCCACTATAAAGTGTCATTCATTTAATTTTGATGCACTGTGTTTTTTGTGAAAACCTAAACCACATTGATTTTAATATTTTTCATGTGTAATAAATAGGATACTAATTATGTATAAATATTTCTATGAATACAGATAGTTTGGGTTTTTTACAGGTTCTTTTAAAAGAATGGTTATTGCTTAATATATACTGATGTATTACTTTGGTGTTACTCTATTGATATTTTGATGTAGTTTACAATTCAGTTATTGATAGGAAGACTCCAAATGTCATCGAACAACGTAAGCTGGAATTTTTTAAAGTATTACAAAAATAGCTACTTAGTTTTTATCCAAAGCCAACAGAATTTGGGCATAGAGGTCCTTTTGAACATCCTGACTTTGGAATTTGATTGAGACAATGGCCTCGATGCTGCCCTGAGATTTGCAAGGTGTCTGCATGAGCCGTGCAGAATTCCAGGGACTCAGCAAAGTAGGAGAATGGTCGTAGAACACACGAACTCAAATTTACCATATTTATTCATGTAAAATGTTTATCAAGAACAATTTAGACAAGGAAAGCTTACATAAAGAGATCTTGTAGTTTGCCTACAGCAAGTGCACTTGTCTGTGGCCATGTGTACATACATCTGGGTATATGCATATCCTTTTTTTTTTTTTTTTTCTGCAGTGAGTGGCAGAAGCCATTTTAAAGCAATTAAGTTCTCAAAACTTGAAATAAAATGCTTCAAATACTTTAGCAAAAAACCAACAAATCTTAGATTTTTTCAGTGTCCTTAGCATTATCAGAAGCACAAAGGAAATGTTAAACATTATTGTTATTTTAGGTGTTATTTACTGTACTCTTTTGTCACTTTGACTGTACTTTATCTCTCTGTCAATCTGAGTCTCAGAAATGAGTGTGACTAATAGTTTGATGCTGAATCAAAGGAAGAATTTTCAGAACTTAAGTACATGTTGGAGCAACAAAAGCCACATTCACAGTTCACTAGAACACAGATAAACTTCTTTTAAAATCAGTAGGGATGAAATAACCAATACTTTTTCCATAGTGAGTGTAAGACATAACTGAGATAATTTGTTTCCTTAAATGCTTGCACGGTATGTTTTGGAGGAATAAATCATATGGGATAGCCTTTGTATTATAGTAGAATTTGCCTCTGTTGTGCAGAAAGTATGAAGAGAAGTCAGTTAACTCGTGGTGAGAGGCATTCAGTTAGGATAAATTTCATTGCTATCAGTTATCACTGTTATGTCTCAAAGGAAAAAAAGATTACTCAGTGTGTAGCTACACATTACTATAAGAAATTGTCGGGATGTAGATTCTGTTAGATTGGCTTTTATGAAGGCTGACAGTGCCTGGTAACTGCAATAGCGATAGGGCTGACAGCTTTTAAGTTTGCCTATGCAGCGTTGACCCACTTAGAGCTGTTTAGAAATTTCCAATAACTGTTTTTTTTTTTTTTTTTTTTTATTTTGGAGAAGAGTTCAATATCAGTAAAGCCAACATTTTTATGAAAATGTGTCAGTTTGGTGAACCTCTGAAATATTGCGTAGTGGCTTCTCTGCTCTTTGCCCCGCATCGGAATTTGTCTGTGCCTGGAGACTTGACGGTAAATCTCCAGTCTCCTCCCATCAGCTGCTCAGAGTTCCCCTCCTCCCCAGTCAGGTATCTTTTCAAGTGCATTTTATGTTAGTTCAGCCCAAGTGGTGGTGTGCTGTGCTGTAATATGAATGTTTTAAGCCTTTCCCCCTGAGCCCTAAGCTAAAATACAGGAAGTTTTCAATGCAGTTTCATTAGGGTTTGTTTTTCCTGGTTTAAAGTTATAATGTAGTGGCTTTGGAGATTTTTAAAGGTTTTTATTCAAACTGTGGTATAACTAGGATTACAGGTTGTCAGAATCAAATCGTGCTGCATTTTCTACCATGGTTACAGCCTTTGTACTGAAATGTATAGCTGTACCGTGTTCTGTTTTTATTAGAAGTTGGAAATCTTGAGGACTGCTTAGTTTTATGTCATTTTCTGTTCTTGTCAGAATCTGCCATGACAATTGCTTAACAAGGAATTAAAACCTCATGGGTTCCTAATTCTGTTCCACCTTTACCTGCTAAAATGTTCCTAAACACACAGTGTGGGGCATCACCTTCTATCTATAAAAAAAAGGCACTGAGAGCTGATCTAATTCTTAAAACTATGAACGTGCAACTGAAGAGGAATTTGTACAAAGTAGTTCTGGGATTTATACAAAGTATTGAAAACCAAAATGCCCAAAGAGGTTACAAAATCTCTTTAGCAGCTTTAAGCTGATCCAGGCTCGATTTAACTGGTGCTTTAGGAGTCCCCCCAACTCTAAACTAAGAATTAAAGTTCTTGTATCAGTCCCCCCCGTTTCAGGAGGCAAAGAGGGAGGAAAAGCGGGACTGAACCGTTCCCATCACCCAGGCATCCCTGACTGGTGGAAGGAGAAGCCCTGCTGGGGAGCTCTGCTTTAATTAGTGCAGCTTTGAGTCAGCCCCCAAACGAAGGAGCAGAAAACACGCCCGAAGTCGTTTTTGTACAGTTCTTTTCAGTGCTCGTATGACAAAAAGCTTAATAAATTAAAGAAAGACGAGCCTTTCCGAAGGTAACGAAGGCATAGGTTCGTAACTAAGCATCTGAGCGACTTGGACCACTAAGGGTAGATAGTCACAAATCCTACGCGGTTATTGAAAGCAAGTGACAACTTTCCAGTAAAGGCTTCAAAGCTGTTAGCTGCCTTCTGTATTTCCAAAGGCTTCTCGCTACGTGTCAGGGAGGTCACGCCGGGACACATCTTTTGATATCATATGACATTATACGGTGCACCCATCACATTGCATCATCATTGAAATAAACACTGTTCGGATCGCGTCTTTCCCTTACTTCTTGCATTAAAGCTTAATGACAAAAAATTGAAATTGGACAATGAAACCAAATGGATTCCTACTAGTCTTCTTTCTGTATTTGGTTTCAAAAGCTACAGTAAAGAGAGATGGAAATATTTCATCTCTCCTGAAATCAGCAACCCTAATGAACAGTTACGAAAATTCAAAGCTTCACCCTTTGTAACCTCCTTGATGTTTTTTTTTTGAAAATTTAGCTGGAGAAATAGGATTTGCTAAGGATCTGGTGTAGTACAACAGCTAGTTGAATCTTAATTTCCAGCTTACTATCTTCCTGCAGCATTTTGTGGGGGTGTTACCATCCTGTTTAGCCTTCCATATCTCAAGCATTTCCAGTATCCCCGGGAGAGTTTTGCACGTTCCGGTGCCCCTCATTGTTCAAAATTTAAATCAGCAACAGTTTGATGTCATGAAAAGATATGATAGGATTGCCAAATTTAAAAAAAAAATATTAAATAAATTGGAATTCATCTTTCATGATAGTCCTTTTATGCTTGAATGGAGACGACATTCAGGTCAGCACCGAAGCTCTCCCCTGATTACAGCACGTCCCAGCGTAGTACGAGGTTTGTGCTTCTCTGGCTTTTTTTGCCATTACTTTGGTGGCATGCTACTATGCTGTGTACTTCTCTCGTCACTTTTGCTTCTGTCTAATGCCTGTAGGGAATTTCAGCAGTGACTCGCGCAGTAAAACAGCATCAGTAAATTATTTAAAATAGGTATAGTCACTTTGGTGTGATTTAATAATTAAAAAAAAAAACCTTTTAAGAAAAAGCCAGTTGCACAGAGATGTTCGGTAAAGAATTGAGAACCCTTGTTTGAAAACTGGTGGCTCTGGCCAGCAGCCCCTGAAGTTTTTGGATTACCATGAATTTGGTGGTGGTGACAGTTACAGGAAAATCCTGTCAGGCAGTTTACAGTCTCTGGTGTCTTATTTACTTTCTTATCACTTAGCAAATTCGGACCTAAATTATTGCGCGTTCAGATCATTATAACATTACCTCTTTCTTCTTTCCATGGCTCTCTTTTTGACAATTGTTTACTAATGTAGTTGCATCTAATAAATTGAATCTGTTACTTTAAATGAGCAGTATTGTATTAACAAATCAGGATTTTCAGATATAATGTGAAATGCTCACTCTCACTGTGTACATGTGCATGCACACATATATATGGTTAGAAAAGCCTATGGCTAGCATTTTGTTTTCCACATATATAGCTATAAATCTCTGCAAAGCCCAGTGTAAATTGTGATGTTAGTTTTAGATTACAAACAGCTTCATTTAGCAAACCGCACAGAGAAAGGTATTGCCTAAGGATGTAAAAATGTTTTATTTCCCTGAGAAAACAAAGTGGTTGCTATGGGATGGAAAATTATCTAATGGTGGCTTTTCACAGATACATGCTACTGGACAGAATTAGATATTCAAACCACAGTGAGCAAAAATGTTGATTTTTCTAGGATATATTTTTGAAAGATTTTTCTTAGTAGATCTAGATACTTTCAAGAAAAATAAAGAAGCAGGTGTTTTTCTGTAAGGGTACGATTTAATTGTTTTTTCTTTCCAGTCCTCCTAGAATACTGTGCAAATGAAAGATATTTGTTTAGTCAAGCTAGCTTTTAAACACCTATGAAGAAAAGTGCAGTCCTTTTGAATGCTGAATGATGATTTCTTAAGGTATTGGCTAGTACAAATAATGATTTTTTGTGTAGCAATCTAATTAAAAATCTAAGCAGTAAGTGAAAGTTCCGTAAATTTAATAACAACCCTCTTAAATGGTGTTTTTAAATGAGGAAAACATTTAAATACTGATGTTTATAATACTCCTGTGCCAGTTCTAAAAGCACCCTCAGCATCATCCTTTAAGTAACCAAACAGAATTATTGACTCAAAAGCAGCTGGGCTGGCTGGGGCTCGTCTGGCTCTGTGAAACGCGTTAGGGTCCATCGCAAACCTCCTAATTAACTCTCTGCCCCCACCCGGCACGTGTAAGAGCTGTGGTTCTCTCTTTTCTCTTTTCCTGGGAGATTTCCTATGCGACAGCGGTTTGTGACAGCCCCTCGTCTTCCCCCTCTGGAGAGGCTGCGGTCCCACTCCACGTGTACCTACGTGGAGACTGGTAAAACCGATTTCTTAAACTACAATTAAATACCGTGTCACTAGGGGTATAAAACTGCTACATCTCCACAGGCGGTTGATGCCTAATGGTGTAGAAAAATGTACGTTTTAGGATATTTTTTCGAACTGGTCGTATGCCTGTGCCCCATTGAAGTCTGTCTTTCAGAATTCAATTAAATGGACCTAGAAAACATGCTCAGTGGTAAATCCAGCGTCCCTTAGCAGCGTTTGGGGTAACCATTCCCTATCCAGAGCGTACCCAGAAATGGCGTAGAGACTTCGCAGGTGGATCCGCACGGAGTACTTTTGGTAAAGGATGTCTCGTTAGCTCTAGCATATCGCTTGCCTTGCCAGACCCTCCTGCCTCTTCAGAAATCACGTGTGGATCACGTTCCCTTTTCCTCTTTGGTCTGGGAATACGCTGCAGAAATGCAAAGTCCAACAGTGCTTGCTGGGTTTTGCTCTGTGCTTGCTGCACTCAAGTGCTTATGTTACTTACATGAATTACTTAGCACTTGTAGTCTTTTTAAAAAATGATTTTAATGTCCTTCCTAGGTTAGTATGAACACTAATTTTTAATGCCTGTAGATTAGTAATGAGTAAGCTCCTTCCTGATGCTTGAGAAAAATTGGTCTCTTTTTGCATAAAACAAAAAGTTAAAGTTGTTTCATAATGTTTGTTTTCATTCCTTTCATAACTTTATTCCCCTAACAAGCTTGAGGACCTGAGAGGTCTTGGTTCTCCAAAGAAATTTCTGCTGTGATCATGCTTGAAATTTCCACTATCTGTGTGTGGCTTGCACGAATGCATGCAAAAATTGCTGCTTTAGATCATCCTGCTTTTGGCATGAATAGCTAAGAATATGATCTTGCAATATGATTAGCATTCTTGTATCCTCCCAAATTCCCTGAGTGTTTCTAGCACGAGGTGTCAAGCTAGGTAAGTCTTACTTGTGCTATTTCAAAGCATTTTCTGAATGTGCTGTATTTTGAGAAGTTACTAAAGTCGACAGACCATTGGGAGCGACCATTTGCCGTTGCAAGCGGTCATGATTTCTGTCCTTAGGGCGTGCTCCTACCTCCGCTTACTCAGAAATACTCATCTGTGATTATTGCCATTAGTCTTAAATTTCTGCGCTGTTTCGATTTCCTATCTCCTTTTCCCTATTTTTTTCGTACTGTTTACAAGTAGTCCCTAAATTTTGTCTCCGAGTAATCCCTAGACTCCTGTCGAACAGCTTCAGCCCTCTTTCACAGTCTCCTTCCTCCAGTTCGTTCACTGCAGGTATTTCTGGAGCTGCGACGTTGTTTTCTGCCAGCCGGTTTCCCAAACTGCCCGTTTTTCCGCCACCCTTATGGGCTGTTGTGTGCTTACGGGGTCTGTTCGTCACTGCTAATCCAGTCGCTAGACCTGGGAGGGGGTTTCTCTCCTCTTTTTTTCTTTATGTATTTGCACGTCTTATCTTTACAGTGCTCCCTGTTAGTGAAGACGTGTTTCTTACCTGGCATGAGCGGTTGTGTGTTGGGGGGGTTTGTTCTGTCACTCATTCTAGGCACCACCTGCACTAGGTAGGTATTGAAAATGCAGAATATTGGTAGATGTAAAGTAGTAATGGTGTCAAAGCCAAGAAAATGATCATCAGCCACAGACCTTTAGTTAGGAGAGAGCCGCTTCCCCCTGCTCCCCGGCTTTTTCCTGTAGAGGAGAGTGACAGAATAGATAAGAAAGATCAGTTGAATTTACGGACAAAGGTTTTCCCAGCCATAATAGTGCACAGCAACAATAGCCCTGACAGTTCAGCCCTTTAAGGAACACAGATGAAGGATAAAATCAGTCGGTAATGCTTAATTATTGAGAATCTATAATAGAATTCACGTTGAGACGGTCAGCTGGTGATAAGGAGAGAGAATTTGTATTTTGTTTATGATGTTATTTACCACTAGCAATACATATTTCAGAAAAGGGTTTCCATTCCTGTCAGTTAATGATGAGAAATTCTCATATAGTCTCTTCTAAAAAGCCCTAACAAACTTTAAATGCTAGGCTTCTTTATTGTGTAAGCTGAAAAAAGTACTGAGTCAAAGAAAACCCTGCCCATTCTTTTAGGTAATGGACCAGTGGAGCACTAGTTAAAAATGAGTTTCCTAGTTAATATTTTGAACCTCGTCTATTGAAATATTGATGATGTTCGAATAACGAAATGGAAGGCTTAGTGGGTTGTTCTTCTGCTGGAGTTGTTCTCTGGAGAGTACGATTCACAGCGATTTCTGTCCGCAGTTGTGAAATTTTTCACTTTTGCTCCACGGATTATTCTAGTCCCTTGACGGATCAAAGCAGCAAATCGGTTTTCTTAATTGATTTTGCTACGTCTAGGTTGCCCTAGGATAGAGGGCACCAGTGGAGGTAAGGATAAACCGCACTGCTCCGTCCCGCTTTCAGACCGCAGCCTGACTGGCAATGACGCCGGGCTGTGGAGAACTCCCACCTTCCAGCTCACCCGGCTGTCGTGAACCAGGGTGTTCTTCCCAGTTGTCTGCTTCGAAAAATCCATGCGCTAGGATTGTCCGAAGGAATGACGGGGGGAGAGGAGAAATATTTTGAATGCCTTCTGTGCTTTTATACTGTTTTTTGTTCTGTTCTTCTAATTAGCCTACATAGGTCCATTTCTGTTGCGCTGTAAGAGTCCTTTACCTTGCATCATACAAATGTTCCTTTATTTCTTGACTGAAATTCTGGTCCCATTAGAGTTCGTAGCAAAAGATACGCCACCTTTACTGGGACTAGGATTTAAACAGCTGTGATTTTCTTATTTATGCATTACTTAACAACCTGTAGAATAAGAGGTGGATCTCTTCCAATGTCAAATCCCTGTGACTCTGTGAGTGGTATAGGAGCTTGCTCAGAGCATCTGCTTTTTGTAGTCTTTTCTACATAAATTTAAATCACTAATTAGTCACTCCTGCATCTTAGTTACTTACTGTATTGCTTTTGGTTGCTATATGGTTTGATAAATCTTTATGTTAAACTGGTGTCTGGTATTCAGAGGCTGAATAAGATTGGAGAAGAGGCTGTAGGAATTGCACCTTACTCCTTCGTACAGCGTGCAGCATCCAAACGTACGCTGCTTTCTTCTTTATACCACAGGACATACACTTTCCTGAGGCATTGAGTACTGTGATTCCTGTGCATCTCAAAGCAGTAATCCATTTTCATTTTCTCCATCGAAAATCTCTTTCAGATTATATGTCCCAGATTCACTGGGAATCCCTGGAATTTCACCGTATTTTCTGCATATCTTCTAGCCCTTCCACTTCCATTTATACTTTATTTCTTGACCTCGGATGTGTCCCGTGACTCCCATTTATTCCTCCTCCTTCTTTTCTGCCGATAACTCCTTTGATGTTCCTTGCAGTTTCCCGACATAAAGGAAAGCATGGTCCTAGCCAGGGGGACTCAGGGTGAGTCATTTCTAAATTTCTTGCCAAATTCTCGACCAGGAAAAATATATTAAACCTTTATGGAAAATTTACTCTTGCAGTGATTCTATACAAGTTTTCCCCAACTTCATGAATTTCTGTTTCACCGCCTTTCTGCCCGTCATCGGCCAGCTGAACGTGTGGTCCTAGGCTTTCCTGACCTCCACCGGGAACGCGGCATGGGGAGTGCAAATAATCTTTGGCCGTTTTTCCATCCCCCCATTGCAGCAGAGGTGTCCTGGGGACTGTGGTCACCTGCACGTTGTCTAGAAGTGGTGGTTCCTCAGAAGCCAGAGCTTCTGGGCGCTGCTTGCAGGGGTGCTGCACCACAAGTTCCCGGGGAAACTGTGTCTGGTGTCCGCTGGTGGAGCCGAGGGCTGGATCTTTCCTTCATTTTAGGTCTCTGTTACAGACGTTAATAAGCAAAAAAATATTGCAAGTAATTGGAATTCGTTCCTCAACTGAAGCTTCCTAATGTAATGTCTGAAATACGTATTTTATGTTACTCTGTTTTATCTGTTCTGTCTTATGTATGTTTTTCTTTTGATACATAGTGTATTTTTCATGCACATTTTTTCCCTATAAAGATGTACTGTTTATTAGTTAAAATTCCCACATCTGAAATTGTGCCCTTGAGTATATGAGTACAATCACCATAACTTAGTTTAGATATGCTTCTGTAGATGACGGCAGGCTAGATCCTAGGTGGTTAATGCCAAATGATCCTTCCTCTAATGGAAGTGCTGGTGGACACATATAATAGTTACGCATGTGTACAGGTAATACCAACATGAGAATGGTTTCTCTCCTAAACACACAGTCTGCAATTATTCTGAAACATCAGGAATCCGCACCTGAAATGCCGTGACTTAGTAGAGAACAACATAGGCAGTTTGCTTATTTATACAATTACTCTCCTTTCTCTGATGCCATTCTTTTTTAAGGATGTGCATTGCCATTTTCTCCTAGCTTTATTTGCATCTCTTCTTGTCCGGAAGAAAACAGAGTTATTTTGAAACTTGAACGCGGAAGTCAAATTTTATTGTAGTACTCATGATGTCCGGGGGTGTGACTGCCAAATAATATCCAGAACACTTCTATTTTCATAGTAATGTCTTGGATGTCAGCCACGCATTTTCCGCTGAATTAATGAATATCATGTAGCTATATCTACCACTGCTGCCAGGAACATAAGAATAAATGGTAATACTTCTGAAATAGTATGTACCTAAGATTACTTTTTGTTAGTGGGTTTTAAGCTTGCACCTTTATTCTTTCAATTGATCTTATTTACCTGCTCTGACTTACTAACCTATATAAACAACAGAGTCCTTTTTTGTATTCTTGTTACTTAAAATTTAAATTCAGCTGTCAGTGTACTATCTCAAAACTTAATCTGCAGGCAACGTCAAGAAATAGGCTACACTGGGGGGAAAAAAGAAGTCTACCCTCAACATTTTCAATCATTGTAAAATGGAAGTGATAACGTCTTGAACCAGAAGTAGGCAGAGTATTGCTAATATTATTTTAATTATTAATCCACCTCAAAAACTCCTCTAGCGAGCAAGCCTTCCTTTCTCAATGGGATTAACCACTGAGAACATTACAAATGCTGCAAACACCTACATATTTGTACAAAGATAACCCCCTGTTACAGCGGATACATTCTTTTTTTATCCTTTCTTATTTATACCAGCATGATTCATTAACAGTTATTTCTGAGATGAAGAAATGTAGGCTACTAATATAATTTAAAGTGCTGTTATTTTAACGAATGTCGGCAATGTTTTAGTTTCTTTTTAACACCAAATGTCTAAATGGAACTAAGGATAGTAAGACAATTATCATCTTAAATTATTGGGTTTTATCTTTTAAAGATTCTGCTTGATAACATGACTTTAGATAGAGCTTGCCCTCCTCTATTTGGAAGAGAAGATATTTTGAGGGTTGAACGGTTGCACTGTGTATCTACTACATGCAGCATAAAATACAGTTGGAAATTTGCAGTGAGAGACTCTCTACTCGGGTAACCCAAATGTACCTCGTCTCAAAAGCGTCGGTGTAACTCGGTGCTCACGGTGCTTAGGTCCCCTTTGGAATCGAGACGATGAGAAGAAGAGCAAATGAGGAATTCTTGCTCACTACTTGCAGGTTTAGGGGCTTCGGGAAGGCTGCAGGGTCAACAATTTAGTTCTCTTGGCACTTAATTTATGGTTTGTTGGTAATACCTCTGCCAGAATAAAAATGGGCTCCCTTTGCTGCCCTACTGTAAAATAAGAATGAAAATGGTAATGCAAGCCTTTTTCATTGAATACATCATAAAGTAGCATGCATCCGTGGGAAGCCAGCCAGTAGAGTGAAAAGCTTTCCCAGTTCTGTAGTTCCTTTGCTAACAGTTCAAGCCCAGTTACGTCTCTTCAGTAAAATACTGTATTTTCTCAATGAAAATATTACCCTCAAAGTGCAATAAGGTATTAAAAAGATACGGTAGTGTTCTATGAACTGCTTGATTGTTCCCTCCTCTCTTCACAACTGAACTTCGGCGTATGATGGTTGGGTGATTTTTTTCCACTATTGTTAGGCATTTATGCGTTGTGACCTCCTATAAATCTTCCTCTTCTGGATGAGCTACCTCATAGACTGTTTTCCCGCCCTGCTCCCCCATTCTATCTCTATCCATTTGTCTTCCTTGCTAATTTTATGTAACTTTGCCATGACATGGATCTTCTAGAAATTCTCTCTCCTGATGCACTCTGACGTGCCATTTATTTCCTGTTGGCTCTGGGTGGCAGGAAGATTATCCTTAGAGAACTAGTGATAGAAGCAGTGAAAGGCAGCTGTAGCCATGAGAAGAAGGGAAAACGAGACTGAAAAATGGCAGTGAAGGACACCAAGATTTTAGAGTTGAAGACGAGGGAGGAACTCGAGCCAAAAGGAGATATTGTGGATTTGTTTCTTTGCTGTTCTCTTATAATTCCTGCCTTGGGCTAGCTCACACTCATGCATGAACTTCAACGTCATGGCTTGGTTTCTTCTGTCATTTGCCCCGCAGGAGATCAGGAGTAGCTGTATGTTTGAGAGACGCTGGAGCTGGGCTATAAAGCTGGTGCTCATAGTAGGTATACTGGTCTATGCTTACGCACCTTGTGTTACCATGTAGACTTCTGCACAGGTGCTGTAAAATGTCGTCAGGGCAGAGTGGATGCATTTCATATCTGACATGCTGGGGGAATAGTGCTGACGGATAAGAAGCCTGGAGAATTGGATCTGGCTGGCTGACACCTAAAATAGTACAAACAAATTTACCCAAGGCCCCCCACTCTCCCAGTAATTACACTTGTCTATATAAATTCTACTAGCACAATGCACGTGCCTCTGGCACACCAGTTGACCACTTTGGCTAGTTATGTATTTTGTAACTTCTACGAGAGTCCGATCTTTTTTTTTTTTTCCCCTCATTGAGAGCATGATACACTTTTCAGTTATGAAAATGGTGTTATTCTAAATAAAACTGACATGATCCACCAACACTTTTGGAAGCACAGATGCTTTGTCCCACTATTTACTAAAGAGGTTCACACTTAGATTAAAGCAGTGAAATCAAATCACTGAATAAAGCCTGGAACAACATAATGATTTAAGGAATTCGTTGAGAGCTTTTGGTAGGAGGAGAGTTTCACAAAGGCAAAATTAGATTGTTTTCTGTACAACACCAGAACGCAGAAACAGCATGCAATCCAATATTGGTACATTTGTTTTTCCGAGCATCTTGTGTAGTTTCATCGGTCTTTGTTCTCCTCTGCAACATCAGACTGCAACCCACAAATTTGTATACTGCATCCAAGGCCCATCAGTGTCAGACATTAGAAGAAGAATCAGGCATCTTTCTTTGCAGGAGCTACCAGCCATGAAAATCTCCTCTCTCTGAATGACACCACATTTTTATTATTTTTTTTTCAGCATAAACTATGTGGGTTGGGATATGCACAGCCCCCTGATGTGAAATGATATTTTCCCCAACTCAATGTATACATAATGCAAAGAACAAAATTAATTTGTTGTGTAACTCAGTGGTTCCGCGTGGTTCTGCATCAGGACTAGATTTCCCAGTATATTATTAGTGGAGAAAATTGCACCATCCTTTCACCAGCTTGTTTAAAGAGCGTAAGAATTTGTAGTGAGATATAATTATATTTGATTTGTATTTTCTGTCGTATTGTTGGAGGTGAAAGAATGCAGTTTCAGGGGTTCACACTTGAATGCTTTCAGTTCAAGCTGATAGTCTGAGCTAAACAGATCTTTCTGTCCAGACACCGTACAAGTTGTTAATCTCTTGCTTCATGACACTTCTAAGTAGCTGGTTGCTAATAGTCCACTGCTCTATAAAGATGAACAAATCTGGATGAGTTCTACTTGCTGATGAAAACGGACCTTGAAATGAGCCCAGTCCATATTTAAATAAGTCAATTAAAACCAGTAGTTCCATGTTTTATCCACCGCGAATCAGCCATTGCCCTTTTTGAACTGGTTCACAATAGCTGTTTACTTTTTGAAAGATTTTCTTTCTCCCTGTCTTCACAACCAGCAGAGAAAACTATTTGTTATCTGCGTGCACAAATGTCTAGAAGATAGATACAAACATTTACTGTAGTTATTGGTATTATTCAGAGTAAGACTGGATGTTACTTTCAACCCAAACATGCGTAATGGCAATGAGGGGCTCTGGGTGCTCCGGGAGCATAAAACCTGGGTGCTCCGGGAGCGTAAAAACTTGAGAAAGCTTTATCAGAGCTGGCCCGCCCGTTCCCCACCTCTGGCCAAGGGAGAATACTCTGCAGAAACAGAACTACGTAAAATACGGGTTCCTATTTGGACGAGTTGCTCTTTCGCTGTAGGAGTATACCTGTTAGAATGAAAGCGAGCCATACATCTTTTATTCGGATAGGCTGCTTTCTTCGGCCTCGCCGATAGATTTCAATCACGCTTTAAAATTCTCCTTCGGCTCTTGTAGCTTTCTCTCCTTGCGTTTGCTTTTCTCTCTCTCCAAGCCGCGACTTGCAAGACGTCTCGCTCGTTATTGGCCATTGTTTCCTCCCCGCTTCCAGCCTTTCGCTGAAATAGGAGGGTTCATTTTCGCACCTTTTAACCCTCCATTTTTCCACCCCCGACCCACGTTCCTCACGCGCTTGCAGGCTACAAAGCAGCCTCTCGTCCTTGGGGACGGAGGTTTTATTTCGCTTCTCAGGTAAATTCCGATCTGTGTATCTGTATGGCTGCAGTCAGAGCTTCGGATGTTTGCGGGTATTGCCACATTGAGCCTGGTTAATTTTTTTTAAAAAAAGGGAAATCCCATGATAGTCAAGCTCTTTTGGATCATATTTTCTAAACCTATTGTCTTCTAACCTATCAAAGAGATTTCAGACATTTGTTCGGACGTGTAACAAGTTTTAAGCAGTACTTATCGATTTTTAAATGTAGTCTAAGTAGAAGATTCTCTGTATCTTCTTGATGTTGTGTAAGCATCTGAAAGTAAAGCCATAAGGTGAGCGTGTCTCCCTTCCGCAGAAGCATGCAGGTCTTCCAGTGTTATTCTTGCGCTACTGCTGCAATCTTAGTGAAGGCTTATTTATAATCATGTGAGTATGGCAAGAAAGAGGGATTGATTTCCATTTCCCATGTTTTTAAGCTCATTTATATGGCAACTGTATATTCATTAACTTTTAAAATTCCTTTGAAATGTACCCACAAATCTAGACACCTCACCTGCTTAGTTATTAAAATACTTCTAATAACAGGAGTTCAGTAAAGTGTTTTCTGCAGAACTGGAGAGCCCAGCAGTGGCCGGTTCACTCCACCACGCAAAAAAATCTCCTCTAATTAAGCCGCCCACACAACTCTGGCTTTTGCTGGATATCCCAGAGCCTTTCCAACTCCTCGTTGGTGTTTTTCCGAGCAAGTCCCGTGAACGTGCTCGGCTCCTGGCGAGGGCAGCGCGAGGCTGGCCCTCGTCACGTCGAGCGAAGTTCGGGGACGGCGACGTGACCGAAACGCCAGGTGACGGAAAGGATGTCTGGCACGCGGCTACGTAACTGGCACTGCTATTTTTTTTTTGGTTTTCTTTCTAATTGATAACTCTCGCCATCTGTTCCCGAGCCATCCCGCTGCTGTCCTTTCCTCCACGCAGTCTCCTGCCCCCATTCTACCCTTCAAACTGGGACCGGTTGCCCAAAGGCTGCTCGCAAGAGCTGACCGATACTGGGAGTAGCTGGGGGGACGGTAAGAAGATGCTATGGGTGGTGAGATTGGTGCTAATTTTAGGTCAGCCGAGGCTGGGCTCGTCGAGCAGCGTTTGGGTGGGCTCAGATCCTTCTCTCAGGGCGGGTTTAACTGCACGTTCCCGCACAAAACTCCCCGGATTCTTTCAGAAAAATAATAATAATAATAAAAAACCCCCAACCCTTTGCTTTAGAAAATAGGTTTAGTTGTTCCTCTGAGGTGGATTCCTTCCGAATCTGTCACCACTGCCTGTGTTCCTGAGCACCTTGTGGCTTTCTGGAATAAGTAAGTAATCTAGAAGCACTGTACCAAACCAGAGTTTTTTGGGTTGGTTTTGGTTTTTTTTTTTTCCAGGAGTCTTTTTGTACTTTACAGTCTATATTTGAAGCTGTCTTTTCTTGTCTAACTCTCCATTTGGTAGCTTAGCATACGGGAAGCCTGTTTTATAGTGGAGAGAAATGCATTTATACATGCTAAGAACTGTATTTTTAAAAAACCCTAGATGTGTATACAAGTTAAAGGGATTTTTTCTGGCAAGAACTCCAAAATGGACAAAATCAAAAAGAATAAAGGCAATCATAACTGTGTTCTACCATCATCTGGGAAGCCCTTGGTCTTAGGGGTGTGTTGGGGGATGATTAAGAGCATATTCAGTCAGATAATTTTTTGCTTTTTCTAAAGGCATTTAAGTGCCTAAAACTAGATCCTCAAGGGTATTTAAGTCACTGATTTTCCATAGATTTCTAATGGGAGCTATGGACTGAAGTACCTATAAAATTTGGGAGCCTGATGTTACAAATGTGCCAAAAAATGCTAATCAAAATTAACTTAAGAGCCCATGTTTTGATTCCTGTTTAAGGGGGCCTTTTCTTCTCACAGACAGCCCCATGCAGAGCTCACACGCATTTTCCTGAGCACCTACAGAAGTATGGAAATTAGGGCTTACCTCACCTCTATTTGTATGGTTCTTCATGATTTTTAGATTATGGATGCTAATGGCTTGCAGGTTATATTATTGTTGTGTGCTAGCACAGTCAAATTATTAGGTTTTTGTCCTGAGCTAATAATACCAAGGCTACCATTGTGAGGCAGAAAATCTTGCATGAAAAGGTGGAAGCTGCTGGAATATTTTCTTTTTAACTTCCCAACACCACAGATTTTGGGACTTCAGATAAAATAAACAAATTCTAATAAGCTGTTAGTGAAAATTGGAAAAAAAACCAGAAACTGCAGCTGCAAATAGTTCACTGACTTCTTTGATTGTCATATTTTTCCAACTGTACAATAGCGTTTATTGCAGTAGGCTCTGCCATGTAGGAAGAAATTATATTTCCTGTGCTGGGGAAAAGGCAGACAGTTAAATGGAATAAAATGGTCGTTCATCAGGTGATATATCTGATGGTGTAGATCAGAAAGACTTCCCACAATTTCCACGAAACTCAATAATTTCAGGTGTCTTTAATATTTTTTATGTTTTTATAACACTGATTAGAAGCCTCTAGACGATGAAATGCTACAGCTCCGGCAAGAATCTAATAAAAACACCCCCTGGGATCGGTTTTGATTGAGGACGGTTGCCTGTCTGTTTTTATTTTACTGTATATGAACGGACCCGACTGAGCACGACTGAGTTAACCCTTTCATCGCCGAACCGCTGTGATTAGGTACTTAGGCTATCATTCCTGTGAAACACTGACACCCACGTAAAAGAAAAGGCAGTTTGAGGATTCGACTCCCAGGTTTCTACACCAGTGCCACCTCCTCAGTAAAACGCCCAGGATGTTCGACTGAGAGAAACACGAGCAATGCTGAGATCCCATCCCTCTGGAGACAGCGAGTGCTCATAGCCAGTATGAGATTTTCTGGGACTGGTGGTACGCTTCTTAAAGCACAGAACTGAGCACGGGGAGGCAGTGATTTGCCTCTTTTCCTGCGGGCACAACAGGTAATTCTCCTCTCGAAGTATACAGGGGTCAATCTGTGTCAATGTATGGTCAAGGGACACCCGTGCAGCGGCGCAGCCCGTAGGTTATCGCGCGGTTGCTCGAGGGAAGGATCGCCAGCAAGCACTTGCCCAACTTTTAGGAAGGACTAGCTCAGCCCTGTCAGTAAGCAAAAATTGAGATTACAGTCTCTTTCCTGAGCATTTCAGGAGCAACCGCCATAAAACTCGCTTCTGTTGGTCTCCGTTTGGCTATCGAAGCAGGAGTACCACCAGACACGGGGGGGTTCATGCGGAATTCACGAGCCCTCGCATACTATTGGCTAAGTTTAGTTAGAATACAGTATGGAAATGTAAAATATTATTAATAATTATAGTTCCTTTATCATTTGTAGCTCCAAATATCATCAGAGTTATTGAATGAAGATATTAGAAAAAGTAACGCGCAGAAGCTCGTAGTTCAAATTAGTGGCACGGTTGTTCTGGTGTAGCAGTTCTTGCTCTGGAAACGGTATTGATTCTTGGGGGGAGTTAATTAATGCACATATTTATAAGTTAGCAAATAACAGGTCAAAGGTATTCTTTAGAGAGCTTTGCATCTTTTCAAAGTTAAGAAGAAAATTCTTCCTGTCAAATAAAGACATTTAATGATGCACATATGCTGTGTCCGACATTTCCTCTAGTAAGATTTCCACCTGCTAAAAATAGTCGCTTTTAAAAACAAATGGAACCAAAGCGTAAAATTATATAATTAAGAGAAATGTTCCTTTCTTTTTAAATTAATAACTATGTAAATACTGCAATGTTTAGTTTAAACTATTCAATTTATTTATGCTTACTAATTCTTTTCAGTGTTACGTTACATATGAGAGAATTATGCATACAGAGCTTAAATTCATTTAAGTCATTTATTTTCTGTCTTGAAGCAGTTTTCTCAGTAAGAAAAAGACCCAGTTTTCAAAACAGATGCATTAGCGATCAGCAGAGATGTCTGAAATGGAATAAATATTTATTAACTGTTATATAGTTGATACTATTTGAAGGCAATTTTTTAATGTAGGTTAATCTTTTTTTTAAACAGTGAATTTCCTGTTCTTTGGAATCTTTATACCTTACACTTAACTAGTTATGCCTAAAATTTTTGTGATTGTTAGCACCTCCCCCTTGCTTCCTATCTGCCCATTTCGGTTATTTGCTCTTCCTCTGGGAGAATGTTTGCACTGGCTGGCATGGCTATCTATAGAATTTTTTTTCAGAATTAGTACTTTAAAAACTGCAATGGCTACATCATTTATTTTCTGGCATCTGCACTGAATTTAGCAAAGCGGCTTGATCAAAATTTCATATTTTTATCCTGTGCAAAAAGAAATTCTGGTTTATTCCAGTGCAGTGGAAAGGGGAGTGGAAAATAAGTGTGCTTGTATCTCATCTGTTTCAGACTGGAATATAGGCCATGTTAAAATATTCTGTTTAGTGGCAGTTTTGTCTCCATTCTCAACGTAGTCATTGTGTGAAGCTTGGTGGGATTGGTACTTTTCTTCAAATTGGCTCTTTGGAGCATTGCAGTAAGCAAGAAAATAAGTAGGGAAAAGCAACTAAGTAGGGAAAAGCAACTAAGTAGCGAAAAGCAACTAAGTAGCGAAAAGCAACTAAGTAGTGAAAAGCAAATAAATAGTGAAAAGGAACTAAGTAGCGAAAAGCAACTAAGTAGCGAAAAGCAACTAAGTAGTGAAAAGCAAATAAATAGTGAAAAGCAAATAAATAGTGAAAAGCAACTAAGTAGCGAAAAGCAACTAAGTAGCGAAAAGCAGATAAGTAGCGAAAAGCAAATAAATAGTGAAAAGCAAATAAATAGTGAAAAGCAAATAAGTAGCGAAAAGCAAATAAGTAGCGAAAAGCAGATAAGTAGCGAAAAGCAAATAAATAGTGAAAAGCAAATAAGTAGTGAAAAGCAAATAAATAGTGAAAAGCAAATAAGTAGCGACAAGCATATAAATAGTGAAAAGCAAATAAATTGCGAAAGCAAATAAGTAGTGAAAAGCAAATAAGTAGCGAAAAGCAAATAAGTAGAGAAAAGCAAATAAGTAGCGAAAAGCAAATAAACCGCAAAAAGCAAATAAACCGGAAAAAGCCCCCGCGCACAGGGCCAGCTGTGCGGGTTTACAAGCGAGATGCGCTTCTGCAGCAGCTCT
>JAVJGG010000021.1:26977634-27029227 GCA_035590195.1 Aviceda cuculoides | reverse complement strand
TTTTTTGTTTTTTTTTTTTTTTTTTTTTTTTTTTTTTTTTTTTTTGAGCAGCTCCAGTCTCTGCACAGTTGGCTCCCAGCTGACAGACAGAATGTGGGGTGGGCTTTGTCACCAGAACGCCGGGTACCGCTTGCCCAGCTATGCTCGCAATTACACAGTGCCCAGAAACCTGCTGCTTGTGTCAGGGTGCAGGCAGCCTGAACACCTAGAAATTGGGTAGCTTTATTATTTTTTTTATTTTTTTTTATTTTTTTTTTTTTTTGCCTCTTTCTTCCCAGCAAAGGTTATATAATGAGGGGATTGCTGCTAAAGTAAAAAGGGAAAATGAAGTCTTTGTTAAATGCCTTCACAAAGAAAGAAGGTAAGCAATGAAAGCAGAACACTTTGATGTTGCAGACCGGTATTTTCTTGTGTACATTTAATATGATTGGCTTAGTGACTCTAGAATTAATCAATTCCTGCAATTTCTTTTTCAAAATTATTTTGTGTTAGACAGTCCATTTAGGCAACTGATTATTAAGGCTGGGCGTGACTTTATTCATTTTAGGTTTTTCTCTGAAGAGTCAAGTAGTTATAAAAATGTTTTTGTTCCCTGAGAAATGCATTTGGAGACACTTAAGGAATTTCCTAGGTGAATTTTGTCAGGGAATGGTGTCGAATTGCCCCTTCAGATGTATGAAATGCCAGGAATAGAATTCTGAGAGCTGGAAGAAGGATTAAATGGTACTTTCAGGTGCGATTTTAGGGATGATAATTTTAAACTTTAGGGGCATGAAATTAGTTCAGACATTTTTTGTGTCATTTTTTATGAAGTGTTTTTCCCAAACAAGTTTTGCAACAGTTATGCTTACAGTTCTGAACATGGTGAAATATTAGGGGAAAACAATGTCCAACAGGGGTTAAAAGTGTGGACGTTTGCATTTCATCATTTTGTGTTGTAGTTATTTTTTTATTGTGAAAATAATATAAATAATGCCTATAAGAAGCAGCTAAAAAAATATCCACCCACTTACAGTTTGCAGATTTCTGGGGAAAAGAAACAGTTGGGTGGAATATTAATCACTTTAGGCACGGAAATGCTTATTTTTAACTCTTTCTATAAAAGATTTGTGTTAGACATACGTCAATTGGTGTAATTAGTTGTCCCCTTTCCCATTTATTTTCTGTAGTAAAGGCTAATTTTGCTTGTAGTTCTCTGCTTAAGAATAGAACGTTAACAGCAAAGCAAAAGCTAACTCCTAAATGGTCGTGTCAAATCCTTCCAAGGTATGTAAAGATAAAAGAATTAATTTAATCTGGTACCTGGAGAGTGTGTGCACGTACAAAACATACCCTGCTTCTTAGTAGGAATAAACGTGCCAGGTTTGTGTTTTCTAAAATCTGTCGGTGTAAACGTGCTCGGCAATTCTCCGTCCGTCCTGTGCCCCTCGTGCTCCCTCCCGCTCCCGCCAGGACACATCCCACCAGCCCCTCAAAAGTTACAGTAAACATCCCCAAATGTTGCCGATATTCAGCTTTATCAGCCTGCGGCTGGCAGGCTCGGCAGTCTGCTCCGGGTCTTACCTCTTTAAGGTCATGAAAAATGAAAATCTAAGGGTCAGATCCAATTTTTACTGAAGTCCAAGACAAACGTTGGTGACCCTAAGGGAACAGCGTTGGCCCTTCGGGAGGCAAACCTGTACGTGCAAAAAATTCCCTATATTCGGGTTTGTGTGCTTTCTCCTTTACTGAAATGATTACAGTAGCTATTCGGCTTTATTGTACCTGGGAAAGGTCCCTGTCTTCAATTAAATAATTTCTAGAGCTGTATTCCGAATGGCAAAAATACAGGAATGCACAAATGGCACGTCTATGTCACATACATCAATCTAGTGCATCTGTATATGTCGATTTTGGAAATAAGTGCTGTGAGTTTTCTTTAAGTTAGTGCTAACTGGGGCTTTCACTGTGACATTTAAAGCACCAAGGTGCTTTCAGTGACATACTCTGCTGCTTTGAAATCTTAACAAAATATGAAATATGGAAAACCTTGGAATATTTTGAAAATTAGACAGTTTCTAGCATAAATATTGGACTTCTATGCTTTATCCCCTTCAACAGCTTTTAAGGACTACTTCCCTTATTTCAGCCTTGTTTCAAATGAAATATGATGGAAATGAATTTAAAGACCTTTCTCTCTCTGCACGCTCTTCTCTTGTGTGGTTGTGCTGATGTTGTTGAGCTATTTACCATAGAAAGTTTCAGCTCATTAGAAATAGGATGTTATTTTAAAATATTCAGAATCGCAGTTAATCATAAACCGATTCTGGTGAAAATTATAGAAACCCTTTTTTTACTAGCAGTTCCATCTTTATGTTATAAATATGCTTTCAGTTTTGCTCTGAAACCTTAAATTTTGCTGTATTCTCTCAATTAAAGGCTGTATTTCAAGGCAGGACAGATTGATTCCTATGTATATTCATATTTAGTGAATTTATTTACTTGCACAGTATGACAGACGTTCTTATTCGGGGTTTTGTGTGTTTTTGAAAGGTATTGAATGCGTAGACATTTCTGGCACTTTATAAATGGCACTTTAGACATGTAGGATGATATTCTGTGGGGCTTCTTTCCCAAATGAAATACGATTTTTTGAAAATTACAACAGCTCAAGAAAGTCCTCAGAATAATGCCTGGCTGCCTTTTGTTAGTTATACACCTGTGACTTTTCAGATGTAAATACGTGCACTTTGGATCAAATCCTGCGACCCCATGAGTTCCACTGGAATTAATGAGAGTAGTTACATGGATGGGGACCAAGGCAAGTGTGAGTTTTCGGGGTCAGATCCTTTATTACCTTATAATACGAGTAGGAAATCCCATCACGTCTAGTGATAGCTGGGCGCCTTTTATTAGGAAATTTGCCTTTTGAGTTGCACTTGGAACTAACTGACCCACTAGGGTGAGAAAAGGAGATCTGGAAAAAGTGGCATCTGCTTGTACAAATTCTCGTGTGACTGCAGCACTGTACCAATAGCACCCATGAAAGGATGGGCCCTCTAGTTTGAGTTACGTTTTTATTGCCCTTGCTTTTGTTTTCTGTTATGGCTGTTTCATTAAGCAGCATCTTGCAGCCTTTGGGTACAGTCATGTTCTCTTTGGGACACAGCACGTGACAAAGTGAGTGCGTTACCCTGGGGTAATATGTTCTATATACAATAGTAATAGATGCAGTAGAAACGCCTAGATTAGAAAGAGAGGAATACCTGGGGATTATAGCAAGGTAATAGAGTTCTGCCAGGAGAAGAACTTGTGTCCTCAATTTTTAACCTGGAAGATGGGGATAAGGTGACTGTTAAAAACTACAGACTTCAGGTTAGGCCTGAACTTGCAATGGAACAAAATTCTCCCGGTTTGGTTGCCAATGGAGAAGGAAGTTAGAAGCTCACACGTCAAAAATTCTGCCGATCAGCCCTCTTCCGTGGCTTTCTGATTGAATATGACAAGATAGCATGAATATGAACTCTTTGAGACTCAATATTGACAATAATGAGGTGTTTCCCATTTCCCAGGCCATAGTTCAGACTGTTAGCAGACTCATGCCGCTGGTGTTGCCTAACTATTTATTAAAGGCAATAAACGGGTTAGCGTTGCCCAGTTGTTTTCGGTTTTAATGATGTTTTAAAGAGAACGAATCGGATTAGCGATGCAGGCAAGGTAGAGTTTCTGTCTTGGCAGAAGAAACAATGCCGTATGTTGCTAAATCTTTTGGCGGGGTGGTAAACACGTATGAACGGTGAAATCATCTGAGATGACCCTGGATGTCTTTCTTTACACAGTGCCCTTTAGAGAGGCTCCGACCTATTCAAACAGAAGGCGGAGACCCCCAAGCACCTTAGCGGCACCTCGGATCTTGCTTCGTTCCAACAGCGACAACAATCTGAACATCAACAACCTCCCCGAGTGGTCAGCCTCCTCCTCTGCTTCTTCACACCGCAGCCTTTCACCTCATCTACTTCAACAGATGCAGAGTAATCCCAATGGAACTGTAAAAACTGTGGGGAGTTACACTCCGTCCTCCCGGAGCCGGTCGCCATCCCTGAACAGGCTGGGGGAGGATGTCAAACGGCAGCAGCACAGGCACATCAGGTGACTTTTTTGACTATTTGCATGGCATGAGGTATCCCTAACGTCATCATGCTGGACTGCTATGTTCTTTTTTGTTATTTATATGCCCCTTTTGCACGCTATAGAATATAGAGGTAATACAATCTCAGCACAGTGGAACATGTCCAAGTGTGAATATTTTAATTGGAAGCTCCAGTCAAAGCCAGCTGTTTCCTCACGGAGCTCCAGCAGCCAGGCAGGCTTTAAAGGTCAGCAAAGCTCAGCAGTGACTGTTGAGTTTGCAACTCCAAGCCAAGGTGCTAGTTCTCAAGATCTTTTAATAGTTGAAACAACGATTGTATTGAACAGAACAGGAAAATGTTTCCGACATACTTGATCCCTTCATGAAACTACTGGTCATGCCTGAAACTTATGTTGGAGCTGCTCATGGGTGATGGAGCAGAGACTGTTTTAAGTTCTCCCTTCTGTAGATGTGTGCCGAACCAAAGAGTAAAATAGGGGGAATAAGTGGGGCTGTGTAGGAGGCTGGCCTAGAGCCAAAGGGGCTTCTTGAGCTGGTGGTGGTAGAGGTCGTGAGCTTCTTCCGTGGTTATCTTCGCCGCCAGGTTTTGCATTCCCTGTGACTTTGCTGCTCTTCCTCTCCTCTTGAACTACAAATGTGATTTAGCAGGCACTCTCTGCAAATATCCTGCAGCTATGTCCCACTGGAGAGCAAATCCTGACTAATTAGAGTGATGTAGATATTGTAAATAATGTAATAAACCAGAGGATTTTGTCTAAGTTTTGGTCACAAATGGGGACTTCGGCTTTGTGAAGCCACTGCCCTGTGAATAGGCGATTACAGCGTCGCTTTGAGGAGGACTCGGGAACCGCATCTGTCAAGTGTCCGAGCGATGGAGCTGCACCAGGACGAGGGGTTAAAGTGCAGGGCTGCCGAAACGAAAGGAGGCAGAGCTGAGTAGCGGTGGAGAGAATTAGAGCTTAAACGTTTTGACCAAACCCATTTAATTCAATGGTCACTTAAAATATCAGGCTTTGTCTGTCCTGTTTCCTAATATCAAAACCCCATCCGCTGTTCAGGGTAGAAAAGGAGGTGAGCATTGTGAAGAAATGCAACTGTTGGTTTCTCTTTGTCCTTTGTGGGTGTAATGGATCTTTTCTTGAGTTTTCAAGCCAGTAAAACAAAATGCCGTGTGGTCGAAGCTGTCACCTGTTACCGTGCACGTTCTTCTCTCCTCGGCTGTAGGCACCCAAACCGACAAGCACCATTCACGATAGTAACAATACTGCTGGAGAGTGGAAATACGGCGCAGTGTAAAAAAAAAAAAGTTGTCTGAAATGTAAGAATCGCTGGAAGGAGCAGGACGCAAATTTCTTATGCCAGTGGTTTCATGTGGTAGAGCAAACTCATCTTACCGTGTGGTATGTTACAATAATAGCAAAACCTCATTTGGTTGTAATTTGGGTGACACTTCCTCACAGAGACCCGGATTGGCGTAAAACCAGGTTGTCTGTAATGAGGCTTCGCTTAGGTGAGGAGGTGGCTGTGAGGTGCTTTTCAGAGAATGGGTGTTCTTATATTCCACTGGATACTGCTGATGCCACCAGTGGGAGGTTTTACCTTAGAGCCAGTGATTATTTTAGCTGGAAGGGATAAGAAATGCCTTTTCATCGATATTCCTGGGATATTCTAAATGCTTGAAGTATAAACAATCCTTTGAGGCAGGGGGAAAAAGGGTTTTTTTGAATAAGCAAACATTTATTTGCTTTGGCTTTATTCAGCCACTTTCCTCTTCCCTTTCTGAAAGCACGCGATTTTGAAAACCAGCACAAATGATAGCAGAAACCAATTTAATGCCTGGAATTTTGTGGAAATAAAATTGTGGTCTGTCTGTTAGTGAAAGAGATCATCTTTGACAGTATCACTGCTGCTGAAACTGCCACCCAGCTGCAGAGCTTCGGACGTACCGTCAGGGCTTGTTTCGGAGATGTCCAGAGTACATGCAAGTCCTGAGAAGAGAGCTGGAGGCTCTCTAACTTTAAAGACAACTAAAAGGATTTAGTTTTTATTTTTTCCTGCAAGCAATGCCTTTTCTTGCCACAGGCCTGTTTTGCAGTCACGAGTGGCACCTTACGTGACACTTTTGTCACGGATTTTGTTTAACTGTATGACCACCTACTTACCGTCAGCTAAATGGGGGAATTGTTGCGCTCTCTGCTTATTATTTGCAAATAATACATTCACCACGAAGCTGTTGCTCCCCTTAGATGAAAAAGCCCTTTTTGACATAGCAGTAGATTGGGTTCTGGAGCAGGAGCAGCCAGAAGGGTGGGTTAACGGGGAAGGGTAGGGTATGACAAAGGGTTAATGAGGTTTGTGGGGTTTGCATTGGGGAAAGTGATGCTGGGAGGGGTTCATGTGATCTTCACAGCCTGTGGGGCTCAGGTGGTTGTCTTCTCGTGAGACTGCTGCTTTTCATCCCAGACCGGTTTTGGAGAGGGACTGGGGGAGGCGGGGGAACTGGCACCCTTCCTGTGGAATTTGGCCCACGGCGATTAGCGAAAGGAGGTGCCAGCACAGCCTCGGTCAGGGCTGAGCCATCAAGGATGGCAACTTTCTTCTGGCTGAGAGGGAAACATGTCCACACGCCTTCTGAAATCTCCGCATCCTCCTCCTGCTCCTTCATGGCATGAGACTTGCTGGGCTGGCAGCCCCAGCTGGGGACAAGGAGGGAGAGAAAAGATCTTTTTTGAAGAAGTCATCTCTCCCGTTTGCAGCCCAGATTTCCGTTAGTAAGCCTGTCTCAAGAGCAACGGTGCACTGGGTGCGAAGGTTAAATGTGCCGTTTCCCCCTCCTCTGTCAGTAAGAGAGAAAATGAACGTATCTTCCGCGACAGGAGTCCAGAAGATGCTGGGCTATGACACTGTGAACAGCTGCTGCTGCACTAGGCAGAAAATACAGCTCGATCCAGGTGGAAATTGGATGTGTAGCAAGTTTATAGATCCGCATTTTTTGATGGTGCTGACTGTTTCCTTCACTTACAAGGAAAAAGGATTGGAGCAAAAGAACTGAAACCCGACCATCGTCTTTTCTGGTCTTCCTTTAAACAACTGTGAGAGCTGGCTGAGGTTTCTGATGCAAACTCCACCACAGACATGCAACCAGAGCTCACTCCGAAACTCTGAGTAGGGCTTGTCTTTAGTGGCACCTCTTCACGGTGAGAAGAACAGGACACCGAGGTGAAAGGGGGATGGATGCTATTCCAAACAGTGACGAAGTTACTGCAGCAAAATGGAAGCGTTCCTGATAAGAGAGATCCACCATGGCTGGTTTTTTACCAGACAACTTCTTTACCTATATTGAGAGCCTTATTGACTCCTATTTTGATAGAAGATTGGTTAAAAAAAAGGGTGAAGAAATGCTAAACTCCAGCCTTCATATTTCATTTTGCTTATAGCAGCTTGAGAGCTTTTCTTTCTCCTCACAAGAAAGTAAGCGCAGTGTTATGATGCTAGATCACCATTAAATACTTCTTCTTCCTTTGGTACCCTATCTTCTTCCTTATAAACCTTTATGAATATTCTTCTTTCTCATGAGTATTTTCTGTTTCTAGACTTTCTGTGTAAGACCGCAAGTTTTTATGTTGGGTCTTTTTTGAGGTTGAATAGTAGCGTATTACAAGTTTATTATGATATCTCCTGTAGGTTTCCTACCCCCTTTAAAATTTGCCTGTTTCTCGTGCTATATTTTTGACAGTTCCCTCATTTTTCCAGAGGTTCAATAATGATCTTGTGTATCGTTCACTAGCTTTCAATAATTTCTTCTTTATACAGCGTAAGTAGATTGCATGTTGTTTGATGACCTATGACTTACCTGGGCATACCACTCTGAAGTCACTGGGAGAGCTATGGATCGCCACCAGTCGGAAATGATCTTCTGGAGAGTATGTTAGCTATAAGAACCATGCTTTGTGCAGATCTAAAATTTAGTTTTAGGCCTTGGAGTGACAAAGTAACTTGATTATTCAGTCCTTTCAGTTAATAATTCAGTTGTCGGTTGACGTTACAATATTACAAAGATACCCATCCCCAACAATAATCATGAATACAGATGTTTTAAAGCCTTTCTGACAAATTGCGATGCTTGTAATGTATGATTTGCCTATAAGCTTTAAGCTTCATCAGGGTCTGTGAATGTGCAAGTTTAATTTGCAGAAAACCTAAACACTTTAGTGTTACGTGTTTTCTTTTCTAGGCCATCATGGTCAGGTGGATATTGATCACGTTTCATGTTGAAAGATTTCAACCATTACAAGCACGTGTTTAGGATGAAAAACATGTATTTTTTCTGCAGGGTTAGGTGTGTTACTGGAAGACATTTATGTTATTCACTGCTTAATTTAATCCTGCTAATGTGATGGCTATTTTAAACAACCAGTTAATGTTTTTAAATTTCAATTTCCAGTGCCGTTTACAGTCCTAGTGCCAACAAGGATACTCTGTCTGCCTTGGATTATCAGGGTCCAAAACGCAAGCTTTACAGTGCTGTACCTGGAAGACTTTTTATTGTCGTAAAGCCATATCAACCTCAAGGAGAAGGGGAAATTCATCTGCACAAAGGAGACAGAGTCAAAGGTGAGTACGTAATTAATTTTGAATAAATGTTTTCTTCTGCTAGATGGAAATTTTATTTTAAAAGTCTTTTTTATTTTAGGGGGAAAAAAGTATCTGCTCAGTAGAAGTGCTTTTATGCATTTGTTTCTTTACAGGGTATTTTACTCCTAGGTGTATTTTGTAACCAATGCATGCTTAGCTACCATTTTAACTGTTAAGTGACTTCAAAGTACTGCTAGAATTCAGAAATACGTGCAGTAATAGCAGCGTTATCTTTACACAGAGCACGTAATTTGCTTCTGTAGTCATTATAGAAAGACAACTCCAGGGCTTTAAAAGGTTGTAAACATGTCAGCTATCTAAGGAGCTCAGGAAGGAACCAGGGAGAAGGTCAAGCCTGTTTCAAGCCCTTTCCTCAAGGAACAATTTATTGTTTAAGTAGGAAAAGTCCTCTCGTGAGACTTAGGATAAGTAGGTAGGTAGAACTTACTGTAAATATTTTGGGGAGGAAGTGTGGCGATGCGTGTATAATTTCTGTCTACTGGTGCACTTCCCAACTAAAAATATGTTAAAATCAAGGCCAACTTTGAGTTATTACTTCGAAGACAGTAAGTACGCCCAGGTGCAACTGAGAACGCGGGCAATGTGGTTTACAGGATTGACCTTCCTAAGGGTCCATCGTTACGCAGTTTCAGCTGTGGTTTTGCACATCCAGGTAAAACTGGTCACGGAATAAAAAGACTTTCTACTCAATCCATACAAACCAAATACTAGTTATGGAAATCAAATAAAAGGGAATAAATTCAGTGTCCTAAATAAAAGTGTTAAGCAGCTGAAAATTTCCTTGCAAGTGAAACTACTTATCTTACAAAGGAAAACTTCAAATATCTCCTCCCTTGAGCCTGCAAACAGTAGTTGGAAAAAAATCAGGGGCCATTAGAAGGTATTTTTATATTTTTATTTTTGGATGTGGCTGATTCTGAAGCGTTTGTGCGTTTAATAATTTTTGTTAACTCAAGCCTTCCGAAGGTGTAGAACAGAAATCTGAAGTATGCTGCACTTAAAGATAAAACATATGCAAGATTAATCTTAAATGCAAGGATGAAGGCAGAAGGTTAAACTTAGGAGAGCTGGTGATGTCTGTAGGGCTGAAAAGATAATTTTGCAGTTCTGGGAGATTATGCCCTGATCAGGTAGGAAGCAATAATTATGATCTAAAGAAAGTAGTGCACAAGAGCTTTTGGAAGAGCCTGTATGAACACTTCATAAAACATTATAAAAGTTCCCAATTAATGGAAGTTATCTAGGCTAGAGTAAAATTAATAGAAGGCAAGCAAAGCTCTGAGGTTATAGAATTTCTTGGGAACGCCAAGTATGAAATAAAATTCAAGTCATAGAACCCAGAAGTCATCTTCAAATTTAAATAAAATTGACAGAGCTTTGCATGGTTTGGGAACCAGCTTTGTGAGCATCCAGTACATGAGAATAAATGCAAGAGAAGTAATGCATAAAAGCACTTCGTAAAAGCCTTCAAGTGTCAGAAGAATGGGTACAATCTAGAGAGAGGTAAAGCTACATTATGAGTAACTTTCATGCAAAAATATTAAGCAAGTTAAAAGGAAATGTGATCTTTTCATACCTTTACAAAAGAATACTGGCTCTTGGCTTAAAATGTGAAGACCTGGGGTCTTCTGTACGGAGTTCTCACTGGAAAGGTGGAGGAAAAAAACACTTGAGAAAGATGCTTGTTGGTCAATTACAAGAAAAAAAAAAGTTGCATGTAGTGGGAAAAAAAAAAAAAAAAAGATTAAAAAAAGTGAGACTTAAGCACACCCCGGAACTCTTGGCTTTTTCATAATCTCAGAAAATTTAGCAACACTATGAATAATTGCCGGTACCTACAAAGGATGACATTTTGGGCATAACTTTCTACACTGAGTGTGTTTACAGAGATCTAGGAGGTGCCAACAGATAAAGAATGAGTCTGGTTGAGCACCATCATCTGTTCTTTGGGAAACATTGTGCACAGTTGTCTTCAATTGACTTGTTGGATTTAAAGATGTAGCAATATTTTTGTTTATGTAGAGGATGTAAGATTAACATAGATTCTTGTTGCCAGAATAAAGCCAGGCAGTTCTGGAGAAAGACAAGACAGAAAACGTGTTCCCTGGCAAAAGAAGAAATAGTGCAATCGGTTGCTTGGGATGCTGAATCTGGGAGAGGCGTTCGTTATCTGGCTGCTCGTTTACGTTAGAATTTGAGACTATTATGTGCAAAAATATCCCAAGAATAAGGGATTTCAATTTCAATGAAGAGTTTATTATTTTTAAAAAATTAGTACAGGAGCCTGTGGTTCTAAGTTATTATGACAGTAACTGGAAAACAGTGCAAGAAGAAATTAGTCCACTTTTCAAATCTTCTTACAATAGTATGATCTAAACTTGAGACCAATGATTTTTGTGGGGGACACTAACCAATGAATGTCAAAATGCTGAAATAGAAAATGAGGTTGTGTCTGGTCTGCAAAATTTTGAATCTTTATTTATAGGGAAATTTACTGAAACTGACTATAAATTAATTATTACTGTTAGAAAAAGGGGGACATGCCCATCCAACATCAAATCATCCCTGCAGGGATTATTTTTTCAGCTTCAAGTATATGATTTGCACGTTGAACTAAAATCTGGCAGAGGTCTAGCATTTGCAGGCACACTTATTTTAGAGCATTTTATAGAACTTTGATGCAGTAAAGTCCAGTGAGTTTTCTATACATGTCAGTCTGCTTTTAGAAAAAGTTTAGAAAAAGAGAGAGCGTACATAGGGATTGTCAGTGTTACTACTTAGGATGAAATCTTGTGAAGTGTAATTTAAGGCTGTTTGCATGGCAAGGCTGGAACACCTTATCACAGATTCCCATTGCTGATAGAAGGAAAAACTTCCACACTAAGATCAAATCGTATTTTGTGTTACCATGTCAATGGTTCCTCAGTTGTCACAAAAAATATGTCAGAGTGAACACAGCAAGGTCATGTAAAGAACAAAGAGTCCAGGTAAAAAGACAGCGATGCTTTAAAAAGGTCTCGGTTGTGTAACGATGTGGAGGAAGCCGTTCAAACTCAGCACATGTGACAAAAATCCAGGTCCAGTTAAATCTGGATTCGCGTCCCTGTTCCAGTCAAGATGTAATTATTTATACAGAATAAAAAAAAATCACTCCAGTGTGAGAGAGCGATGGGCTCCCTCTCCATCATCCAAAAGCACAGGCGGCAGAGCTCTTGCAATCCTCAGTACTTTTTACGTGCCGTGCAAGGGCCAGAACTCCTGGCCGTAAGGAGGTCCTGTTTTTTTTTTTTTTCCTCTTTCTTTCCACTTGGTACTTGATACTTTTTCTGTCTTTTAGAGCCTTGCTTAGCCAGACCGTGACACAGTCGGCACCGAGGTTTTGATTTTCTGGGGGTACACGTGCCTCTGGAGTTTAGCGACTCACTGTGTGCAGTGCTTGGATGAAATGAAACAACATTAAACCACGTGGAATTCAATTTTTCCTCACTTTGGAGACACCTTAGCGTCACATTTAAGAAATAAAAAAGCTTTGTCTTAGCCCTTCTCCTCTGCCAACTTGGTAGCTGCCCTGATCTGTATAAAACGCTGATGTAAAGTGCTGGCGTCGTGGGTCGTCTGGGGGATTCAGACGCGTATTGGCATCTGCTGCGGGATTCTGACCCACGTTCAGTCAGACCCTGGGGAGATGCTCATCACATGTGCATCCCATGAGACTAATCACAGTAAAGTTGTAGCAAGGCATTTATCACAGGGATAAAAGCCCAGAACAACGTATTAGAGAAAGGGATTAGCTGGGAAATGTTTTTATGGATTTTCTTTTTTGACTTGGTAGAATTAGAAGGGTCACGGAGAGGGATGAATTCCTAAACTCTTGATGAAAAGTGCTTTCATCAGATGAAGATGAGGCAGATTTTTTTTTTCTTTCTAAAACCGCTAGAAGCGCACGAGTGACAGTAGGTCACTGTGTATGATACAGGGAAACTGCTCAGGGAAAGCTGTGAATGGGCAAGGTTCAGAGAAAATGTAAACCAAACAAAATGGTCTTGTATTAATAGGATATTACGAAACCTGTACAAAAATATCTGTTTTATTTTTAGTTGTTAGTCATACATACTGACATCATTTATGTGTCTGCCACTCATGAGAGAAGGGCCATGGCTGTTGTAAAAATAAATCTGATATCTTTATTTGTACAAGAACAACCCTAATCTTATGTTTTCACACAAATGAGGAAGAGCTAGCTTCATTCCTCACTGAAACACTTTTAACATATTTTGTTTCTTTCTTCATTTTATATCTAAAAGTCCATAGCCATAAATCTGCCACAATCCAAACACACACATACCTATAAAGTATCTGCAAAATGTATTTTATTCAGCTTTTGCGTTGCTAAATGAAATTCTTACACTGGAAATCAAGTGGCCTCTTTTATAACAGAACTCAGATACATGAAGAGAATGCAGTGCTCCAACGTTCTTTGTGAGTGGAGAATTAGCAGTTTTCTGTGTCACGAAGCTAAAGCAATAGAGAAGGAGCTGTGCAGCCTTGAGAAGGTTACCTGTGATTCACACCTCCTCAGAAAGATACGGGTTCCAGGTACCGATCACCATGGTGCAGACAATCTCTGGTCACTTAGAAACAAAACCATCAAAATTGTTTTCAGAATCTCTGTTATATTAAAACATACCTGAAGTGCATATGAATTATCCCTCACTGACCTAGAAAGAAAAAAAACCCACATGGTTGCCTGTTTCGAATACTTCAAGACATTTTGAAGTTTCACCCTGCTCACAGTTTTGTTTTTCTTGTCTTTCTGTGTGTTTTTATTCCAGTGTTTCCATTTGCCACGTGATTTCTAGTTATTTCTTCAGGTTTCAGGTCCCAGATCCTGGTATAGTTTGTCCATGGGTGGCTTCCAACCGTAAATTTTTACTTTCCTCTCTTATTTTTGTTGCCTGCCCTGATATTACTATCTCCTCTTTTTCACCTGGAAGGCAAACAGAATACAAGGCTAGCTCTGGCAGATGCTCAGTTTCTTTAACTCTTACTATGATTAAACAAATTTTCTCATGCTTAGTATCTAGAAAAACGGAGAGTTATTTCAGTATCTCAAATATGCTCCAACAGACTTTTTCATGAACCTTCTGAGATGCCTCCTGCGCAGGCACAGTCTGCGCATCTGAAAAGAGTTTACCCCGACCGCGGTCTGCTCTCAGCTGCGTTCTCCGGGGTAAGAGAGTGGTAGTAATTCAGTAGTAGTGAGTTAAGCATCTGTTCTAGGCGGAAAGTCAGTGGTTCTCAGCATTAGAAATATTGACCCTTGCAACACTACTTTTCTTTCAGCGTGATCTCAGCCAGTAGGGCAATCCAAATATATCGCTAACATTTTCGTTTCTTGTGAAATCTATTTGTAAGTCATTTTGAAAAAGAAAGATTATTAAACCCCTGCTGAGCTTGAAGATATTGCCAACAGACAGTGCTTGTGGGCGGAAGGAAAGTTGGTCTCCCGGGCTTTTGCGCTTGTTAGATTAGTAAATAAAATACTGGAAAGGGAAGAGCCTCAGAAATGATGTTTTGTTTCTTCAAGAGCATTTTGTACCTTGTGTGAGTAAGTGTGGCAGCAAAATTTAACCTGAGAGGTTTGCATAAGCGTTGTTTTGCCACTCTTTTATATGAAGGATGAAATGAATGTGAAATGGAATATTAATCTTACCCAGATTCATGGGTCTGTTTTGCTTCCTCATCGTCTCCTGACTGGATCGGTTTGATCTGACTTCCTAACAAATAATTATAACTCATCGCAGATAACAACCTAACTGGTTTCTTCAAGTTGCTTGTATCTGAAGGGCAGGAGAGCTGTGCTTCAAACTGGTGTACGGAAGAGTCGTAACGAAGCCGAGGCCTCGCTCCTGCTCCAGCAGGAGAGCTCGCTTTGCTCTCCAGGCTGCGAGAAAGTGGTTGGGACGCACGAGCATCCACAAATCCCCGTCGTCTTTGCTCCCGACTACTTCATGGCAGCCTTCCTTCGGTAGTCAGTAACCGGCCCGAAATATTCGGGAGAGAGGGAGGTACCAGAAGGCCGAGAGGAGCTGTGAATGGCATACGAGGACACCAGCAGAGCCCGACACAATAGTGCCAATAAACCGATAAGTTGCTTTGGGACATCTTCTCACATTAATGCTCCCTACTCTGCATTCCCCTGACCTGTAGTTTGGGCATCACCGTGGAGAAGAGCAAACTTGACTCTGTCCACACCTTCCTCAGCAGAGGTGGTGATCAGTGTTACAAATGGATGGATTTTTCCAATGCTTGATTTCTGTCCAAAATTCAAATCAGTGCAGAAGAATTGTTTTTTTATGCTGTTTTTCTCTCTCCTGCAGTTTGCCCAAACTATTTAAGAGACACCCAAATAACAGGGAAAAGATGATCTTCTATCAACAATAGAAAGTTGTTGTCAAAGATAAAAAAGGAAGAAAAAAAAAATATACAGGGCCAAATCTCAAACAGCACAGCTCATTCAGTTCTATTTCAGTTGAGCCATATTTTCTCAGATTTAGAGGATTATGTGCAGATTATCGTATTTGTAGATTTTTACGTAGTGAGTATTTGCTCTGTTCGTAGTCACTGTCGTCTTCTCAGCCTGAGGTCCTTTTCCTGAACATTGCTTGTTTGCACTGTTTCTTTCTTCAGAAAGTAGCGGTGATAAAAGATGAAAAGGTGTTTTAAGTCAGGATCTAGCCTGACACTGATTGTGGCCGTGGTGGTTTTGGCTGGTGACGTGCACCCAAACCCTGAAGCTGAGGTTCCTTCGTCTTACCACCTGCTTGCAGTATGGGTGGCCGTGGAGACTGATGAGGCACAACCAGGAGATGTGCAGGGAGCTCAGGGTACGGCACTTGGACTGTTAGGAGAAGTCAGACAATTAAATATTGAATTACAGGTAGGTAAGGTGGCTTTTCAGCTAAATCAGCAGAGTCACTTGGGTTACAGAAAGGTAAACTCCTTGAAGCCACGGTTGGATCACGCTTTTGTTTTGGAGGCAAAACTGGGAGTTAAATGTAAGTTTAAGAAGCAAAGAGTATTTTCTGTCCATGTTATTTTCCTAATTTGGTTTCTCTGTGAGGACCCATAGCCCAAGATGGGAAAGAACTGCTGAATTTGCTTCTCCACTAAACAAAACGTCTGTGAAGCCGCAGTCGAATCTGACGGCTCAGGTCAATTATACCAAATCATTAGCTGCAGATGCGCAAGACGCAATCCTTCCGGATTGTGCGTGGACTGCACAAGACATTTTCTACGTGGCAGCTGGGACACAGTCACTTGTTTGCGTGCTGGAGGCCTCCAAGTGGTTGTCGGCAGGGCGCTGGGCGAGGACCTCCTTTCCAGTCCACTTCCAGTGACCTCAAGTTATGTCAGCCTCTCTGGATCAGGTATTCGGAAGCCAGGAATGGTCTGCCCATAAGGCAGAACAGACAGATCCTCTTCATCATTAATTGCAGGGAGGGAGGGAGGGGTGTCTCTCAGGAGCGAGTAGGGGTAGGTGAAGAAATAGAGTAAAATTTAAACTAAAACCAGATTTTAAGAAAAATATCTCTCGTTAGGAGAGAGGAAGATTAAGGTGTGACTTGTGCTGACCTTCATTTTTGTGGTGTGTGAAGTCTGAGTCCAGTTGCGCTTCAGATGCAGAGCTGTTCCTCTGCAGAGTACTTGTCCCTTAATATTGTTTTCGATTTACCTGGTTGGATGCAAAAACAGATCAAACATTGAATTTTTGTTTATGCTGATATGTACACGTGGGAAATAAGTTGCCTTTACAACTCAAGGTTAGGAACGTATCTTTTTAAGTTGTAACCGTTTTAGGGGCTGTTTTAAGCAAAATTGTTTTTATCATTGAAATAGGTGTTCTTGCATAGATTACCTGTCATTTGGAAAGTCTCCTTCCAAAAGGCAAATAATTCTGAAAATTTACATCAGACAACAGGTATTTCTACAAGAGAAAAGCCTAAACTATAATATTAAGTATTTCTGAGAGAAAGAAGTTAGGTTGCTACCCATTGGAAATTAAAAATCTACTTTATTTTAAAAAAAGCAGATCCAGAAGATTGTTATACCAAGACAGAGAACCGGAGTTCAGATTTGCGCTGAACCTTGCTTAGCTAAAATTCAGATTAAACCCCTTTGTATTTCATTAGGTAAATGGCACTTGTTACCAGTAACAGAACAATGGACTCGGGGTAAATAACATATTCATGCTGTGGTTTGAATGGAAGGGACACTGTCGCCGTCCCTTTCAGGTTTAGAATGAAATGCTGAAATTTTCTGCTTTTTACTGTGAGGTGTAGAGGGCTTTCAGCTTTATGCATAATGCCACATCTCACTACAAGTATTGCAATCTTCAGCTGCTCTTGATTAGCAGATATAACTTTTACTTTTAGCTCTGATAGTTCTTACAACAGCATAGGCTAGTTCAACTGCTAGATTTTTCAATGGATGCTCAACTTTACTTTATACTTTATTGCCATTCTGTTAATTTTTCTTTTTTTGCCTGGTTGTAGAAATGTTCTTTCTCCAGAAGATGATCTGTCATTCCTAATCCATGTAATTATTTCTTTTCCCAGGAAAGAGGAATGAAGTTTATATAAGCACCAAAACCTGATTGTAGATATTACAAAGATGTTTCAGATATATCCTGTAGCAGCTATAAAGTCAATGACCTGAATTTGGCTGTAAATTTAATTGACATTTTTGCAAATAAGGATGCCTAGAATAATTCACTCCTTGAAATTTCAATACCACAAGGAATTCAGAAATAGTATGCACCATCATTTGGTGGAAAAATATATTTCTTGATTGTGGCATAATAAAGGGAGCTGTAATGTGGAAGAATAAAATTTTTTGTTGTTTTGATTAAAGTGGTTTTTTGGTAGTGTATTGAGTAATTAAGCTGAGATGAGTATGTTATATTAATTACAATATATATATTATCAATAAACTTACAGAAGTTGCAAGAGACAAAACATTCTATGCTCTATTGGCACTGTATATAATTTTCTTGTGTTTTTCTCTGGAGTTTGGCAAAGCAGAATCTGGCTGATATTAAGTATAACACTTTAAAGACATTAAAATATAAGATCCTGATTGGCACCTGCCTATACATATTTTCCTGTTATTCAGTTGTTTGGTATTTGTCCAATCTTGATTTGCAGTTTTGTTCATGTAATGGAACATAATTCTTGTTTTAAACTACACTTTCATTGTGAAAAGACATACCAGGATTCATGATGTTACTAGAACCTTAATTTTACTCTTATAACATCGGATTCTTTTTGTAATTCATGTTGTGTGTAAAGAGACTCTGGCCTTCTCTTGCCATAGCAACCACATCTTTTGTTTTTACTAAAAGCAAAAGGAAAAAATACTTGAAATGATAATGCTTAATTATTAATTTTGAGAAAGTTATCCTTTGATTTACCATTGTTATGTCCTTCAGAAGCGAAAATGTTGATTAGAAAATCTCTTGCTGGTACCAAATTATCTATTACAACGTGTCTCTTAAGCACTACTGTGAGAGGGAAAAGACGGAAATTAAGGCCTCATTTTAAAAAAAGCATTCATGGGTACAAAAGATAAATTCTATTTTTTGATTTATCCTGTAAGTTCCCAGTTACCCTCATTGGAATACATGCAGCGTTGCCAGTTTTTATGGATATGTAGGTTTGCCTTTGGCTCCTGCTGCAGAACTTCTTATTGATGGCCCCACCTGAGATATATTAGAAAGATTATTTCAAGTTTTTTGGTAGCGCAGAGCCATCTAGACCTCATCTTCTACGTTTTGAGTACTAGGCCATATGTCCTTATCCTCCATGTCACCAAGAGTTTGTCTCTGCCCGTCAGCTGTATCCCCGGCGACCCCACGTTTGCCTCGTGTGTCAGCTTTGTGCCTCTCACAGTTCCATGGGGCTCCCCCTTCCTTTCTGGGCACCCATAATGATGTTTTTTCCTTGATCTAAGTCCGAAGGCACTGTCGTTTTGGTGGTAGATGTAATTTCTAGGCGGGCTTGAACCAGAACTGTGAAGGCCGGCTGCATTCTGGCGATGCCTCGTTTCCCATCTACCTCTTCTCCGCAGGCGTTAGGTCTTCAAGCGGGACTACGTGTATTTTTGCTTTGCTCTTGCTATTAGCAATTGCTAGTATTTTATAATTCACGTAATAGTGATCTAAAGCAGGACTGGTTTTCCTTTGTAGTAATGACTTTTCGCCTTGCACTCACAGATAGACTCACAGAGCAAATTTCTTTTTCTTGATTTGGATGTCTTATCAGCTGCTACTACCACAGACACATGAAATTACTTTATGAGTGTGAAATACCCAACTTCCTTCTTGCAGTGCAAATACTTTTTGGAGATGGGAATATCCATGTAATTTGGAGCGTCAAAATAGCAGATCTGATGGCAGATTAATAAAATGCCGAATTAGGGAAGTCTTTCTCAATCTCTAAGTAGTTTTTGTTCTCCCTATCTTGCCAGTTTGTGGAGTGAAATCAGGACTGAGATTCAGTGCTGAAAACTCTCCTAAAAAAAAAAAAAAAAAAAAAAAATCACTTGCAATAGGAATCTATCATCGTCTCACATTTTGAAATTTCTTTTGGCTGGAGTCCTACACTCACTTGTGTGATTTGAAGTTAAATCAATGTGCAGTAGGATCCTACAATAATTATAATACCTGTATATGTTGTTAATTAAGTTTTCCTACTTCCTTATCTCATATATGAGAAATGCACTCTATTCTTACGTGAACAGAGGTTACATTGCTAAAAATATGTTGGAAACTGATGAATACCCAATATATATTGGATGAATGAATAGCCTTCTGCTTTATGTAACATTGAATTATCAGACTGACTTTGTGTGTTGATGTGCACAGTGTTTAAACATTTTCAAGAACAACTGGAATTTATCAACGTATTTTTCATTACGTATGCCCCAAATTTATAGTTATTAATATTTTTACTTATGTATTATTAATTTTTTTAATACGACTAAAGCACAGGTCTGGTTTCTTCATTTTTGCTTGCATTTAAATGTCGAGGTGAAATATTTTCTGCTTATGTTAACAATACTAACAGGTGTTAGGTAACTAAAAGTAAAGGCGTGCTAAAAATTTTTTATTCAGCTTGAGTGTCACTATAGAGTTGTCGGTGTCTTCCAAGGTCAGTGCCCTCCCCCGTTATCCCATAACTATCTGGGTAGGTAGAGGTTTCCTCAAATATGTCAGAAAGCTGCTTGATAAATTGTGCATTTGGGACCCATCCAGGTGGAGGATTTTGCCTTAATGGATCTATTTCCTGGGGCTTAATATGTACTTATTGACAGTGATGTGTGAATACGCAGTTCATGAAATCTGTATCTCTGAATTTACTACATTAAAAGGCTTAAAATTGACACATTTACAAACATTTTTCTGTCAAATATCTATGTTAATAGATATTCATGTTCTGTCAGTAATACCACAGATAGTTCAGGATTGCATTAATGAAAAACCAGGTAAACATTTAATTTCAAATGCAGTTTTGCAGATCCTGGTGTGTCAAACCAGACTTCTTACCACCTCTTTAGTATCACCAAGGGTTTGGGGGTTTTTTTTGGCCTATCATTGATTTGATTTTCATCTTCCTGTACAGTAGTACAAATCAAGTTCAAATTCGATGCCATTGAATCACAGCAGTTCCACTGATACGGCGTTCAATTGCAGTCAGGGTCCGGGACTGTGATTTTAAAGCCTGACAAGGTACGTTTTAACGGCACAAAGGCTGCTTGGGTTGGAGATCATCAAAGTAGCTCTGAGCAAGTTAATATCCCTACTATAGTGAAATACCCTGCAGAGATATTATCCCTGGTCTTGCAAACCGTACGCATACGTTAGCAGAGATGCGCTTGGGCTTAATTAGCTTTGATTTTCAGCAGGGCCAGTCGGCTTGGCTGGCTTAGCTAGCACCCCGCTGATGGAGCCGCGCTGCTTCGGCTTCCGCGGGCTTGGTTTCGGTAGCTCAGGGACCTCCCCACCGAACGCCGTGTTTTGTGCAGACGTGCTCTGAGGACCTGTGGTGAACGGCTGAGCCGCGTTTTCAAATGACCTCTTTAGAAGAGCTAACCGTGGTTTCGTTAATAATCTCGCCTTTTTTCCAATATTAATGTGTAGTATCTTTTTAATAGTACATTTATGTTCTTTTAATATGTATTAAATATACAGTGCTTTGTAGAAACTTCTATAAAATTAATTTGAACATAATACTTAGCAAGTATTTAGGAGGCTTTCGTTACTGTAAAGTCGCTTTCTAGAAAAAACATACATTGTTGTGTTGCAGTCTTTTGTCACAATCCATGCTGAGTCCTAAGATTAATATCACGATAATTAGAACTACAGGATAAAGCTTTTTCTCCTATTGGTAAACCATTCTCCTCCCTATTGTCATTATCTTCTACCGAGAAAAAATCATTGAAGTGTTTCAAAAGGCATCTACGTTGTGTATCGCACCTACAGGATATTCAAGAGTTTGCTGTGTACTCAAACCATTAAATAATATTACTTGACCTACATTGCAAATCTCTGGAGCTACCCACTAAATAAAATAGCATGTTTCCTTAGGATGTAGAAAACATATGAGATATCAGAATATATATTATTAAAACCCAATTTCAGCATGGGTTCAGTTTTACGACGGGTTCAGCACATCAGCTTAATTTGAACAGGCAAGACAAATTTATTTGGTCTTAGTATGACCATGCAGTTATCCTTGTTAAAAGCAGCAATGAGAAACTGAAAATGGAAATAATTGTGTGAGGGCCAGGGAAGCTTGTGAGAAAAATAAATTTGGGAAGAAGTTCCGAAGACTGATCAGGGAGGGTCACGTTTGAAGGTTACTCTGTGCCCATTGCTGGGGTACCAGCATTTGAGTTATTGCACAACGTTGGCTTTTACCAACATGATACTCAGTTATTACTGACTGTGTTATGTAACTAATCTTGGTATTTACATGAGAAGAGAAAAAAGTCTAACGCTTCCTATGTCTCTCTCTATTCAGTTTTAAGCATTGGCGAAGGTGGATTCTGGGAAGGCAGCGCCCGGGGACATATTGGATGGTTTCCCGCAGAATGCGTTGAAGAAGTTCAGTGTAAACCAAATGAAAGCAAACCAGGTAATCAGATCAAGCTCCTGTTGAATCCTAACGATGACAAATGCCAAGTGTCTGTCCAAGCAGAGAGGCAGCCTGGACGGTAACGTGTTGTACAGCAGCGCGTTGGTGCAATACTAGGAACTGGAGAATTAAATAAAGCTGAGCTGCTGAATTAAAAAATAAAGATGGGTGTATTGATCAGGTCTTACTGGATGCTATCCAAGCAAATGCTCCTTCTCACGAGGGACTACGCCGTGAAGTACTGCGAACGCTCTTAACGCAGAGCTGTATGCAGACATTTTGTAAAGCATTATGCTGTGTTTTGTTTTCTGACGGTGTGGGAGAATGGCTAATTAGACAATTAAATAATGGAAGAAAAACTTGTCAGTCATCTCCCAATATGAGGTAGTAATACAACGTATTTAGCTCTTGTTCAGAGCAATAAAGTTCCCTCTGCTGACCTTTTACTAAATTTTAGAGGAGGCATCCATTAGTGGGATGTCCCATATGCACCCTTACTGATGACAAAGCAAATAGAATCCTCCTTTATCATACGCTTGTATTACCGTAAGTAAGTAAAACAGGTGACTTTAAGCAAGGAGTCTTTACAGTTCTGGTATAATAAAAGAAACAGAAATGTACATTGAAGCATGTTATTTTAAGAATTAACTACCATCTCATAATTTCTCTGCTTTTAACAATTAAGATACGAGGACATCCTCTCTAATTAAAAGCTCATTATAAATGAGCACTGAGAATATAATTAATGTTCTTCAGGAGTGTATGCAGTTTTAAATCAACTATTGACGTGTTTTGGATCTCTGAGGTATTGATTAAGAACTTTTGGCATTGTGCAGACAATACACTAAAATTTATGCATTGTATCATTCATTCACAAACATTATTCTTTTAGGTATGTCATTATAAACTGCACAGGTATAGTTTTCTCTTTTTATATATTCCCACAGTATAAACATGATTGAATGGCGTAGAATACACTGGACAAGATAATAGTTCCAGAAGAGTAAGGATTTGGAAATATTTATAATACCTGTTAAGTATTTTAATTTCATCAGTTATAACGGAAACTGTGGTAAGATGAAATAGAGTTTAAGCGATGAGCAGAAGAGGAGGCAAAAAGTTAACTTTTGTAATATGAAACCTTCAGAAGAGTGAGGGAATGAGGCATCAGGGACGCTGCTCTAGATAACTAAACACTGTGTGGAAAGGTTATACTTCCTTTTCTGTTTCCCTTTTGAGAGAGAAAAAGAGAAGGAGGCAAAACCAGATCTAATATTTGGAAGGAATGGATTTAGGCTCTGAGAATAGAGAGAGAATAGCTATTTAGCTCTTCAAAGGGCTTAAGAACAAATCTGAATGTAAAGATGGAGGAGTGTTAAACAAGAGGAAGATTGAGGTCGGAATTGGCAATGCAGCTCTCAAATACTAGAGGGTAAAAAGAGGATAACAAGTTGCAAGTCTAGTGTGATCTCATTTGTTGGAAACATTATGGAAAACAAATAAATTCAGCCAGTGTGCGGCATGAGCTGGTGAAGAGCCGTGCGTGAACTGTTCTGGGGATCCTTCAACAAAACCTTGTGGTCGCTTGGTCGAAAGGCTTCAGAAAGATGTAGTCTGCAGAAGTCAGTCGTTACAAACACCTTTCTGAAGTCTATCGTGGCAACTCCATTAAATTTGAGCCGTGCATTTGTATCGAAATCTGAAGAAAATTCTGGGGAGGGGCGTTAAGTGAATTTCTGAAATATGAAAGGAGTTTTGCATCCCCTGTAGTGCTTTTGAAGAGAAGGTAACCCAACCTATTTGTCACAAATCCTTAAAGATCTTTTCAAGAAATACTGCAAGAAGTAAATTCAGTATATGACATGATTGCTTTAATATGTGACAAGATTGTTTTCAAGCAAAAATTTCTTTGATCATTCAAAAGAAAATGAAAATTAAGAAAAAATTGTCACAAGAATAGCAAAAGGATTACCAAAGCTGGAAGCGTTAAAAGAATATAAACAGAAACATTTTTTGAATTTTCTGACATGAAATTATGAAAACTTATGCCATGTGTCTGGCAAAACACCAGAGCATTACACTGTAATTTATAGCTATCGCATACGATTGTCTTTCCAATTGTTTTCCTATTTGCTTGTAGTATAGTGTGAATAATAATGCTAATATAGCTAAAGACTTTAAATATACCATTCTTCTACCCTAAAAAAGACAAAAATGTAATGAAGTAAGCACAAAATGGGCACATTTTCTATACCTTCGAACTTGTGCACTCACATATTTTGCTGGGCTGTCTTGAAAAATGTCCTGCAGCCAGAAGGCACAAATGAGGTACAGTCCTTCTCTGTGTAATGAGGTAGGGGTTAGAGCTGTGGGTATGACATATATGAAATCCAGAGTATGTGCCATATTATTATTATTATTGAAATATGGTATGGACTGAAAGCAGCTGATCACTGAATTGCTCTATGCAGTTAGCTTCATTCCCTTTGCATAGGAAACAATGGCAATGAAAGAGGAGAGCTTTATAAGCAAAAATCAGGCAGTACTCCCTCTGAGTACAAATGCAAAAGTAATTTAGAAAAATGTGTTAAGCATGGCGAAATGATTAGAAATTAAATTAGGTCTACTGGGATCGCTGAAAAAACATCAGCTGAGCAACATCACAAACTTGGGCAAGTTGCAAGAATTTGCATCGTGGACTTTGCAAAGCAGCAGAACTTCTTATGATAATGATTTAGAAAGTAGATCATCTTAATGTGTAGGAAATGAATCTCAAACTCAGCCTTTTTCAAACCAGCACCACAGTAACAGTTCTTTCCTATAAATAAGATTTAGGAACATTTCTTCAAACAGCTTCCTTTTGCTATTAAGTTTGAATAATTATATTTAATAGTAGCTTGTCATTTGCACGCCATGAATGAAAGAAAGAGGAATAGTTCTTGGAAAAAACAAACCACAATTAAACACTACATGCCCAGTAAAACTGGCGGGCAGGTGTTTCGTGTCATGCTGATGTATAATCTCACTTCTGAGACAAGTTCAATTTTCAGGGAACTTCATTGCCATCCCGACTGTTCTCTGGAAGCAGGCAGTACGGAACAGCACCTGGTCCCTGTGATCTTTTCAAAGATATCATGCTAGTTTGGCAAGTTCTGTTTTCCAAAAAAAAATCATGATGACTGGCATTAATTCTATATCCCTTCTTTAATCCTTCATTAATTGAGACTTGTAGGAATTATTCCATTATTTTGCTAGTCTTGATGCCAGGCTTGTAGGCTTTTAATTATCCAGGTTGTCTCATTTGCCCTTTAATAGCCCTGGCACAGGACCCGCTGCCTTGCAGTCTTAAGAAGTTTCCTTGACATTTTGAGATCTAATGAAAAAAGAACGATGACAAAGAAAATCATTATCAGTGGTCTCCTAAGTTCTTTTGCCTGCTTTTAAAAAATTCTTAGGCACAAAACCTTCGTACCATCTCATTTTAGATAGTGTCACCTTAGTAGCCAGCTTTTAACATTGTCCTGAACTATTCTTATAGTGAAAGTATTCCTTTGGATGAGATTGAGACCACATCTCGCTTTTTCCCTGTACAAACACAGAATACAAATGTTACGTATTTCTTCCTTCTGCGTTGACAGTTTTCCTATGTTCTTCAGTAATGAACCAAATGCATTCTTAAATTTCTTTATATTCCTAAATATGTGAAAATACACTAATTTTTTTTTTTTTGCTAAAATGTTCTGGGTATATTGAAGAAAGTTCTATGCAGGAGAAGCTTGATTCATATAAAATCCAAGTTAACTGAAATCTGTGCAAATGTGAGGCATTACCTTGGGTTAATAGACATCTTAACAGGATCTATTAGCTAAGTGCTGGTGGTGCTGCAGAGAATCACAGGTCGACTTGGATCTCTGGCAGCTGTAGTTTGCATCCTCTGAGAATACACGATGTGACATAGCTTTGTTTGATTTTTCTATCTGTAAAAAAAAAAAAAAAAAAGCAAGGCTTTTCATTTTACCAGTTTATTCTCCCCTTAAAATTCATTATCCTTCTTAAAATATTAAGAATTCCTACCTGATATCTTCCAATGGGAAATGAAGTACAGAAGAACGTGATGTCCATAAAATCAGCTGCCCCACCAATGGAAGATACTGTTTTCTTTCTCTTGCTTAAGTTTAGATATTTCCATTTGCTTGTCTTCCATCATAGGGTATTTCTCTAACTTGAGAAATTTGTTATGAAACTGCTTTCTACTAGACTTGTGATTTTATACTCCATGTCCTTCAGAATTCAGAGATACAGATTATCTGATTGCTCATAACTGAGGTGAAGTATTCATTTTCAAGCTAGAAGTTATCTTTAACTGCATTCTGTCTTTACCCTTTATTATTCCTTCTTCCCTAACATGCCTGAAGAACTCTTAGATTTTACAAAAGATACTGAAATGAAGGCAGAGACAGCATGTCTTTCAGTAATTCTTGCTGTCTTTCAACTCTTGGCCTCCTCGGCGCACCTTTCCTTGAGTTCCACGCTCATCTTTAATATTGTCTTTGGGGGTGATTTTTCATTCAGTAGCATCCTCCACGCATTCCTCTACCCTGCGGCCTTGGGGTACACCTTACTAGTAGTTGTAGTTGCCGTACGAGTCCTGGGAGTTTGTTTCAGACTCGATCTAATCTGGGCGTGTGGCTTGAACGACCGTTAGCAGTTGTTCCAGAGCTCATTTTTCCATGAAGGAATCCAACTGGCGAACTCCGAGGTCTGCTCGCTCCCGTGGGCTGCAGCAGACGAGGCAGCGCTTACCCAGCAGTTCCAGGTCCAGACCAAAATGCCCCAGTAGATGCGCCCATGCTGACCTCTAGTGTCACTGGTGCTCTGAGCAGACACCACCCAGCATCTAGACTGGGATTTCTCTTTCCGAATGTCTGGACTTAAATGTTCGGTATAGCTTACTCCTGGGTTTCCAGCAACATGAAAGTATAAGGACGGATTACCCAGTAGTAGTATAGTTCCCTGGCCCTTTTTTTTTTTTACATATGTACTCATAAGGAGATGCTATAAGCAGAAATTGCAGCATTCCTTATCCAACATTCCCGCAAGATTCCAGAAGTTACCAAACAAGTTGAAGTTGTGTTAATAAAACGCGTACAGAGTACTGTTCCTGAAGTACGGAATTTTCTTTATTCCTCATTCTTAGCTTTCAATACCTTGTACATTCAATAAAACCAGATTTCTTCCTCATTTCCACCATCCCCTTTTATAATTAGCACAACACCTTCCCAGACAATCTAGTCAGCCAGGCTGCTAGAAAATGGATTTGCCTTCTTGCAAAAAAGAAAGTTGCCTTACTGTGAATTTAGGAGCTAACATCGGTACTAGTAGCTGGTAGTTGTTCTGTCCTCTGCGGACAAGTGGCTTGGCACATATTGTGTCTGAAAGTTTTCTTCCCCTTGCCTGCCACGTCAAGGTTGCTTTCTCCATGCTGCCTTTTGGAACAGTCACCAACATTTTTTTGTCCACTGAAATATATCTGGGTGCTGTTTGGCAGAATACCAGTTGGCAGAAGTGGAGGTTGTGCCGGGGACCCCCTGGCAGTGCAACAGGATGGATGGTTACATGCCAGAGCACGGGTTGCAGCCTTGACTGTGTCCCGTATGGACATACGTAGGCTGCCTGAAGTTCTAAAAAACTGAATTTCCCTGGGTAGCTTATAGTTAATTTCAAACATGTGCTGTTTAACCTTTCACGAGAAGGCTGGCTGCTAAAAAATTAAATTTTGGGATTCTTTTTTTCAACCTTTTTAAGCAGCTAAGGGTATTGATATGGTAGGTATATTAGAAAGCCGTGTCATTACTGGCTGTACTCTGAGGCAAGTGAACATTAAAGCATACCACAGAAATTTGGCCTGCGTGTGTGTGCGTGCACCCCATTTCATCCCAGTGTGGAACAGAAACGTAACATGCTGAGCTTGGAAGTCCCCATCCCCAAACCACCAAGCCCAGAGGACGTGCTGGAGCATGTGTTCGCATATATGGATTTCTCTCCTGAATAGAAAAGGGAAAAACACGCGCCCATCCCAACCTGACACGCAGGCAGAGCGCAGCCTGCGTGTGTCCAGGGACTCCCACCGGGGACTTGCCGTGGACCAGACCCTCGGCAAGCTGCGTTGGGCTCGGGGCGCTTGGACGCGGCCATCGCCCTTCTTCCTGCACCTTCAGGGTCGCCTCGTTTTGGCAGTCGGGGGCTACATTTGCACCGCTCGATAATTTAAGGTGTGTTTAAAGTCTCTGATGAGGCTTTGCTCAGTTTGCATCCAGACGCTAGTTCTTGAGCTCATGTAAAACTGGAATTTGTGAGTTGTAGCTCTGGCGCTTCTAGTAGGACAGGAGTCTTGGTTTACCAAATTTGCTGTTTGGATATAATAGATAGCCAGAACGTAATCAGCTGTAAAAGCACTCCCTAATCACATACAATTATGCATGTAAAGGTCAGCACTGGGAGAAAAAACCAGAAAGCAAAAAAAATCTTTTCATCCAGCCTCTTCGCTTCATTACTTGCCTTTTATAAATGATCCGAATTCACAAAATCTTTTTTAAACAACTTTTTCCTGTTTTGTTAGGATCCATTCTCGGTAGTTATTTAATTAGAAAGACAACTGTAAGAATAGATGGAAACATTGTAGAGATTATTAGACCTCTGAAGAATTCTCTAAACTAAATAATTTTGAAAACCGCTGGAAGGAAGAGGGTTTCAATGAGACAGAAGAGCCTGCAAATAAGAGATGCTATCTGACCAGTTGAGCACCTTGGGGGTTTTGATAATAAATTTTGATAAATGCCTCTCCTGTAGGATTCCACCTTGAATAGAAGGTACCTGTGCCTCTGTGGCAAAATCATCATGCAACTTAAACTGTTTGGCACGAACAGGAGCAGTTAAGGAAAAAAACAGTACTACAGCTGGAAGGACTAAATGGAGACAGTACAAAAGTAAATTATATGTATAAGAAAGGAAATACACATTTTTGTTAGGAAAGTTAATCACAAACATCCTCATGTTGGCTGTGTAAAGAGCTAAGAAATCTCATAGCTTGGAAACATGTTCTCACTCAACAGCGCAGGCAATGGCTGGGCTTAATGTGGCACAGAGAATATAAACCAAATTTAAAAAAAAATTGAAAGTGCAAGATGGCCTCACATGTAAGTGGGCTTATTGTAAAAAGTGCTATCATGTGGATACAAATTCGGCCATTTGAAAATGGGTAGAAAGCTCAAGAGATATAATATTATATCTTTGTAATCCCAGACAGGGTCCTAAATGTGGGACACGCAGTGAAACAGAGGTGTTTACTGAAGTTTATCCGTGCCTGTTTGAGGAATGTTGTCCAGCTATCAAACCCTGGTACCCAGAGCTCAAACCGACAGGTCGAACACCCCTCAGTAAGTCCCCCCGCCTTGAAGGATACTGTCCAAAGTATCACCAACAAACCACGTGACTCATATGATTCTGAAAAGTTTCATCTTTTGAGAAGTGATTTTCTGCCACAATATATGTTTCCCCTGTACAAATTTGTAATTAAAATAAAAAACGTGCATAGATGACAAAACTCAGCACCGCGATCATCCACAAAGATACTGTGTTCTGTTTTATGGCTTAGAAAGATCAGGAATGTGCTACATACCATATTTTTGCTTAAACTCCATTCTCTTCCATCAAACAGTGGGAAAAATACTTTATACTGGAACAAAAAAGTCAATGCAAAGAACTGGATCTGAGGTGCTGGCAAGCCAGTCCACAAAACCTAGCTGACGTAGGAGCTTGGTGCAGTAATATTAAGCTAATTCTGACAAGTCCGTAGCTGAAGATGTAAATCAACTCTACTTTTTGTCTCAAGTAATGGAAATGTAAAGGATGAACCTCAGCAAGTTTCTTCACTTTAGCTTTGCTGAGCAAAGCGTTTGTGTTCTCAGTGATGAGAAAGAGCAGTTTGGGAGAAGACTTCGAAACGAATCGTCACTCAACAAGAACGCGAATTCGGAGGCAGAGGGAACTTCAGAGCTGGTTTTGTCTGCAAACTGGCTGTAGGATGGAGTCGTATGCTCCCCCACCGCCCAGTAACCTGTGTTCTCGCCGACCCGGGGTGCCTTGAAAGACTTTGCATTCTTTCAGTCTTGGACTTCTGACCAAGACGCAATAGAGGTTTTTTACTATAATAGTAGGATTTGTAAGAAATGCTTTGGAAGACTGAGTCTACCAACTCATTTTGCTGGTCAGCTTTTCTCTCTCAAATTACAGAGGTTTTCCTTTGCTAATGACGTGAGTTTGGTTTCAAGAAAGAGTGAAATAATGTATTCCATGATAATAATTTCATAATTTATCCAGTTTTTGAGAACAGCATGAAGCAAAAACATGAAAAAAATTGTTCAGAAGGAAAATATGAGCCTAGCTCTAGAGCTTGTAAAGATTGTAAGCCTGTCTGCATCTTTATGTCTGAATAAGTAATTTTTAATTCATAATATTTTACTGTCTCGGCTCCTCAGCTGACATGCACTTCATTCCGTTCACTCTGATTTTCATGCTTGCTAAGAGCCACTTAGGAATAACTCTAATCAGCTGAAAAGGAGCCATGCAATTCTCTAAAGCATTGAAATAGGCTAAAAATAAATTGCACAGCAATGTAAGGTTAAACTTACATGTTAGGAAACTCAACATTTCAAATGCATCTGGGATTGCTGACGTGTGATTTTGGACATGCAAGTGTAGAGTTTTTCCTTTTCTGATTCTTTCTGCATCTTTTCCTCAAAAAAAAAAAAAAAAAAAGTCTATCAAACCATAAAGGATAAAGAAGTGCAAACTCTGACGAGTGTCTCAGAAAGGAATGGAGTTACCATTAGTGTCTTGTTTTTACTTCCAGTGATGCATTCACATTTTCTGTGCAAAGTCACACTCCATCTAACATTAAGAAGCAACTTTTAAAGCTTGAGAGCATATATAGATGCCAAAAAATGTCTCATATTACAAAAGACTTTAGAAGTATGAAAAAGATAAAGGTATAAAGTGAATGATTTTTAAAGTGAAACAGCCTCCTGAGGAATTCAAGCCCAACTACTGGTTTAAGACAGAATACTTTGACCTGTGGCAGAATTTGAGCAGCCCTGTTATGCAATGTGCTAACAATCTAGAAGTAATACTTAATTTTTTGATTCCTAGTTGTTCTTGTGGAAACTACACATATAACACCTTTTTTTCAACACATCAAAGTGTGGGGTCAAGTTGTTTGAGTTTTAACCAATTTGGCACATCTCAATGATTTCTAGTAGGCAAAAATCCTTAGCTTCCACCTTCTGGAGTTTTGGATCCTTTCAAATTTCATAAAGAATATATATTTTGGTAGTAACATCTCTTCCCTGTACTAATAGGTTTTTCATTTTGTTTTTGGTTTTTTTTTATTAGAGGTACTTTTTAATATAGTACCATGCTATGATCAAATATACTTGATCTTTGTTCATTCTATAAATATCTTAAATTATAGTAGCAGTAGGTTTCAGCTTTTATTTTTATTTTAGATCCGTTTTTTTCTGAAATTCTGTTTAGTCAGGATTCTCTGATCCACCTGTGCAAATATTAGTTATGTCAGAATACAACTTCTGTTAAAACCGTTCTGGGTGTCTATCAGGATTAAATAAAGTGGCATATTTTGTGTAACCCATTTCATTTAGCATAACCTAACACTTTTTAAAACCTCTTACTTAAAATGGCTGACATAAAGCAAGGCAAGTCTTAGTTCTATGCAAATTCTGAAAGTGTTGGTAAGTCATCTTCTTCTTCTGTATTCTCCTGTTCTAAATGACACATTTGGTTCTTTTCCCCCCTCTTACTTTTAATGGTTCGGATAAAAGGCCTGACAACAGAGGCTGAAAACCCTTTGAAATGCTCCTCAGTTACCTGAGATCAAATTCATATTAATTTAAGGAAGATGATAGAGCACCTACTTACAGTAATGGCAGTGCTGGAGGTGATCAGGAAAATGGTACCTGAAGAGCAGCAGCTGTTAGATAATCCATATTCGCTTCTTAAATTATGTCACTGCTTTTTGATTCCGTACCAGCCTGCAACAGAAGAGGATGGAAAGGGGCTTTTTCCAGCTTGCTGAAAGATCCACCCATGCCTGATGGTGAGGAAAAGGCTTGATAATATGCTGCTTGATGACAGTAACTGATCATAGTAGAAGCAGCATGAAAACAAGCACGTTATTTCGATTCATTAAAAAACCCAATCGGTGATTACATTACATACCATTTGCCAGTTTTCTCTGTAGTGTGAACCACGGAAGCAGAATACCTCCCTTGCTAGAAAGCTCTGCCAATTTTATTATCGGACTGGTTTCAAAGGGAAACTCTGGGGTCTCACCTTGCCTTGTGAACTGTTAACCCAGACTAGTGAGGTAAGGGGTTTAAAGTGTAATTTCTTCAAATGAAGGTATTTTCTCTCCGACATTTCACCTTGGGCTCAATCGGCTCCAGGTAGGAAGCCCCAGACCTGGCCAGGATCTCAGGTGGTCAGAGAGAAATTTAGAAAAACTCAAGTTCGGGGCCTCAGGCTCTGTCCTCCCCCCGTTTCTGTTGCTTCCCACCTCCAGATGGCTTCTCCTGCCACTGGCTCTTCGGTGCCCGCAGGGCAGGGGCGGAAGGACCAGTCAGCATCGCTCTGGCAATGGTTTTAAAGGTTACGCCTCCAGTGCTGGGCTTTGAAACTCGCTGTGCCAGGGCTGTGCTTACTCAGATTATCAATATCCCAGAGTGCCTTCATTTAGCTACGGGAAAGAACGCCGCATCAGTATTGATAGTCTTATTTTTCAAGTCAGGAATAGGTTATTTGTCTTCGGGTAAAATAGACAAACCTGAGTAAACGTTTCTCATTCTGAACTCACAAAATGGATTGAATTTTAAATGGTAATGGAGCTTGGCTACGTTATTTATAAAAGCATGGTTGTGTTTGGAACGGAGTTTGGAAAATTTAGTTCTTCTTTCTGATCTGAACTGAAAGATGCCCAGCGACTTTCTTAACCCTCAATTCAGGATACAATTCACAAATATAAAAAATGGCTGCAAAAGTCAAGATAATTTTGTGGATGATTTACAAGCAAAAAGGACTTCAGTGTATTGTTTGGGGGCTTTTTTGTAGCCAGAAGTTCAATTATAATTATACAAAAATCACAGGAAGCTATAGAGTCTTTAATTCATGCTTATAGATATGTTATACACGTATCAAGCACTAGTTTAATGTTATTCAGAGAGATGTTTAAAATAGTTACATATTTTGGCTGCTCTCCTGGAAATATTAAAAAAAATTATATTGAATTCCCTGTACAACATATTAGTAGTTTAAGGAAATTAAATAGAATGTATCCTCATCTCACTTATCTAAAAATTCCTTACATTTAAAAAAATTACAGTTTGTGAAGTAAAGGTTAACAACAAACCTCCAGAAGCTATAACATTACCTTTTGGCTGAATAGTTAAAATGTTGGATCATACGAGGGAAGAAAAGTACTTCTACTCTGCTGGACACGTTTATGTGCAATAATACACTGCAGGAGGTGGAAAACTGAAGTTAGGTGACGAGTAGAAGTCTTGCAACCACATTACAATGAAAGATTGAGAGAACTGGTGTTTCAGCATGTGCTGGAAATGTTCACACGCGCTGTGAAAGCAATGCGTGGTCAAAACAAAAGTGGATTGGCCAAACCAATGCAGTCAGATACCAGCAACGTTGATAACAGACAGGGCTTGAAAAAATCTCGGCGGTGGAAGGGAGGAATATATGTTGAAAAATGATCCGTGCCATGAGTCTATCTTTGCCAAAGCGTATCTGCAGGAGAGAAGGAAAGGAAAGGGGGTTCATCCTTTTAGTACATCTGCACTTTGGAATTTGTCAGTTGGAAAGTAACTAAGCCCAAGAATAACCCTGTATTTCTGTAAAGGTTTAAATTAAGTTAAAGTTAGTACAGACATGCTTGCAGATGCTTTTCCAGGGCTATGTAAAAGACAGAGACTTACCACTTTATCAGTTGCTAAGTGAACTAAAAAGTTTATAGTAATATCTCCGTCTTGTACAATGTTGTCTGCATAATCACATCCTTTTTGGGTGCAAATTTTGTGCAATTTTTCTGTGTCAATGTCAACAGGTAAATTTTCTGTGTCAATTACAATTTTTTTTCCCATTCCCTATTTCTGCTCTGCAGTTGTACTGGCACAAAGGTTTGTGTGGCTTCATTTTGGACTGAAAGGCAAAAACATAGTGCTTTTAAAAAAAAAAAAAAGTTATTTGTTAGTTTTTAAGGCTGTCCTGTAAGCGGGTTTACTTTGAAAAATGATCAGTGATTAATGGAATAGACAGGAGTCCCATCAATTGATTCTGCGTAGAACTACAGCCTGAGTCAGCTGTCCGATAACGCGGCAATTACCGGAGAGCAGGAGCTAGCGAGCACCCTCTACTTTGCAGTAATAAGGTGGTGGCAATTATAAAGCACTTAAAAACAATTAATCCTTTCCGTGGTGCTTTTGTAGTATGAGTGCAGTTTACCTGATTGAACGTAGACAGCAAAGCTGCAGTGGGGAAAGATTCACATCACCTAACTGTATAAATTTCCGTGGTATTAACATTTCCACCTGAGCTTGTCACCTTCAGGTACCTTTCTACCTTTTTAGAATGTCTGTGTGTTTCAAACATTTAGCTCACCCCGTAAATTTAGGGATGCAAGCCAATCCTTTGCTGTTCGAATTTAACAAATAGAAATGAAGAACCAGGAGGAAGGACAGGAATCTTCATGATATTATTTATTTACCATTAGAATTAAACTCCATGATAAAAGATTTCTAAAGAAAAAAATAAGAAAAAAACCTTTTTGAATTGCAGCTACTATTTCCATTCTAAATGTTTTGTCTCTCAGGTAAGTTACAAACCTAATTTTTTTATGTTATATTAGCATTTGTTTGTCAACACTTAAAAAAAGAAAAGAAGCAGTTATATTCATGACTGTAAATCCCTATAGATTATACTCTTCCTTTCACTTGCCAGGATAAAACTTGTGCTTTGGTTTGGTCTCATATCAGACTTTGAAGACTCTAAAGCCTTAGTAGGCCACTGGTTGAGAGGAAAAGCATATATATACAGGAATTGTCCAAGGCACTTTCACAAAAATCACAAATCTCTCTTGCTAAGATTTTATTATCCAAAGACAGGATACAGTTACATGCAGTGAACAAAAGACTATGAGGAGAAACAATGCCAGGATTTATTTCTTTTTAAGAACCAGAGGATGTTGAAAATGTAATAGAAAGAATGGTCATTTTTGCTAAGTGCTCGCCCCAGAAAACAGAAGGGCAAATTATAGGTAAGTGCACTGATTAGTGCTGCAGGAAGGGAAGCTTAGATAAAATCAGAGGAGACATACAAGGCAAAATTGGAACAGAGACACAATCCTTCAAATTTTTCTGTTTACTGGTAAGTACTGTTATGAGCCCAGATGTAGGCTGTTCGCTGGTGAGAAAATAATGCTCATAGACAGAAGGAAAATCTGGCTAAAAAGTGAACCAGTGAGTCTCGAGATAAGGAGCTGCTTCGGCTGGAGAAGGGACTTGCAGTGTTCCTCTGGTTCTTTGGTGGTAACATCTCAATATCTAGTCTAATTGTAAACACTTAAAACTGTATCTTCAGACATTTCTCTTCAACAGTAGAGGTTAATTTTGGATTTTTTTTTTTTTTTTTTTTTTCTCTAAACGCTCAAGGCTTCTGTAGCTCTGGGGCAGTTCTGGGCCTTCCTCCCTCCATTCCTGCGATCACCACACAGCTCAGCTTGCTTCAGTTTCTGCCGCTGAGCTTTTCTCTTTTCTTGTGAACACAGCAGAGAACTGAGACCCCTTTTTTGCTCCCAGCCTCTTAACTAGCTCACGAGTGGCACTTATCCTCTGTCACAACACACCTACGCTTTAGAATTATTCACCCATTTTGAACTAGTTGCCAAACATCCAGACATCATTTTTACAGGTAAGAGGACAAAAAAAATGGCATATTCTTTCTATTTTTTTTTTTTTCTGTTTTTATTTGCTTACTCGAATAAGAAAATAAGGTGAAAAATCTTCTAGAAATGTCACAGTACTCAAAGCTAAGTTACTGGAAGGGGTTTTGACAGGGCATGCTGTATTTGAAAGGTGCTCTGCAAGGCAACTGAAGGAAATTGAAATTCCTAATTGCTAATTAATTAGGAAAACAGGTAAATCAGGTGAACTTTTGTTTGTTCTTCTCTCATTCTTGCTTCATTTTTGGAAAACAAGTTTTAGGGTTGTAGTTTGTTTTTGAATGGACATTTGAAATCTTTGTATTCTTACTCATTTGATTTAATTCTTTCATCATAAATGAATGCAATTTTCATGATGTATGCTGCTGATGTGGTGAGGTATTACCTGTTTTCTGGGCAGCAGATGGACAGATGAAAGGGGAAGATTTTTATTTTCTTGCAAATACTTTGTTTAACGGGGTAAATGGTAGAGTCTGTAGAAAAACAGGAAGGTGGAAATGATTGTCAGAAGGATCATGCATTCTTGCTCTGCAATTAAAAAGTAGGTAATCCCTGCTTTTTGGCTTTCCTAATTTATGCCTATGAGGTAGTCTAACAGAGTGGGAAAATGCTATTCCTGCTGAGCAGCCTAGTGCTTGTTTTCTCTCTGCATCATATCTCCTGAGGATGCCTCCTATGCCGCGGTACGGAAGACGTTATTCTTAGGAATGGATGTCCTCAGGTCCCCACTCCCCCAAAACATATTGCGATATTGTTAAAAAGCACAGACGCTTGGTAGTACATGCAGAACACAGTCCCAGACCTTGACACAAGGGCTAAATGACTCCGAGTAGCTTGGGGTGGGAAGTGTTTATAAGACTGATAAGGAGGGAAAAACATACACCTGGGAAGCAAAAGAGCTGACATGGTTGCAAGTGCTGTTAGTTCTATATATTTCGGTGCACCACTACCTCCAGCTTCCCTTCTGGTTTGTGTGTGTTTTTAACCGTGTGCTTAGTAGTGGCACTAACTAGTGAAATACGTATATTGTTTTTTGTGTTAGTTGCTGTGTAAAACTCGATGTTTATTTTTCCTAAAATACTGACTGATGTGTGTGAAGTTTAAGTAACCCTGAAACCGAGTTTGTGCTTAATCATGCTTTGCATGGGAAGAGAACTATCTAATGTTACTGAATTTCTTTTCCTCATTAAACAGGAGTTGAGTTTATTAGCATACATCGTATTAGCTACCTAATAAGTGCAGGTAATACTGGTTGTCTAATTAGAAGCTTCACTTCTAACAAGATGTTTTTCAGTATTAATTTTGATAGATGCTTTAGGGTTCAGTTCTGAAAATATAAAATACTTAAACCTAAAGGTGAACTATAATGACTTATATGAGCTATACCTAGTTGCTGGACTTAGGGATTCAGTGAGGTTTCACCGTGTGGATAGAGTTGGAAGATTGAAATGTATTATAAATATTCTTCTTCAAAAGTAAGTCTTTATGATTTCTTGAAGTCCTAACCTTACTTGGCAGAATGTTGCAACTCGTACATCACATTTGAAAGTTAATTGGAAGTACTTAAGTTAATGGGTTTTAAAGCATCAGACAAACATTTAAGAAAGCTCTTGCAAAGTTGTTTTGATCAATTAGGTAAGAAATTCATCATATATGGGATTGTATATGGGATCCATATATGGGATCCACTTAGAATCAAAAGATACTAAGAATTTTCCTTTAAAAGCAGTATCCGATTGCTTAGGTTGTGCTATATGAAAACTATATTGAAGAACTAGTTAGCGTATCATAAAAGACAAATACTTTGGGGATTCTCCCAGTGTTATTCGGTACAACTATGAACATGGATACATTTCAAGTTGTCATGTTATTTGAGAGACAAACTTGAAAAAGCATCTGGTAGGTATTCTGACAAATCCTATGTATTTGTAAAAGTACATGTAGACATATTTCCTTGTATTTTTACTCTTTGATTCATGGAACCTTTTTATTCTTAAAAGTGATGTTTGTGTTCTGGCTTTCCTAGTTGTTCTGTTGAAGTTTTGTGAGCACACAAAAGCTGAAAATGGAAAAGCGTAGTTTCTCTTCATCTGCTGCCACTTTTTACCCCCCCCCCTTTTTTTTTTATATAGGAAATACATCTCTGGAAGGTGTGATATGTGGATTTTTTTTTTTTTTTTAAATTATGATCCTTTAATTGCCTTTGGGCTCAAAACTGATGTTTCAAGAGCAAAAAAGCTCCCATCACTTTTGATATCATAGGCCTTTGCACTTCTTTTAGTGGTAATCTACCTATACGTTACAGCAACATGAGAAAGTACGTGTGTTTTTCCTCAGGAAGCATCATGCCGTATTTTCTCATTTGGGAATGGGCTCCAGTCCTTGACAGATAAACTGGGAAGCTGAAGGGTGAGGAAAGGCTTGACGGGTCTGTTGGCACGGCGTGGTGGTGCGGGATGCCCTGGGGCGCAGGCGAAGAGGCGTGAGGGAGGAGGCTGGCGTGTCGGCGGCCACCCGGCAGGAATCCGGGCCGCTGCTCCGGCCTCCCTCTTCCCAGGCCGGCTGTCTGGAGGAATGGTTGGATGAAGGTGGCTCGAGGAACATACGGGCTGAGGATTGCTTCTGCCCCGGGAAGAGGGGAGCGAGGGCGATGGGGGAAGTGGAGGTGCAGCGTGGGCCGGCTGCGTGAGGGGTTGGTGGTGGTGGGCCTCAACGGGCGGCAGGGACCTCTCCAAAACCTGCATCTGAAAGAAAGGAGGCTTTCGGAGACTACCTGCGGAGGGAGTGGGGAAGTAAGGGGAGAAATGTGCCCTCGTCCCGGTTTTGGCAGTGTTTGAGGCTGTTTGTATGGAGCTGAAAGAGCGAGTGAAGCTTGGACAATGGAGACGTGAGGAGGAAGGGTCTCTGGTCCCTGACGCTTGCGGTAACCAGGCACTTTGTTGTTAATTCTGGGGAGAAGGATCCCTATCAACGCGCCAAACGCCGCATCTGCGGCTCCACGCCAAGACGTTGCATCCAAAATGCTGTATCCAAAGATAACGACCATAAAAGTGATCTCCTGCAGCAATAACACGGATGAGCAAATGCAGAGTATTCTCCTGAACCAAAGAAGGAAGAAGAATATTGTAAAGAAGTGGTTAAATAATAAAACACACGAAGAGGCAAGTGACTTCAGCTTGAGAGTGTGCATGCTGTAAGCTCATGTGAATGATGAGCTGACGTGACTACTGAGTCTTCCTCAAGCCAACATAAGCGCAGCTGAGAAGAGGTTGCCATCTTGTGATGACACCATCCTAGTTTGAAAACAGGGTGTGAGGAAATACAGAGTTTTTGCTCTGAAAGTATCTCTCCGGAAGGCGTTTTCCTGCCTCTGTGATCAGGTCAGTTTGCATTACTGTTGAATCCACTGCTGTTGTTATCTAACGCACACAGTAAATAGCTGAGACTAAAACCTTTCTCAGCTAAGCTAGGCTGAGTACTCTTCTCTCCTGCTGGTGGCTCTGTGTCCCGGTCTCCTCCTTTCCATGCCACTGTCACCTGGCTTTGGAGTGGGCAATGGAGGAAACTCACATTCACCGAAATTCCAGTCAGTTCTGCATATTCGAGGTAAGAATATACAAGGGGAACAAGGGAGCCACACAGAAGAAGCTGATTTCTGGTAGAGTAATTGGAGACTTTCCTGATGTGTTACACAGTTCTGGGGGACTGCTCCGAGGGACTCTGCCAGCAGTACTCATTTAGTTCACACATTTACTCCAGCCTTGCTCAATGCAGAAGATATACATTAAAATTGGCGCAAGATTAACCAGCAGCTCAGCAAACTGTGTTTTTCATGCAGTCACAGCAACTGTGCCATTAAGTAACTTTTAAGGAAAGCAGCATAGAGATTATGTTTTTTTTTTTACCTTTTTTATGCTACCGCTATTTGCTTTGAGTAAATTCAGTGAAATGTATTTCCCCAACATAAGGCAGACTGCTTGAACTCCTGTTTAAAACTTATTGATGAGTTAGTGTCTCAGACTCCTACGTGCAGTAGGCTACTACCATCCATTCCTTGGCTAAGATGATGGCAGATAGAAAGAAAATAGCTAGCAGTATCACAGGTAGTCTCTTGTACACAGGGAAGAGGATCTGGGCTTTCTAAGAAGATTCAACCCTGGCAAGGATTTTCCCTTAATCCTCATGTTTCAGATAGCTCAAACAGATTACTTGGATACTGAAGTAGGTAGGCTTAAAATACCATTTATCTCTGATTGCTGGAATCTCTTTCTGGGAAGCATTTAGGAGGACAGCAGTTGTTTTGTTTTTTAAACCAGAACTTTCAGATTAACCCTGGAAAAACCTTTTATGGTGCAGGCTCTAGATGATGCAACCTGTCACTAAGTGGCAGATTTACGGTTTGATTTTCAGCTACTATTTCAAAGCACAGAGAAAGCATACTAACCGCAATAGCCTGTTAAACAACTAATAGTTTTTAATGAAAACAAATAAGCTTGAAATAGTTATTGTCTGAATATTATTTAATTTACAGTCTGTCATGTCCACATCCACAGCGTGTGACAGCAGCCCTACCGTCAGCCGAGATTTGGGCTCATCTTGGGAGGCACAGACTAGGATAACAAAGGATATCTGAGTCACAAAAAGCTTGTGGGTATCGTGAAAAGTAGTCTGAACTGCAGGTGTCAATTTAAATTGCCATAAATCCCTGTCATTCTGATTTAAAATTGTTTTAATCCGTTCTAACTTTATGCCTCTAGATGAAATTAATTTTGCCCAAGTAGTCTCTTACAGTCAAGCTTTAAGGTAAAGAATGTCACTTAAAGGAGCATGAAAATAAGAAACCCAGTTCACCCCAGCCCCCAAAACATGAAAGAGTAGCTTTAATGTTTTCACAAACATGTATGCATAGTTATGAACTCACATTAATGCTATTCATAAATGTAAGAGACCAGTGATTTCCGGGGAACCATATTTTCCAGAGCTAAACAGCATTTTGCTTGAAATATGACTGATACTAAGCATTAGGACACTTAAAAACTATATCATTGCTAATAAAAGCTATTTTTAAAGCTTTAGTTTTGAAAGTACATGATTGCTAAAGTCTTTTTTTTTTTTAAGAAAAAGCTTTAGCTTACAAAGATACATTTTAAGTATTTTTTTCTAAAACCTGCACAATATAACACTGTGATTTCCCCTCCTATGAAACCCATGCATACCATATATATTTTAATGACTTGGTTTTGATGCCCTAAGTCGGGTTTTACTGGTGACTTTGCAATACTAATTTTGCTTACATAGGCAAACATGCTTTTATGTGTATATGAATGCACCACTGATTAGTATTGATTTTGCTCTTCGTTGTTATTAATCATGACTGAATGTGGAGAAATTTTTGGAGGCTTCCTCCCTAATTTTCTTGGTGAGCTGTTCTAGAGCACAACCCCACCCCCCCCCAAACTCTACAGACCATCCTGTAAATGTACATAATATATGACCTAGTGCTCATTAACGTACCTCCCTCTGAGAGGGGTTTTTCAACATCTCAGAAACAAGAACGTATTTTGAATTGTTATTATATGTATTTGATGAGCATTTAATTCAAGGCTTCTTGAAGTTCAAATCTTGTATTACATGAATCAGCTAACTTCATTAGTACATCAAAATCTCAAGCATCTGTTTAGGAACTTATTTCTCAATAAATCTGACTGTATCTTTATCTGGAATATCAATATTCAACAGCCTTGCTGCATTCTAAACTTGCTGATTGCATCTTTTCCTTACAGAAAATCAATTACTCTTACCTATGGTAGCAGAATTCTAAAAAGATGTAATGAAAGCTTGAATTTCATTCTCCAATTTAACTTCTGGATGCTGTGCGCGTACCTCTCTTCTCTGCCCCTTGTTTAAATTCCCTTTGGGCTTCAGATAAGGTCAGCAGCGTGCTGCCTTATTCCAAAAAGGTGGGCACGAGGAGGTTCTTTCTCTGAGACCTCGTATCAGCCCGTACAACTGTTACGCAGAGAGGCTGGCAGCTCTTGTTTGTGTTCCGTTCGCTCTATTGATTAGCTTACATAGCAGTAAACCCACAGTATTGTGAATTTCTATGAATGGAGAGGTATTAGTAAAATGAATGCATGCAGAAGTGCTTGGTGCATTTTTTTTTTTCTGGTGGCTTATAAGGTATCTAGGTGAAGGAAGGTAAATCCCTGTGTAGATAGTTGTATTTTATTTGAGGGGTTTATCTTAATCCACTACCTGGTAATGAAAAAGGATGGTAACACCACTATGCCTTAAATCTGTCTGGTATTGTAGTTTTGTCTGCACGTGTTCTGGTGGATCTAACTTCAGTGCAGAGCTTTTAATGGTAATTATTAATCATTAATTTGCATAGCTTGCAGTTTTCCACCCGATATTGTGAAAAAGCCTTTTCTTGTATTTCCAAATAGGCAATTTCATCCAGAGTGTGAGGGTTTTAAAAGAGTTTGTCTTTGCTCTCAAACTATATATAGAACATGACCTTACTCAAGTTTTCTAATGAGATATCCCCAGTGAGGCTAGATTTTCCTGTGATCAACTGAATGTGGCTTGATTCTACATTTATTGCTTACAAAGTTTGAGATTAGCATCATATTAGCCCAGCCTGTGTCCTGAGTGCTGCTGAAGGTGACGGCAGCACTTGCTCATGTCTGCTCATGTTACTTGCCATCCAAAGGTTACTTTTTTTCAAGTAAAGGCAAATTTAAGAATTTGAGAAAGAATATTTCAAGAATTAGCCTGTTAATCAAAAGTCAAACCTGTTATCCGATATCAGTAAAGAAGCAATGGCAAAAAATAGGAATATTTTTTGAAATAGGAAACATCTAGTAATATTATTCAGATGAAGCTATTCTGTTTTTCTGAACTTCTTATTTTATGTATCAGCATGCTGAGTAATTTGTATATTACACTTTATGATATTATTCTGAGCATTAGCCACACAGCAGGACATACTCCCAATCTTCTAAAGACGGGAAGTAAAGATTAGCAAGGGAAGTGTCAAACCTCTGAAATATTACAGTCTTTAGTAATGTGTCACAAAATATGCCCTTATCAGACAATAAGTGACTAAGATGCTAATATGTTTCTTTCAGCTTAGTATGTGAGAATAAGTCTTGTTTTGGGGGAGCAAAACATTTTATAATATTTATTACATGGTGTGAGGGCTTGTTGAAAAGTCTTGCCTTTAGGATTTTTGTAAAATACAGTTGAACACAACTTCAAGTGTGTTGCACGTTTCAGTGCGGGCAAGGTGTCATATAATCCATCTTTTATAATAAAATGTGCTATGTAAGAGATATTGTCACAACACAAAATAGCTTAGATAAAGTGCTGAGTTGTTTAGTTTGGGTTGTTTTGTTGGGTTTTTTGCTTTGTTTGTTTTTTTTAACTGATATGGAAGTTATCTCAATATTTCTTCTTAAGGCAAAAAGAGAAGTTGGGTAGCAAGAGAAAATGGGATCTTTCCTTTCTAGAAAATGCTGTGACACCATAAATGCCTCAGTGTTTAGCTGTTTGTAGATGCAGACAGAGAGAGTTATCATAAAAATGTTCTGTAAGACAGAAGCCACCTTCTGGATGGAGTAGTTGAAGCACAGAGGAAGTGACAAATTTGCTGAGGGATGTCAGATGTCCTCGAATAAAAATACTCTGGTTAAGAGTTTATCCTTTCTGTTTCTCTCACACACACACACACGAGTAACAAAATGAACATGCACATCATCGTTAATATGTAATATGTTACCTTAACAGTTGAAGGGAGATGCATTATTGATACCAATTCTTGTGTTCAGTAGATGGTCACTAGATGGCATTCTTTGGGTATAGAATTTAAAGGGAAAATAATCCGTAATGTTTAATTTGTATTCAGCTGCATTTCAGTCCACTGTTGTTTCTGCCTGAATATAAAAACTTAAGAAAGGACGTGTTAGGGCAATAGGAGAGAGAGAAAGAAGCATTTGACCATATTTTGTTGTTTCAGAGTCGGCACTTTCTAAGCAATGTAGTTTATCTTGCACTTTTAATAATATTGTGTAAACATTTTGGAATACTTTTCTATTTAGTTTATATGGAAATACATTTTTAGATTATAGATTAATGCAGATCTATGAATCCGTTACGTGTTTTGCTCACACTCCTTAGAAATGATCATCAATCACTGTGAAATGTTCTAGATAAGATCACGTCTTCAAAGCACTTAAAACTGAAAACAACTAATCACCACCACCAGCTCTCTTGGTGGAGTAGAACTGCAGGAAACCTCCCCTCATCGGAGGATGAGTGCAGATACTTACTCATATTGTCTCTTTTAGGCCTGGGACAAATTGTGCATGTAATACTATGATAACCTGCCTCTCAGAAGCCGATCCGAAATTCCATTTAGACCTGAGGAGCATTTCTTGATAAAACCTGTGGCTAAACTCTGCCAGTACTGCAAAACGTATGGAGTAATTAAAAGTATATTGTTCTAGTAAAAGCTCTAAGTACTACATGTATAAGTCTACATGGCAGTTGCCTTACCTCAGTCGGTGCCATATTTTAGGATGAGTAAAAGCAGTCATCATTGATTTCCTAGCTGTGTTTCAGATCTGACTCATCTATTTTGTTCTAATTCAAAATGAGAGATCTCTCAAGTATCTGGAGTGGCTATAAACGCTGTTCCGTGAGTGCCGTTGAGTAACAGCAGTTTATTGCGGGCAGCGTTCTCCGCGCTCGTTTGCCGCTTGGTTTGATTGCCTCGGTGGCCCAGAGGAAAGGGCTCGCTAAGGTGGAACACTCTGGTTTTCATGCTGTCTGTGCTACCTGAATTTCGCAGTGTAATTGGTAAGATTTAGGGTATCCAGCTTGTTTTGGATATAAGACTATTAATTTGCTGGCTTTCTCTGGGCTAATCTCTAACATGCCTTCGTCACAGCTGAGGAACCTTATAGTTTTGAACCAGTTACTAGCAAGAATTTCCAGTTTAATGCCAAAATAACTTCTGCAGCAAAGAAAAATTATGTTCAGCACTCTGATCCTTACAAATGTGTATACCTTTTTGTGTCTTTGTGTATAAACAAGAAAAAGTAAAAGCTGCCATCAAAATTCTCATTATTTGAAGGTAATTTTAATCTCTTTCCTAATAACATATAAAGTTGAGGGTAACTCGGTAGGTGGCAGTCCTCCTAAGCCAAAGAAGAAACTGTGAGCATGAGGGACTGGGATTTGAATGGGGTAAACTGTTTACTAAATATTTGCTTGTCATCTAAAGTCAGCATAGATTGCATGTGTTATTTAGAATCCTCCTAGCTATTGATGGTTTCTGTTTTGTATCTTGAGATGTTCTGTAAAATTGTGATAATAACCCTCTAAATGTATTTGAGGAGCTATGCTGTACAAAATGAGAAAAAAAAAAATTAGGTGAGTTTCTGTGCTTTTCTTCCTAATTTGTCAATATTTGAGCTTAATTCCTAAGTACTATTTTATACCCTTCTCTGAAGACAAATTTTTCCTAGACATGATTGTAACAGTTCTAATCCATGAGTGCTTGGCATTCTTCTGACCAAGCAGTATATTTCCTGTAGCTCCCATATTTGTGGTTTATCACTTCATCTGGCCCAAAGGCACTTACGTCTTACTGGTTTCCAGTAGCAGCTGCCTTTCCCGGGTCCTACCATCTGTCTCTTGCTCCCGCTTACTCTCCTCTCCCACCTAGTCTGTTCAGATCTTTAGGCTCTTCTCACAGAATTATTCTCCAAAAAGCTTGTCTGTGTAGCTATAGCTTGTTTGGCTTGTTGTTTTTTTTTTTTCCTTTCCTTGCTTCACACACAAAAAGGAAGCTCTGTCATTCACATGTTACCCAATGTTTTCATCTAATTTTTTATAAGATAATCCTTAGAACAGGAATCAGTGTTCTCCTCTCCCAAGTAAACACCCTGTGATCCTAAACAACATCTCCTCTCGCACACTTCCCAGTGGCCAAATCCTTGGCATATGGTCTCGGCTCAGCAGCAGAACTGAATTCTTCCACCCGTTTCACTCTCAGCCTGTGGCAGAGGTGCCCTCTCGTGGGTTTGTATCGATGATGCTGTAGTATCTATCAAACAAATTGTTTCCTTCAGGCGAGTCCTCGTCATCCGCAGTGTGAGGGACCTGCCTTTGCTTCAGTCCTCTTGGTTGCTAAGGGAGAGACTAGATACTTTTTTTTTAATCTTACCTACGTGATAGATTTGTGTCCCCAGCAGTATGCAAACTGTTTGAAAACTAATAACACAAAAATACACTCATTTAAAAAAAAAAAAAATAAGCCAAAGCTTTACTGGTATAAAACAGCATGTGTTCTAAACATGTTAAATATAATTCATACTGCCTTCATCCCACTGTGTGCTTGCTTCACTCCCAGTCCCTTTCAAGTAGGCTACAATCACTCCTCCTCTGCATGAAAGGAGTGCACTCATAAAACAGATATCTCAAAATAAAGCCAAAGGAGTTGCTTATTTTCCTGTAACACAGAAGATGTGGGTGTTAGAGGCAAAAAGCTCTGATAACTTGCTTAAGCTGCTTAAACAGTGCTGGTGGAGACATGGGAAGATCAGGTATGAGCAGGTCAAAGGGAGGTTTTGAAAATATTTCGGGAAGTTTGGCACTGAACCTGTCTTGTCCTTCTCCTATGTGTTTGGCCAGATGTAGGGTGTGGGAAAAAATGTGACAAAAATACAAATATTGCCCGAAGGTCGCTGACAATGAGACCAAAGGGTCGCTGGATGATGTCTGAGGGAGATGAATAAATGTTAAAGGGAGACCGTGTGGATGGTATAAAAGTGAAAATTCACATAAACTTTGGGTTCTTGATTCACTGTCTTCCTGCATGATGCTGCAGTTGTTTTCAATAGTTTATGCATGGGGGTGTGTGAGGGGGATTGTTTGTTTTTACCCAGCTATAGATGGTACATGGGATGATATATCATGGACGAGACAATCAGAGAAAACTGTTGTGTCCTGTGAAGCACTCGGTAGGAGTAAATGAACAATGAGTTATTAAGTAGGATCCTTCCTAATCCTCCATAGATTGCTTTACTGCTTATTTGTGGGGTTTTTAAAATATGGACAATATGGCCTAGTTGTGAGCCTTTCTGTTGGGAGCAGGGAAAAAACTGCACTGTAAACCAGAAATGTTGCCTTGCAAAGATTTAGATAGATCTTGGACTGACTGTTGCCTGATCATCAGGCTCTTGTATTGTTGGTTCTGCATCAGTGGGGCTGAATTCCTGCAGGCATCATTTGCTGGAATGAAGTTTTCTTCTTTTTTTCATTAATTTAAGTTCTGATTTTTCTAACTCTGTGAGTAGAATCTACTGCTTCCTGTTTTCTTGAGCTGCAAAGCAGGCACCTAGGAAGGGAATACTTGGATTCGCATTTGAAAACTACTGCAACCGTTGTGATGTTACAACTTAAAAATGATTAAGGTATACAGGAAATACTTAAGGAAGGGAAAATGTATGTATTAGGGGAATATTTAGTTGTGTTCCTTAAACTTGTGATAGATATCCATGTATATTTATTTTACCTGAGAAAATTCCCTTTAAAAAAAAATAAAAATCACGCCATACAAATAACCCTCTTCAGGGTGGGTCTCTTGTGCCTTTTAATCCATCATACAGGATTAGAGGTTGGTTTTGTGTGGCAAAGATGCTGTGTCTGTATTGTAGTTGTCTAACATAAATTGTTACATGTTATTTTTGATAGACTTGTCCACTAGTAATAAATATGCTTTTTATAAAGAATAGCATTTCATTACTTTGCATAATTTACTGGAAATATGATTAGCGAATTAGAAATAATTAAATTAAAAGAGAGTGGTTGATGGTTCTTTAATCTTTTTATATGCAACATAAATGCCAAACTAAAATATGCAATACTAATAGCTACTTAATGATCATGCAAGATATTATGCAGTGGGAAAATAACTGTGCAAATGAATAACTGGTACAGAAAACTCTAAAAAAAAAGTGTGAGAAAGCGACATAAGTTTTTACTGTGTGAAACTATAAAATAGATTGAAGTGTGATATAATCTTATCACTACTGTGCTCAGCTGAGCAGAAATAACACAAAGTCACCTACTATTATCTTGATGAATGTCTTTGAAATCTTTGGTGATCAAAGGCATAATTTTGGGCTTCCCTGTGTCCACAGCTTTGCTCTCGATAAGTGAAGAAATCAGGTTCTGGGGTTCTTTGTCCCTAGCTGCAGCTACAAATTGCACAGCTGAATAAATCTTTAGACAAATTCTGTTTCCAAATAGTTGCACACGTACGATAGTAAATGAAGATTTGAGCATGTATTCAGACCATGCGAGAAAACTATGCCTATTATCTTAGTAATAGTCACACCTCAAAGGTATGAAGAGCATAAATAGGAAACTTCTTTTATACAAGGATTGATCCTCAGAGGGAAATAAAGGCAATTTTTCCCATCTGTGACGTTGAAGTTTAGCTGTTAGCAAGGCAAGGAGGAATTTTAATTGCCTCCTGGACTCCTGGTCAGAAAATATTCTCATTTTGAGTTGATTTACTGCTACATACCTACAGCAAAACAACAAAATCAACCCCAAACCCTGAAAACTTACTCTACAGAGTAAAATGAAGAAATCTTATCTAGTTGTCCTTCTTCCTCCTGTACAATACGTGCAGCACGGAGATGTATATGAAGTCTAGTAAGTAGGCTTCAGAAGGTGGTTTATGTCTTACTGGTATACCCAGGGCTAGCACTGGCAAGAAACCTCTGAATCCCGAGCAGGAGGACTGGCCTCAGAGTACTGGGCAGGATGGTGTGTCAAAAGACTCTCTCTTACCTGGCAGCTATTTGCTTTTCACCCTTTTTGTGAGGGAGAGAAAATACTGCCTGATAGTTCTTAATAGCCTCGACAAGCCTTGAAAAAAAGAGGAGAGTATTGGTCTGGGAAAATCCTGAATCCTGGTCTTCCTAACTGTCAGTTGAAAAGGCAGCCCAGGTGTAAAGAAAATTCTTCTCTCGCACCATATAAACTATGGCTTTGGGAACCTCTATTAAATCAGAGATTCAGATTTAATAATATGCGTTCATGAATTTTTTGCAAGTAATTAGAATCTGTCCTGATATCAATGTATTTTAACTGCTAATGTGCAAATTGGCTAAGGAAATCTCCCCCTTCATTTTTCTCAGAATTATTTATCTTTTTAACATAAATTCCTATTCAACCGGTAAATGAAGTACAACCTAGTCTTGCTGTGATACCAGAACTGCCCACAATACTCAAGATGTGGGCACATTTTGTGTGGAGATGAAATTACATCCTTTGCCTTGGTTTCTGTAGAGTGTAGTTGAGCTAAGCAGTTTGTGGAGATGGTTTTATAAAGCTTAAAGTCAAATGGTCTATGGCTAATGCCTCTGAAATGGCACGTGCATGGTTCTACCTGCTTGGTTTATTGATCTTTTCATTTTTAGGAGCTCTTCAGGGCTTGAGAGGGTTTATTTGTTTTGTTTTGGGAGGTTTTTTTGCTATTGTTTTTTCACTAAGACGGTGTTAATATTTTGGTCCTAATGTCACTCTTGGGCTTGTTCCTATGAAGACGTCCAAAAAATTCACTTTAGCAACATTGTGTGAATCTTTGAAGTATTTCTTCATAAAGCAAGAGAGTCTTGAATGGAATCGCTTTTGTTAAAATCAAGCCCCTGAGTTTCATTTATTTATTGACTGTTACAATGGTATTACCACTGCCACGTGCTGCGACTTGCCATAAATCCCTGCCTGTGCCTGAGCCCTACGCAGACCCCAGTGTGACGATCCATTTCACCTGGCAGACTCTGCTCAGAGCTGAAAAGCAAGGGCACGTCTTGGGCTTCGGGCGGTGTTAGGCTCACCCTGAGAAGGAAGACCACTGCGTGCGGGAGTTATTTTCTTTGATTTCTGTCAGTTGTCAAAGGTATGTATTGGATACTACTGCTGGATTAAAGTCCTAGAGGCGAAGTTGCGTAGCTGCGTCTCAGTAATGCTAGCTATGAGTACAATATGAGCTTCGAAATGGGTTGATACTTATAAGAAAAATGTTGTCTGTGTTAATACGCTCTGCATTGAATACTTACATATAGTTTACTTTGTGGCTATAGTACAATATTCTGCATCTGTGAAGTCAGTTCCTCCAACTGTCAGTTGTGTAAGTAATCGGCAATGGCCAGCGCTGGAGGTAAGAAGTGACTGTCTCGTGTTTACACTATTCTTGGTGTTTGGCACATATATCAAAAGTATATGGCCAGGCAGTTTGCAGCTCTGGCAAGAAAAACTAGCAAGCCCTTAAGGAACGTATCTGCGAATAAGATAACTTCTAATTGTACTTTTCCATACAAAGGTGCTTCATCTTCTTTAGCTGCTGTTGGTTATCCCAAGTGATTCTTGTTGCTTCTGGATGTTGAAAATGCCAAAAGTTACGTCTACTCATTAGTTTTCTAAAATGCCTTTAACCTCTGCCTCTTCCGGAGGAGGACAGCTTAAACTGTTGACTGTATTTGTGCAGTGGAGTATATCCTCCTTTTACAAACTAGAAATAATAACACACTGTTAAAATTCCAGTAAGCAAAATTTCAACCAAAGTTTAGTTTGGAAATATGTTGATTAGCTGTGATAATGGAGGAAAAGAGAATAAATTCATAGGTATAGTTTTTAAAATAGAACCAAAGTAAAACAGGAAAAACTTTGTCCTATTAAGTCGCCTCCAGATTACAAGATATTCCAAATATCCCTGGTAAATACACATTTAACTTGTACTTGATTTATAAAATCTAGAGGATCTTTGTCCTCTCTTTAATTTATACTTTCCACAAAGCTGATGAGATCTTTTCTTTCCTCCTGCTAATTTCTACTCTTCTGACTTTTGAGTTAAAGAAGTCCATTTCAGGCTGGGCGACGAGTGGATTGAGAACAGCCCTGCGGAGAAGGACTTGGGGGTGTTGGTTGGCAAGAAGCTCAACATGACCCGGCAATGTGCATCTGCAGCCCAGAAAGCCAACCGTATCCTGGGCTGCATCAGAAGCAGCGTGACCAGCAGGTCGAGGGAGGGGATTCTCCCCCTCTGCTCCGCTCTGGTGAGACCCCACTGCAGTACTGCGTCCAGCTCTGGGGCCCCCAGCATAAGAAGGACATGGACCTGTTGGAGCGAGTCCAGAGGAGGGTCGCAAAGATGATCAGGGGCTGGAGACAGGCTCAGAGAGTTGGGGTTGTTCAGCCTGGAGAAGAGGAGGCTCCAGGGAGACCTTACAGCAGCCTTCCAGTACCTAAAGGGGCCGACAGGAAAGCCAGAGAGGGACTTTTGTAAAAAGGGTCTGTAGTGATAGAACAAAAGGTAATGGCTTTAAGCTGAGAGAGAGCAGATTTCAGTTAGATGTGAGGAAGAAGTTCTTCACTGTGAGGGTGGTGAGGCCCTGGAACAGGTTGCCCACAGAGGTTGTGGCTGCCCCATCCCTGGCAGTGTTCAAGGCCAGGTTGG